>PVKZ01000659.1:0-292500 GCA_004027375.1 Macroglossus sobrinus | reverse complement strand
TATTTTTATGTCAAAAATTTATTGTCAAACCCAAGGTCATCTTGATTATGTTCTATGTTCTAACAGCTTTTATAGTTCTTCACTTTACATCAATGATACATTGTGAGATAATTTTTGTGAAAAATATTGTCTGCATCTCCAATCTTTTGTTTTGTGTGTGTGTGTGTGTGAGAGTTTGTTTGTTTGCATACAGATATTCAATTCTTCCAGTACTATTTGTTGAAAGGACTCTTCTTTTTCCATTAAACTGCCTTTGTTTCTTGGTATTCTTTCTTCAATGCTACCATGTCTTGATCACTGCAGCTTTATAGTAAGTCTTACAGTTGGATAATGTCAGTCTTAAAATTGGCTTGCCAAATTCCATAAAATAAATAGCTTTACTTTCTAGGGATAGCATTGCTCAAACTAGAATAATTGCTATATTAACAATGTTGAGTCTTCTAATCCATAAACATTAAATATATCTTAATAATTCTTTGAGTGCCTTCATCAGAGTTTTGTATTTTTCTAAATATATAATACTGTGTTTTTAATTTTAAACTCTAATGATTCATTGGTGGTGTAGAAAAAGCAACTGATTTAAGTATGTTAACCTTGTATTCTGTGAACTTGCTATAATTACATATTAGTTTCAGAAATTGTTTGTATTTTTAGTCAATTCTTTGCAATTTTGTATTGAGACCATTAGGCCGCTCGTGAATAAAGAATATTTTATTTCTCTTTTTCTTAATTGTACACAATTATTTTTCTTTGCTTGCCTTTTGTACTAAGATTTCTAGATTGAATAGGAGTGGTAAAAGAGGACATTGTTACCTTACAATCTTAAGGGAAAAGCATTGAGCTTCTCACCATTAAGTATTATGTTAAATGAAGGATTTTTTGTAGATGTTCTTTATCATGTTGAAGAAGTTCTTTATTTCTAATTTAATGAGAGTGTTTGTTTTTTCATGACTGAGTGTTGGATTTTGTCAAATGCTTTTCTGCATTAATTGATATGTTTATATGATTTTGCTTTTACCCTGCCTATTGATTGGTGGATTGTAGTAATTGATTTTTGTATTGTCAACCAACTTTGAATGTTTGAAATAAACTCCCCTTAGTCTTGGAATATAATTTATTGGATTCAATTTTTTAATATTTTGTTGTGAATTCTTTTGTCTATGTTCCTAAAAGAAATCAGACTCTAGTTTCCTTTTCTTGTAATTTCTTTCTTTATTCTTGTCACTAAGGTAATGTTGGCCTCATAGAATGAGTTATGAAGTGTTCTTTGTGTTTCTATTTTTTAAAAGAGATTAGAGAAAATTGGGAATTTTTTTCTGAATGCTTTGTAGAAATCACGAATGAAAACATTTTAATTCTGGAGCTTTTCTTTTTTGGAAAGATTCTAAAGTGTTAATTCAATTTTTCTAATAAAGGCCTACTCAAATAACCTATTTCTCTTTGTGGAAGTTTCAGTAGTTTATATTTTTTTAAAAAATGGTATATGTCATTTAAATTATCATATGTATGGGTATAGACTTGCTCATAATATTTCTTTATCATCCTTTTAATGTTCTAGGATTAGTAATGATGACCTCATTTCTTACATTATTAATTAATGCTTTATCCCTTTGTTCTTAAGGCTACAAGTTTATTAATTATAATAAACTTTCATTGAGCTAGCTTTTGATTTCATTGATTTGCTTTTTATTTATTTATTTTTTCAGTGTCAAGGAGTTCTAATCTGATTTTTGTTCTTCTGCTTACTTTAGTCTTAAAGTGTTTTCCTTTCTCTAGTTTCCTAAGGTAAAAGCTTAGATCATTAATTTCAGCTTTTTCTACTTTTTTAATATAAGCTTTCACTGTTATAAAGTTCTCTGTAATCATTGCTTTGGCTTCATTCCACAAATTTTGATAGGTTACATTGTTCATTTAGATTTAATTTAATTTTTTAAAAAATATTTTTCTTTATATTTCTTCTTTGGCCCATATATAATAAAAAGTGTGTTGTTTAATATCCAATTTTGGGGGAGATTTTTTAGCTATCCTATTATGGATTTCTATTTAATTCCATTGTAGTCTAAAAACATTTCATATTATTTCTCTTTTTTTGTTTCTTACAGTGTGATTTATGAACCACGGTGTCATCTTTCTGTCGAATCATTCATGTATTCTTGAGAAGAATGTATATTCTGCTGTTGTTGGATGAAGCATTTTATAAATGTCAGATACATTGATAATGATGTTGTTCAAGTTACCTTTTATTCTTCATTTTCTGTCTATAGAATATCAGTTACTGAAAGAGGAATAGGTGTTAAAATCTTCAACTATAAGATTAGTCCATCTATTTCTTCTTGTAGTCCCATCAGTTTTGCCTCATATAATTTGATGTTTTGTTGTTGAATATCTTTCTTCTTGGAGAGGTGGCTACTTTATCATTTGGCAGTGCTCCTTATCTTTAATAATTTTCCTTTCTCTGAGGTCTGCTTTGTCTGAAATTAATATAGTAATTCCTATTCTCTTTTTATTAGTATTAGTGTATTTTTTTATTTAATTATTTTTAACCTATTTTGGTTTTTATATTCAAAGTAGATATCTTCTAGACAACATATAGTGAGTCTTGTTTTTTTTTTTGTTTTTTGTTTGTTTGTTTGTTTTTTGTTTTAATCCACTGATAGTATCTGTCTTTTAATTATTGTATTTTGTCCATTTACATTTAAAGTGATTATTTATATAATTTTATTAATATTTACCACATTTTGTCTTCTATTTGTTGCACATGCTGTTTCCTTCTTTCTTTTTTTTCCCTCCCCATTCCCTTTTTTTCTATGCTCTTTGGCTATACTTGAGCATTTTATATAATTCCATTTTGTCTCTTTTTGTACCTTATTTATACTTACATTATTATTATTATTTTTTAGTGGTTGTCCTAGAGTTTGAAAAACACATAATATACCTTTACAATTAATCTAAGTCCATTTTCAAATAATATTTCATGGGAAGTACAAGTACATTATAACCTTCTGTTTAGCTGAGTTTCTGACCTATTTCCTTTTCTCTGAGGAATTTATTTAATATTTCTTTAAGGGCACATCTACTTATAATGAATTCTCTGAATATTTCCCAAGAATGTCTTTAACTCATTAACTTTTGAAGAATAATTTTGCTGCATATAAAATTTTAGATTGATATTTTTTTCTTCCAAAACTTTAAATATTTTGATCCATTCTATTCTCATTTGTGTGACTCAAGAGAAGTTTAATGCATTTTTTACTTTGTTCAATAGGTAAGGCATTTTTGTTTTGTTTTGTTTTTACTGATTTCTCTCACAATTTTCTTTTTGTTTTTGGTTTTCTACAATTTGAATATGACATGCCTAGCTGTACATCATTTGATATTTACCCTGCTTGCTGTCCTCTGAGCTTCCTGGAACTGTATTAGGCAGTTTGCCATTAACTTTGGAAAATTTTACCTTTATTGCTTTAAATAATTCTTTTGCTTCTCTTTTTTTTTGCTGCTATTTCAGTTATAGATATATGTGAATGCTGCAACCTTTGCTTCTATTTTTCAGTCCTTGAGTTTTTTTTTAATGTATTCTCTTTTTTTTTCCTCTTTGTATTCCAGTTAGGGAAAAATTAATTCCCTTATCTTCAAGGTCCTAGATTCTTTTTCTGCTGAATTTAGTCTTTTGTTGAGTCTACTGATGAGCCCATTCTGTTACAGTGTTATTAATTTCTAATGTTTCTTTTATAATTTTTCTTAGAATTTATCTCTCTGTTTACATTTAAAATTAGGTTTTGCATGTTTGTTGTTTTTTCTATTAGCACTTTTAACATAGCAATCATATTTAAATTTTCTATCTATTGGTAATTTCAAAATCTGTGTCATAAGGAGTCTGGTTCTGATGCTTGCTTTGTCTTTTCAGACTGTATGTTTTACTGCCTTTTTATGTGCCTTTTTTGCAGGGGATGGGGTAAAGTCAGTAAAGTCCAGTAAAGTCAGAAGTTAGACATGATATACTAGATAATAAAAATTGGAGGTAAAAAGGCCATTAGTGTGAGGTTTTATGGCAATCAAAATAGAAACTTGGATGTGTTTAAAACCTGCTGTAGTTGTACATGTCAGAGACCTCTGTTTCCTGCAGTGTCCTTGGATTTTTTTTTCCTCCCTGTTGTCTTTGGATTTTCCTAAGAACGTTTTCTTAACTATGGTCTGTAGTACAGTTCTTTCCATTATAAACCACTGTTATTGTACTGAAGCCCTTTTGATGTGGTAAGGTGTGGGAGAGTAGAAGTGTTCTGTAATCTTGTGATTGAATCTCTTAGTAGGTTTAAGTGAATGCAGCTGTGACAATCAGAAGTGTTTCTTAGCTTTTTTTCTTAGCTTTCTTTTTCTTCATCTTAGATAAGATGGGAAAGCGAGAAGGGCTGAAGTTGGCTAATATCCCCTTTTCCAGTAAAATAAGGCTCTGGAAAATTAGTTTTCTTTGTAGAATAGGACTTTACTATATAGAATGCTCTCAATATATTTTTTTAATGTTTATGTTTCACCACCCACCTGTTCAAAACAGAAAATCTGAGGGAATTTTCTAGGATTATCACATTGAGAATCCAGGAATGTTCCAATAGGTAAACTCACAAGTGTATGGGTCTCTTAAACTGGGCCCTCCAGTTTCTTACTCTGTGTCCCAGCATTGTAAAGGTTTTTACCAGTATATGATTCCAGAGCTTCCACTCCAAGTGAGCTGATCCAGGCTATCATTCTTAGTATTCTCCTGAATTCCAGATTTCTGGGTAGCAATTTGTCTCATGACCATAGTTCTCTGATATATCTAATAAAAATAATTAATTCCCAGTGTGTTCACATTTTTCTTATAGAATGCAAAATTATTATAAATTTTTAGAAATTATAAGATATTAATGAAATTTTACACTTTTGATAGGCTGCTTCATATTACAATCAGATTCTTATACTATGGATTAACTATTTTTTTCACATTGCATATAATTGTGCAACAAATTTTATTTCTCTGTCTTCCTTTTCTACTTTTCCTTTGTACCTCTTTCTTTCTTTTAGTCTTTCTTTCTCCTCTTTTCTTTCTCAATAAATATCTACTCACCTATTCTATATAACCTGCCTTTTATTTTCTTTCTATTCCAAGCTCCTTTTCTCTTCTGATATCAGATTATTTCCTCTATATTCATTTTCTCTCTTCCTCTTAATTATCTACTTTATTTGAAGTGGAAAAATTGGAAAGAAGTAACAAACAAAGTGAAGTCAGATTAGCTTTAATGAGTAGTGTAATTATCCTCTAACGGCTCTGAAAATGCCATAAAGTGACCCTTAGAATTTCTACAGAAGTCTTGGGTGGTCATTCCTTCATCTTTTAATTAAATGTTTTTAGTCAACCCAAAAATTCAATTAAGAGAACTATTTTTTTCTGTTTTATTTAATTGGTATTATTGCAACAGTTTTATTTTCTGACATTTTTTTATTGTAATTATACATTATTGCGACTACATTATGGCCTAGAGTTCTATGGGCTTGTCTAAGAGATTGTTTTCATGAGAAAATTATTTCTTAGTTCTAAATAACTAACTGCACAAAACTTTTTGTATAAAAGTTATTTACAAATGTGATAAAACAGATCTCTATTTTGTACTTTGATCTCCCCATTTCCATTGATCAAAGAAGAGACTGAATGCTAATTTTCCCCAAGAGACCAGACACAGAATCTATTTCTAATAACAATACTCTTAATGACTATTCTGGGTCGTATGTAACCTTGTCGTAAGTACAATGTAATTAATCATTTTAATTTTCAAAATAATATTTAGGTAGTACTATCATATTTTTATGTGTAAATAAATTGATTCTCCAATTAACTAAAGAAATTCCTCAGTCACAATATTTCTAAGTGGCATAACTGAAATTTCGACCTGGAATCATTTGAACACATGCAGTTCTAGGCTACAACTTCAAGACAATTCTAATTAAATGCAAAAGCGACATTAACATTTCTTATTTGTCTATTATTTTGCATATAGTTTAGTTTTTAAAATATTATATAACGTGGTGTAACTCCCATCAGAACTGCTTCAAGCATTATTATTGTCGGTTTAAGCACCCAAATAAAGGCATTATCTAGCTCAATGTCACTTTTAGAGTAGACTTTATGGGAGAATATAAAGAAGATTTATGCCAAGAGGAAAAATTTTCCATTTTGAAGTGCTGAATAACGTAAATGCTGATGGAAAATGTAAACATTAAAAAAATAAAATTAACAAAAAATTATTTTGTTTGTGTTTTAGGTAGTACATATAATAGTATTTCTTTTTAAATTTAATAATCTTTTTTAATGTATTTTTGAGGCATAACAGTAAAATACAAGTTTTTTTACCTTAGACTTACATGTCATCTACAAAAAAACCCCAGCATTTTCTGCAATATTTTATCATGATGACAACCCACAAGAAAGCATGTTCTAGTATATTTAATTATAGGATATTCTACTGTGTTTGCCTAAATGACATCATAATATACTATATGAACACTTTTTCAGAAGTTCAAATAGAGAAAAAGAGAAGATTTGAGTCATCACATGATACATGGTATCCAGGCAATACTAACTCAAAAAAAGTAAAAAATAAAACAGAATACAGAATAGGTTAAAGTTTAAGTACATGATTGCAGGCACAATATTTTGAAGTCAAAACTTAAAAACTTTTACTATCTTTTCTATTTCTACTAATAATTAAATATAATGTGCACTTGGCCTATTTTTATAATGCTACACTTCTAAACTTACCTTTATATTAATGAGAATGTTAATAACAAGATTCAATAACACATAATTAAAATTAATATATTTAATTGTTCTTCAGTTGTGTATGTGGTCTGATTACGCTATGCTAACAACAAAAATTTGATATCAGTACTATGTCATACACTATTCTCTTTCAATATGCATTTTTTTCAGTGATATTATTGAAACCAAAATAGGGTTTATAAACAGAATAAATAAAAAAATTAATTGATGTCTTTAGGAAAATATGATCAGTCACTTTTATTACTCTTGTTAACTTTATTTTTAGTACTTGTAAATAATTATACTTTTTTTATAACTGAAAGAACTATAATCATAAGAAATTTTATATTGACATGCTATTTATAGAAACATTACCTTAATAAAATGTTTTTAATTTCATTAGATGTCTATAATTACTGTCTTATAAGAAAGATTTAAGCACTACTGAAGTTTGAAAAATTCTAGTGCTATAAAAAGGTAATAAATAAAAAGTTTAGTGCAGCACCTCCTGCACAGTGGAACTAAACAATTTCCAATTTTATTATTAGTTGACATGGGTAATCTGAAAAGGCCATACAGATTTTTATTCCATATGCCATGGAAGTAAAACACCCTTTTACTAGAAATAATAGCCAATATTACATGTCTCTCTAGATATCAATAAAGACTCAAATATAAATATAAATAAATATACTTCAAAAATTGATTTCTCTGTCAAGAGAATATACTATTCTGTTGTGTACTGTTTTTATTATTATCTACAGGGAAAAGCCAGTTTTTTAATAGAATAAAAATCAAAGGCATAAATTGATAAAATTATTAAGTAAAATTATTAACATAAAAATGATGCACCCTAACTTTACTGATGGTAAGACATACTGTCCTCATCAAATTTTAGTACAAAATCCCATTTCACATTTAAGTTAAAAAAATACATCAGAATTTAGAACATGTCTTTTTAAGATAAACAGAAAAGAAGTTAACAAAACTATTGTATATTATACTATTTATTATCCACTCAGCTGCTGTAGTTGTTAAGGTAAAAAAAAAATACTAATAGGAGAATTAAATTTCACAGATGTTATTTAAAAAAAAAAAGATTGTAATCACAAATGTTAAATATCTCCATTTAGTTGGCTTTGTAAAAAGTCCTCAAATCCAATTATACATGATAATGAGAATGATAAAATTGAGAAAAGTTGTATTAGAATACTTTGTAAATTTTAAACAGATCTTACTACTTGGCTCTTCTTACACAGATTTATGGGATTTAAAGGTAAAAAGCAGCTTATTTTTATTGATTATGAGTGGAGAGGAAAAGAAATTTCTTCCATGTCGCTTTTCTCTTCAAGTGTTTTTAGCGTACTATGTATTATAGACAAAGCAGTCAAACTGTCAAAGTCTTTGCTTATCATCATTATTTTTTTAGATAATTATAAGAGCCATTTGTATTTATTATTTTTGTCTGTATTTTTATTTTTTCTGTTCAGCTATTTCTAGTGTTTTTTTTTTAAGATTGCCTATCTACTTATTTTTATTATCTAAATAGAAAATAGAGAGTGTTATAAGGGTTATTAGTAAGCTAGACTTTATTGTGAATTAAAGCTGGCAGCTTTTTGCCTCCACTTTAGCAGACTCTACAACAGATTATCACATGATGGGCCCTCCTTCAAGTTTATTTGATCACCAATGAGCCTAGGGAAGAAGGAATTCAACCAGCTGATCTGTACACCATTTACTTCTTTTACTGGGGCACACTACCAGGAATAAAATCTACTGGTGTTCTACTCTAAATATCCTTGTCAGATTGAACTCTGAATGATTAAACTAATGATATTTGTAACAGTTCTAACCTACAGAATGTTCTTTGCAAGATAACCCTAGCTAAAGTTACTTATAGTTGAGAGCCAAGATCTATAGATTTATGAGACAGGGTAAATTATATAACTCTCTGTGGTATACAATGGAGATATTTCACAATTTAAACCCTCCTTGCTATGTGAGATGACCCCACAGATTCTTGACTCGGGAGTCAAGGAGTACATGACTAGTGCAGAAAGACAAGAAATTGCTCTCAATGCCCAGTCTTCTTTCTGCTTCTTCTGTGCCTCTTAGTTGTCTTTGATATTAAAATTATTACATTTGACATTTGATGATATTATGATCTTTAATTTGCATGGGTTTTGACAACCCATTCTGAATGTTAGTTCAAAATTTAACCCAAAATAATCATTGCAAGGTATTTGGTCCTGTCCAAAATACCCATAGAAACATCTGGTTCATGGCAAAAGGTCCTTGAAATATGGTGCTATCTAAAACATCCATACTTAGAAAACATTCCTGAGTTCAAATAACACCTAACTTTTATTTATACTTTGGATAAACAGAATTAAAACATAAAAACACTCATGTTTTGTTGGTCCAATTATTGTGTTTTTGGCTGTACTGCTGATAATAGCTCTGCTTGCTTTTGGTAGCATAGCTGGAAAGTGCAGAAGGGGTACATGGATCCAGGTTTGAATATTATGGAACAGCAGGATTTATATTAACTGTGCAGAACAAACGTCTCCATGGATATTTTAGACAGGACCAACTATCAAGGACCTTTGAGTGTGAATCACAAGTCTCTGTGAACATTTTGGCATGGACCAAATGTTTACTAATCAAAATAATAGGTTCTGCTACTCAGCTATTCCATAAGACAAATAAGGAGAATACTTTCTTTTTTTCACCTAATACCAGAACTTAAAATAACATGAGATATAGAGAAAATGAAAAAAAGTGTTGTGCCATCATTTTTTTAATTATTTGACTTAATGATTTTTATCAAATTAAAAAATATATGAAGCAAAAGTTGAAAAATAAGATTAATAATAAAATATACAGTGTGATGATTAGATATACATATATTATGAAACGATTACCTTTATCAAGTTAATGAACACATACATCACCTCACATAATTAACTTTTCTTTTTTAGGGGGGTAGGTAAAAATGCTTAATATTTCTTCTCTTAGCAAATTTCAAGTATACAATACAGTATGATTAACTATATCCACCATTCTGTACTTTAGATCCTCAGAACTAATTTATAACTTGAAAATGGGTGCTCTTTGATCAACCTCTACCTACATCCCCCACCCTCCAGCGTCTGGTGACTACCATTTTACTCTCTGTTTCTGTATTAAACTTTTTTTTAAAGATTCCATATATGAGTGATATTATATATAGTATTTATATATCTCTGCCTAACTTGTTTCATCTGGCATAATGCCCTTGTTTCATCCATGTTGTTGCAAATAGTGAGATTTCCCTCTTTGTTATGGCTGAATAATATTCCATTGCATAATATCTACATTTGTTAAAATTTATTCATTCACATATGAGCACTTAGATTGTTTTCATATCTTGGCAATTGTTAAGAAAATGAAATAAACATGGAAGTGCATATGTTTCTATAAGATATTGATTTTGATTCCTTCAGGTATGTATCTAGAAATGGGATTGCTGGATGATATGATAGTTCCATTTTTAACTTTTAAAGAGATCTTTATCTTTTTTTTTTTCATAATGGCTGTATTACTTACATACCCACCAACAAACAGTGTACAAGGGTTTTGTTTCCATTATTTCCTCACCAAAATGTATCTCTTGTCTTTTGATAATAACCACTCAAATCAATGAGGTGATAGTATATTGTGGTTTTTACTTGCATTTTCTGATGATTAGTGATGTTCAGCATCTTTTAGATGTGTCATTTTGGCTTTTTGTATATCTTCTTTGTAAAAAATTTTTATTTAGGTCTTTTGCCCATTTTTTAAATCTTTATTTCTTCCTATTGAGTTGTATGAGTTGCTTATATATTTTTTTGATATTAACACCTTATTAAATATATGGTTTGTAAATATTTTCTCTCATTTTATAGAATATCTTTTGATATTCTTGACTGCTATGCACAAGTTTTTTTTGTTTTGTTTTTGTTTTTGTTTTTTAGTTTGATTTAAGCTTAATTGTTTATTTTTGCTTTTGTTGCCTTTGTTTTTAGTGTCATATCCAAAAAATCATTGAGAGGACCAATGTCACAGAGATTTTTTCTTATGCTTCCTTATAGAACATGTATGGCTTCGGGTCTGTAAGTTTTTAATTCATTTTAAGTTAATTTTTATAAATGCTATAAGATAGAGACCTAGTTTTACTCTTTTGCATATGTCTATCCAGTTTTCCATGACTTTTTATTGAAGAGGCTATCCTTTCCTCTGCTGCATGATTTAGCTGCCCTTGTCAAAGACTAGTTGTCTGTATACGTGTGGCATTATTTCTGTTCTCTCTATTCTGTTCCATTGGTCTATGTGTCTGGTTTTGTGCCATTACCCTGCTGTTTTGATTAATATAGATTTGCAATATAATTTGAAACAGAAAGTAAAATACCTGCAGCTTTATTCTTCTTTCTCAAGGTTGGTTTGGCCATATGGGGTGTTTTATGGTTCTATACAAATTTTATCATTGTTTTCTATTTCTGTGAAAAATGCCTTTGGAATTTTGATAGAGATTGCATTGAATCTGGAGATCACTTTAGGTATTATGGACATTTTAACAACATTAATTCTTCCAATCTGAGAATATTTAATTGTGTCTACTTTAATTTATTTTATCAGTGTCACAGTTTTCAGAGTACAGGTCTTTTGCATCCTCGGTGAAATTTATTCCTAAGTATCAATGCTAAGTGTTGATGGATTTTGCTTTCTTCATTTTTTTCTGATAGTCCATTTTTGTGTATATAAATGCAACTGATTTATGTATATTGATCTTATATCTTGAAATTTTACTAAATTCATCCATTAGTTCTAACAGGTTTGTGTGTGTGTATGCGCATGTGTGTGGAGTCTTTAGGGCTGTCTTCTTTATGTCATCTGAAAACAGATAATTTACTTCTTCCTTTCAGAGTTGGATAGCTTTTCAGCCTTTTTTTTTTTTTTTCACCTACATGCTCTGGCTAGGACTTCATTATTATGTTAAACAGAAGTGGTGAAAGTGAGACTTTTTGTCTTCTTGTTTCTAATATTAGAGGAAAAGCATTTAGCTTTTCACCACTGAGTATGTTAGCTGTGGGCTTGTCATATGTGGCCTTATTAAGTTAAATATATTACTTCTACACACAATTTCAGAGTTTTTATCATGAAAAGATAGCAAATTGTGTCAACTGCTTTTCTTACATCTATTTAGGTAATCATACTATTTTTATTATTCATTTTGTTAATACAGGGTATCATATTTACTAATTTGCATACATTGAATCATCTTGTATCCCTGAGATAATCTCATTTGATCATGGTGTATAATTCCTTTAATTTGATGTTAAATTTGGCTTGTTAATATCTTGTTAAGGAATTTTACATCAGTATGAAACAGAAATATTGACTGTTCATTTTCTTAAAGTGTTTTAGTCTGGCTTTAATATGAAGGTAATGCTGACCTTGTAAAAGGAGGTGAAAGTGTCCTTTCCTCTTCAATTTTTTGGAAGGGTTGGTGAAGAATTGGCATTAGTAGAAATTAATGGAGCCCTCTAGTCCTGGGCTCTTTTTGGTAGGGTACTTTTGATTTACTGATTAAATCTTCTCTTAATAGTTATAGATTTATTCATATTTTCTATTTCTTTATGATTTGTTTTGGAAGTTTGCCTATTTCTAAGAATTTATCCATTTCTAGATTTTTATTTTGTTGTCATTTAATTGTTTGTAGTAGTTTCTTCTAATCTGTTGTAATTTTGCAGTATCAGCTGTAATCTTTCCTCTTTTATTTCTAATCTTATTTGTCTTCTCTTTTTCTTAGTTTATCTAAAGTTTTGTCAATTTTATCCTTTCAAAAACTCAGAACATTCTTTTATTGATCTTATGTATTGCTTTTCTAGTTTCTAATTTATTTTTCTGCTCTAATCCTTATTATTTCTTTTCTCCTTTACCCTTAGCCTTAGTTTGTTCTTTTTCTAGTTCCTTGTGGTGTAAAGTTTGGTTGTTTATTTAAAATCTTTCTTTTTGTTAATTTAGGCATTTACCTCATTAATTTTAGAACAGGCAGAGTTAGTTCTTTGCAGTAACATGTAATAAGCAAAATCCCTATAAGTTCATAGGAAGATAACACACTGAAGTACATTTTCACAAAGTTGCCACTTATTGAGCATTTTTCCAGGCTCAAGATTTATGAGCATCTATTTTCAGTCATATGAGGACATATTGATAAATATCATTTTAGACATACTAGTAGATTCTAAGAAATATGTCTATTTTTAAGGTACATGCTTATATATTAATTGTTTTGTGTTTACAACAAAGGTAATCATAAATGTTTTTTATCAATTCTATTATTTAGTACTTAATTTTATTAATATGGAAATTAATTTGAAAATTTCAATGATTATTGGAAATGTATCTTTTATTCTCAGATCATAAGCGCATTACAAGAAATATATCAAACCCACCTAGAATTCCCAGCTTCCAACTATTCTTTAAAATGGATTTTTTTAAAACAGAGATGACCACCTATTCACAATTATAATATTGATATAATCTTAAGTTGCAATATTCGTTATTCAAAAGGTGTCATAATGTTATCGTTAAATACTGATGAGGAGGAAAATAAAGATGGCCATATTACTTAGAAGACACATTTAAGAATTTGTTTTTTAAATGCTGAATGTTATATCAGAGGGTCTTGATAATATCTAGCTTTGATTTTTTAAATTTTATATGCCAATAAATTTAATAATCTTGATCCCCAGGCCCTTAAAAGAGGCAAAGCAGAAGCCTTGTAAGTACATAGCTACAAATCCCAAAGATGTAAGCCTGAATCATATGCTACCTGTTAGTAAGTGTTCTAATAATAAATCAGAGTCAGCAGCACAGGACCTTCCTTTACATGTTCCCCACTAGAGATTTTGTTTGAGAAGGAGCTGGTAAGTAGCAGCAATGACCCTGGGTAGGGAGTCTAGTTGTCTCAACCTGTCTCCTCTTTCTTCTGCTTTAATTCTGACTCTCTTTTTTTCCCACCACCAGGTTGTCCATCACATATCTGTAATTGTATGTCTTAACTTCTTTGCTTGTTTGCTTGTTAGATCATATTTTATTCATATGATGGTTAATTTTATGTGTTAACTTGATCAGACTAAGGGATGTTCAGATAGCTGGTAAATCGTTATTTCTACATGCGTCCCTGAGGATATCTCCAGATAAGATTAATATTTAAATCAGTAGACTGAAAAAAGATCACCCTCACCAGTGGGAATGGGCATCATCCAAATTGTTGAGGGCCTGAATAGAACAAAAAGGTAGAGAAAGGACCAGTCAGCTCTCTCTGCGAAGCTGTGTTATCTATCTTCTTCTGCCCTTGGATGTTGGCGCTCCTGGTTCTCAAGCATTCAGACTCATACCAGGACTTATACATTCAGTTCCCCGGTTTTCAGGCTTTCATACTTGGACTGAATTTTACCACAGGCTTTTCTCATTCTCCAGCTTGCAGATAGAAGACCTTGGCTTTTCCTGGCTTCCATAACTGCAAAAGCTAAGCACCAATTCTCTCTCTCTCATTTCCAATCTTCTACTTTTAATATATTTAAATGCTTTGCTTTATTTTAAAGCAATTATTTAAGCTATTGTTTAGATTTAACTATAAGTCTAATTAATATCAAATAAAGATATTCTGTGTTTGAAAAAATTTGAACGTTCTTATAGTTGTAGGAAAAAACAAAACTACTAATTAATAGTGTTTTGTGTGCCAGTTTTTTTCAGGTATTAAACAGCATTTTGCAGGTACTCTTTACATATTCAGTTTCATTGAATTACTGGATCTTGAAAAAAAATTGCCAATTTTATTTTTAAAGGTTATAACATTTTATATTAATCCTTCTAACAAGAATTAAGATTAAAATGACAATTATGAGTTATTATCAAGTTTACATGCCCTTTATAATTTTGCTAATTTTGCTAGCAGCTTCCATAAAATATTTTTTCTATTATTGCTATATAGACATTTATTAAAAGTGACATTTTTCTTATATTAGAGAGTATTTTGAAATCATAAAGCCAATAATACTTTTAAAATTGTCAAGTCATAGAGACAACTTCTTAAATTCAATGAGAATAAAAGTCGAACATTCTTCTTTTAGAAACCTGCCTTCTAGTGTTGCAATTTTTGAGTAATGTTAATACCATATAGTCATCTCTCAGGTATAAAACCCCCAGAATTATAGAAAACTATTCCCTTTCCTTCACCCAACATATTTTATCAATTATTAAAATTTATTTATTCTACATTTCAGTGTTTTCTATTATTTTCAATGTCCTTCATTTTACTTCTACCATTTGAACCCTCATTAAACTTTGCCTTTCATTATTCCAATAGAATTCTCTTTTCTCTAGCTTCTCCTAGCTCAAATCTATCCCTATCACTGCAGACAATAATTGTGTAAAACAAAAATGTAGTCAGTTTACTTTCCCTCTAAATACATACAACATCTATAGTAGTGTATAGATAAAAATTCAAAACATAACTTTCATATTTGACTGCAGTTCCCATTTTAGATTAATTGCAAATTGAATTTATCCACTATTTCTCTGTACTTTTTCTCCAAAGTTTGTAGAGTTCTTATCCTTTTGTGAATATATTTATACTTCATGAACCTTGATTTATTGCAAATGTCTCTCAAATGTTTGGCCTTGATCTACTGATAGTCATGAAATTAATTCAGTGAGATACAGCTAATGCTTTTTAAATAAAATAGAAGTACTTTACACATTTAACATATTCTGTAAATATTTTTTAACTGAAGAATCTGATTCTTAAATTATGGGTCTGTTTATAATGTGTAATTGCACCTATAGATCATATTATATTTAGGAAATATTTTTTATACATATTGATTATACAGTTCAGAACTCAAATACAAGATCTTAGATAATTTGTTTTTTTAAAAAGTGCTGTTTCTCAAAATACAAATTTTATAGATTCTGTAAATACAAAACAGCTAGGTTAAAAAGATTTTATATATAATATCTAAATAAATTTAGTTAATCTAAAATAATCTAAAAATCTTTAATCTCTAAGTAAAGGGTAATGTAATATGTATTGTGGATTAAAAATAAAAAATGGCTAGATTTTTTTTGTTTTTATTTTTGTTTTTGTTTTTACTTTATAGGAATCAGAATCCAGTTGCAAAGAAAAGACTTTAGTAGTAAATTTCACACATTTCTAAATTTAAAGAAAAGTAATAAAAGGCAATAAAAAACAGAATGAAGAAGTAATATATATTAATCCAAATAAATGAACAAATATAAAGCATGATTCTTGGAGACATTATGATTTTATGTTAAGGTAGTGAATAAAATTAAATAAAGTATAATGTGAATTAAAGTTAGTTATAAAACAATAACATAACAGGAGACTTAATAAATTAAATTTATGGAAAATTATATTTTTTTCTTAAATTTGATACAACGGAGCAGTGTAATTATGTGACATAATAATCATATATTCTATTACAAGTGCATATATTATAAAGATAAACAAAAATGAGCACAAAGTCAAAATAATTACATGTTAAATTGAATTTTGAAAAGTGAAAGTTTTTGAAGTCAGTTAAGACCAGAGTTAAAAATCAAAGCAAACAAAAAGTTGTAAAAATGTTAAGAAACTAACAAATGTTAGCAAAATAAAGTCAATTTTAACAAATCTATTAGTATTAAAGTCAAGATAAGTAAATTCAAGGAAGATAACAGAGTAAAGCGGCATTTGTACAAATTTTACAGTTTCTGTAAAATTATATTGTCAGGATATAATTATATTGCCTGAAATCAAAAATAATAAATACAAAAACTAACTATAAAAAGTAATTTCAGTGAGAGACATATCAAAAATATGTAATTCCTATATTCTGTTACTCTGCTTATTAAAAAATGTTCTCATTGAGATTTTTCTTTGTAGGAGTGAACCAGGTTTATTTGCCTTGATTCAATTTGATATACTTTGCTAATACCATTTTGATTTGACTTGATTTACTAAGACCTCTTACCTGCATTTTATCTCAGGCAAATGGAAATGGATGACAATGCAGATGGGATACATTAAGGGTAACTGCTTGTAGTTTAGTATTGAAAATCACTGGTGATTAATCTAGAATTGCATTTTAGTTATAGATATTTTAATTCAGAGAATGATATGATAAATTTATGATTTAAAAAGCTTACTCACCTATCATATAACTTTGCTAATCAAGTCTCAATATGACTCGTCAATAATAAACTAGACTCTTGAGAAATGAAAGTTTCTTTGCTAATATTATAATTTTGAGATACCTCTGCTTCAGTAGCAGCTTTCAAGTTTGGTCAAAGAGGTATATAGAACTTTTTCTTAATACATTCTTAAATGTGTGGTTTATTTCATCCTCCATAGTTATTGCCTAAAATAGGAGATTATCTAAGATATAAAAGTAAAATTCAAAAAAGAAACCACCTCCTCCTTCAGGTTTATATATTTATTTTAACTCAATAAACCCAATACGAACATCTCAACATGTAATCAGTTTTTGAAAGCAATTGTAAATGAGGTATTTGACATTTTTCTCTTTTTGTAACAAGTCTAGGAAATCAGGTATAGATACATATAACAAATAATTAGACATAAACTCCCTGGTTATTTGAGGCAGAAGATTTTAATATTCATTGTAACTAAAAAATTGTTAGCAACAATGGCTTGTTATTGAACACTTAACAGGCATTTTATTTCATCTGTCACATATCAAAGCTGCAAAAAATTATGACTTCATTGCTAGACCTCAATGTGTTCCTCAAAAGTCCTTTTCTACTAGAAAAAAGCTGAGCTAATAACCCTAAACAATTTCAAAAGAGTCTTTTAGCCTCAGTTATATTTTTCAGACAATAGTATTTGGACTTTCTTTCTCTTTCCTACTCAGCCATGTCTTGTACTAAACATTTTTTTCTTCTTGACCCTATTCCTACTCCATGTTCAGTTCGGCTGATTTCTGATTTGTGGCTCTAACCGTGGACTCATTATGTTTTCACAGAAGTTGATTTTGTCCTTCTGTTGTTAAGCTGAGGACACTGTTCTCCAACAGTACACCACAGTTGTTAGACGGGCCTTCCCAGCAGTCTACACTTAAAATATGCAGGTCTCTCTGGGTAGCAACTTCATCATTTCACCTAAAGGGACTAAAGCCTACATAATCACTGTGAAAACAGTCAGAAATTTACACTTCAGGTTTTAGTATTTTTTACTGACATGGACTATTTTGCCCACTTTGACTCAGTGTATTCTTACTGAAATTAAGGGGGGGGAGAGAGAGAGAGAGAGAGAGAGAGAGAGAGAGAGAGAGAGAGAGAGACCTTATAGAAATGCTAGCAATCATATATACCAAAGATTTTGTGTTTTTGTTCCTGCAGTACAAATTACTACACACTTAGTGGCTTAAAGTAATGTAAATTTTTACCTTATATTTCCATAGATCAGAATTCTAGACACTTTCTGCATTCTTTGACATGCTATCTCCTTCCTCCATCTTCAAAACAAGCAACTATATATCTCTCTGACCATGTACTAACAGTTATATGTCCCTCTGACTCCAATCTCAGCCTGGAAAGTTTAAAGATTCATGTAATTTGAATGGGCTCACTCAGGAAATCCAGATAATCTTCATATTTCAAAGTTCTTCATTTTACTAAAATCTGCAAAGTCCCCTTTTCAATGTAAGGTAAAATTTTCACAAATTCTGAGGATTAGAACTCAGATATCTTTGGAAGGCTATTATTCTGCCTACCACAGCTTTAATTAGTAGCTTAAAAAAGTATTGACTAAAAAGGTTTTAAAAAGTAATCCTCTCCAAATGCTGTAACTAAAACACTAGAGACATTTTTTCAGATGGACTTACACTGGGTGGAGTTTCATCTCTTGAGTGTAATGGAGTACAGTGGATAGAGTGTATGGTATCTAAACAATCACCTCACAGGGTTAACTGTCACTACTAATGAACCAATATTGATACATTATTAACTAAAGTCCATACTTCATTTATATTTTTTTTAGTTTTTTACCTAGTATCCTTTACCATTCTAGGATCTCATCCAGGTTTCCATAGAACATTTAATTTTCATGTCTCCTTCAGTTGTGATACTTTCTCAGACTTTCCTTGTTTTTTATGACATTGGCAATTTTGAGGAGTAATACTAAAACATTTTGTAAGACGTCCCTCAAGGGGATTGGTTTAATGTATTTCTTATGAATAGATTAGGGTAATAGGTTTTGAGGAGCAAGACTACATAATTAAAGTACCATCCTCATTACCTCATGTCAAGCGTTTATACTATCAACATAATCCATTCCCAGGAAGGATGGATAAGGCTCTGATAAATTCTTTTTCTTGTATCATAGACTTCTGTGAATGGAGAATGCTGTGAATATATTTCACAATGGGTACTTTTTTACTTCCCCTACCAGAAACATAAGGAGATATCTTTAGAATTTTCACCATGGGAAAATGCTGAAGTTCCTAGATATAAATTTCATGTAAATATAGGGCCTACTTTAAGCCTGGAGAACCAGAAATTTCTCAGTCTCATTCTATATCGCTCCCAGTTTTCAATAATTAGTCGAATTACCATATAAGTGGTCTGATAGCCTATAGCTCCTTGTAAGCAGATTTTATCTGTATTTCTAGATTTCAGGCTGTCTCTTTCTGCTATGATCTTGGTGCTCTAATGGGTCTAAGAAAAATTGTTGATTTTTAATTTTATCAAATTTTTTCTTGTAAAGCAGAAGTGATTACTTCTAAGCTCTTTATGTGTTAGGGCTACTGTTCAATCTTCAACTAAATTGCACTCTGTGTTCTACCTTTACCACCCAAAAACTTCTCTGACAAGGTCACCAAAGTCACTTAATTGTCAAATTTTTTAACAGTATCTTGACACTATGACCCTGTTCCCCATTTCTAAAATTGTGTTGGTCACTTTCTCATTATAAAGCTTTGAGAAATCTTTTTATATTCTAGTTTCAAGTCTTTCATTATATATGTGATATTTTTCCATAATTCTCTTAGTGATGTTTAAACAGCAGAATTCTTAGTTTTGTAAAAGTCAATTCGTCAGTTATTATCTTTTATAGATTATGTGCATGGGACATTTCTAAAAAACTTTAACCAAAAATCACAAGATTTTATTTTGTGTTTCTTCTTGAAATTTTAAAGTTTAGGTTGAACATTTAAGTCTATAATCTATGATCATTTTTGTTTTATTTGTGGTATATGTTGTTAGTTAGGAATCAAAGCTTATGGTTTTATATATGGCTACCTAATTTTTTCAGAATGATTTATTGAAAATACTATCCTCTTTTCACTGAGTTGGTTTTGCTTTGTTGTCAAATTTAATTAATCATATATGTGTGATTCTACTCTTAGACTTTCTATTCTGTAACATTGATCAATCCATTTATCTTTATACAAAGAATTCCATGTCTTAATTCCTAACGCTTTAAAATAAGCTTTACAATCAAATAGTATATGTTCTTCAAGTTGGTTTATTTTCAGAGATGTTTTGTATAGTCTAGATCATTTGAATTCATATAAATGTTAGAACCGATTGTCAATTTACACAAAATAAGCTTAATAGAATTTTGATCAGCATTGCATTGAAGCTTAGGATAAAATTGACATAATCATATTCAATCCATAAGCAATATATATTGTTCCATTTATTTAACTTTTTAAAATGTCTCTCAGCACATATCCTTGAACACAGTTATAATACCTGTTTTAAAATGCTTGCTGCTAATTCTAACATGTGCATCATCTGGGGTCTGTACTGATAACCTTTTATTTTAAATCTTAGGTCATATTTTTTATTTTTTCCTACATATAACAAGTTCATTTGTAATTCATCCTAAATATTAGGAATGCACATAGTATAGGCTCTAAATTTCATTATGTTTCTCTGAAAAATATTTATTTCTTTTTTTTTTAGACTGGGCTTACACTCTGGAAAAAAACAAATGGGGATATCAGATACTAACCTCTGCTGTTCCCTTAAGTGTCAACTGCCATTCAGTGCATGCTTACCTTTTACTTTTTTCCAGTTTTTTTCAATTAGTTGTTATTTAAAATTTGTCCAGAGATTATAGTTGTTATCTGAATGAGAGTCTACCAGAGAGGTCATTTCTAAATTAGTGAACAATGAATTCTTTTTCTTGAAACCAATAATAAAGAGAATGGCATTGCCAAAATTCGTAAAATCGAAGCATTTTGAATAGCTAAACAAATACTTGTTGGGTAAGATGCACTGCTATTTAAATAACTGTACTATGATTTGCCAGTATATTATTCAGGATGTTTGCATGAATATTCTAAAGTGATATTGGTCTCTAGCATTGTTTTAATGTTTTCACCTTTATTGATTCTAGTTCCAAAGTTATGTGCAATTCATTATCTGTAAATTCCCCAATTTTTCTGTTTTGGAGTTCTGGTTATAAGATCTAAGTGTTTTTACTATGAAGATTAGTTACCTTATAGCTAACTATGTAGGCTCAGTGCCTATTAATGCAAACTTTTAATAATTGATTTTATTCTTCTGTGACTGTTCATTTTCCAAGATTTCTATTTCTTCTCAGTTATTTTTTGTCAAATAAATTTACCTAGAAAATAGGTTTTTCTTTATAATTATATTTTGATTAGATTTTAGTTATATCATATTTATAGATATTGTTAATTTCTGCCTACTATACTACCTACTTATAAAAATAATTATTAAAATTTTTCTTTGACTTTTTAAAGAATTATTGTTTTATTATTTAATTATGCTGTTATTTTTTTTTTTACTTTACTTTTTTTGTTATTTTTGTATCTTCACTTCTTTTTCGTTTGTTTGGCTATTTTTTTAGTTTCTTTACATGAAATTGTATTCATCTTCAGTGTCTCCTTTATATATTTTGGGGACTCTGTTATTCGACATATATATTTATAAATTTTATATCTTCTTAATAATTTAAAACATTTAACAATATATAATATTCTTCATTGTCTCTTAACAGTTGTTGATTTAAACTCTATTTTATATGATGATATTATAACCATCCCCACTCTTCTTTTGTTTACAATTTTCATGGAATATCTTTTCTCATTATTACATTTTTAATCTACAGGTATCATTGTATCAAAGTTAGTCTCTTGTAAATATTATATAATTGGATTCTGTGTGAGGGTGTGTGTGTGTGTGTGTGTGTGTGTGTGTGTGTGTTAATTTATTTTGCCAGTCTCTGCCTTTTTATTGAACAGTTTTATCCACTTGCATTTAGATTAATTCCTAATAAGAAATGTCTTAGTTTTACCATTTTGCCTTTTGTTTTCTGTAGGTATATTATCTGTTGGTCTCATATAGAGTTTGTCTTTTTCATTATTACTGACTTCTTTGCATTTAGTTGATATTTTTTAATGAATCATTTTGATATCCATCTTTTTGGGTGTATAATTTTAAATACTTTACGGTTACCATGGATATTACATTTCTCATGCTAAATTTAAAACAATGCCATTTGAACTTATATCAATTTTAATTTCAAAAGCATCACAAACTCTGTTTATATTATTACATTCGTCCCCCCTTTTTTATATTATTGTTGTAATCACAAATCACTTCCTTAGCACTGACTAACGTTGATTTATAATAATTTTCTTATTTATTTTGTTTTGTAACCTGTAGTAAATTAAAGGAAAAATTGCAAACCAAAAATACAATACTTATTTTATATTAGCTCATGTGTTTCCTTTTCCCAGAGAACCTTATCTCTTTATCAGACTTTGAGTCACTATCTAGTATTCTTTTGTTTCAATCTAAAGGAATTCCTTGTAAGGGACATTCTAGAAGTAATGAACTCCATCAGCTTTTGTTTATGGGACTGTCTTAATTACTTGAAAGAAATAAATTAATATAATTAGAGAAATAGAAGTTATAAAAAAAGTGAATTGTAATGATAAGAAATGCAGAAACTGAAATGAAAAAAGTTACTGGAAATATTAGGTCAGATTAGAAGCTTTGGATGGGGGCAGGAAATCAGTGGAATTTAAGACATAGCAATAACAACTATAAAAAATATCCCAGAAAGGGAAAAGACTAGAAAACAAACCTCTGTAACTTGTGGGAAAATATTAAATGTCTTGCAAATGTTAAGTTAAAAAAGAAAAGTGTGGGGTAAGAAGGGAAATAATAACATATTTGAAGAAGTAATTTTTAAGTATTTTCCAAACTTGATACAAATTATGAATCCACAGATCCAAGAAAGTCAATGAACCCAAACAGCTGTACATAACAGTAACTTGGAGAGGACTTAAAAATTGTCATGTTCCACAATCTAATACCCAGAGATTCTTGTTCATTAAAACTGAATTGGTCCAAGAGGATATGTATATTTAATAGCTCCCCAGCTGATTTTGATAAGAACCCATCACTGTCTGAGTACCAGTGTTATAAAACAAACTTCAAAAGGTGACCCTTGAATTCTTAATAACATAGCATAGCGTAACAGAGAGCAGAAAACTTTGAAGTCAGGGAATCATAACACATATTTCTGGAAGCAGTGCCCTGGGAAATTTCTAGGCTTCTTAAAAAAAATCAGGGTGGTAATATATACTATTTAATGTTGTGATCATTAGAATAGTATGTCATTTTCCTCACACAAAGCAAATGCTCTATTAATAATGAAATACCAGTTTTTCATTCAACCACAGCCACTTTTAAGTCATTACAAGTTTCATAAGTCTGGTATGCCAATACCTCCAAAACAGGGTAAATACAGAATAAACCTGCACACGTGAGATACTTCAAAACCCTTTCATGACCATCGGAGATGGTTTTTCACTGACAGAGAATAACAGAATAGTATAGTACAGAAGAAAGAGAAGAGGAGTCATGAGCTTCTATAACTTAGCCCCCTGTGGGAAGGTATTGAAATTTTATAAAGAGTGAAGATATACTTTTTAAAGGCATAAATATTATCATATAATTTATATTATAAATAATAAGTATTACTTTTATATTTTAAATAATAGAAATTAAGCCATGATGCACAAAATCTTCTAGACTGCAGGGATACTGAGAACATACTATTTTCTCAAAACCAAGCAAATTGAGATATTGTGATTGAAGGGATGCATCTTAATTTTGAGAATAAGGATAAAATTTTCTTTTATTTATTAAAAGGAATTATGACCTCAAAAGTTTGAGAAATACTGGTGAATTAATACCATACAGTCTGGGGACAGTCACTAATTATATACTTTTGAGAGAAAGATTTGATTTCCACTGAGCCTTAGTTATATTCTTATTAAGATTTGAGGATTAGAGATATATTTTATAATATTGTTCAGTTATTAATAATAATTATAAGTTAATATATAATATAAAATTGAATATTTTATATATTTCATAAGTAAAGGTAAACAAAATATATTTAAATATATAATATATAAAAGAAATATATATGTATATATGGATATTGTATATCTTCTTGATTTATGTATTTGCTTTAGCAGTTAATAAAGCACATATCTTTAGCAGAATTATTTTGGTGGACATAGTTGTCTTATTTTTTTTTACTTCTGATACTGTAGTTGGATGCATAGATAAATAGATAAACATGGGTTGTCAACATTTTCTTATCACAAGTTAATTATTTATACTTATAGCTGAATGTCTTTTTCAGGTGCTGCCACACTCTTTTTGTTACTTACTTAATTGAATTCTTTGTTTGATAGTACTTTTGCTAAAATTAAGTACAATTGCCAAAAATCTAACTTCCCCTTTCCAAATGCATGTGAAAAGGACACCAAGAAGTCCTAAGAAAAATCATACAGAAATATTTATATGTGCACAGGGATGATCTTTGTCTAAGGAGATTTTATTGAGAAGAGATGGGAATCCTTTAAAGCTTGATGGCTTTTCAAGCACGAAAAGAATAAAATTTTTTTTCTTGAATTTTTCTATTTATGTTTTCTTCACACATGGTGACAATGTATCTTTAGTGACAATTTTTCCAAAATATACCACTTTTTTTAAACAATGGAAATACTAATTCATATCTGCTTTTAGTAGAGGGAGAGCAGAAAGCTGGAAATTTCTACGGATCAGAAACAATAAAGTGAAGGCTCTTCTATTAGTATTAATTTAGACTAAAAAAAACTATAATAATATAAAATCTTGAATAATATAAAAATACCTTTGTTTCGCTTTGTTTTGTTTTACGTCTTTCTGTATAGACCTTTTTTTACTGTCATATTAAATTCATTTATTGGACTGAGACCTATAGTGATCTATTTTTTAAAAATATTCTATCTTTCCTGGAATTAAGTCATTTATGTGATCATAAAATATCTTGCTTCTTGGAATAGAAGTATGATATGAATGCACTTATGTCCTTGTATTGTTAAACTAGTCATCGTTGGTGATAATTTGAAAACTCAGAGATACCATTAAGTCATGGGAACTGTACACAGGAAGCTAAACCTCTTAAAATAGCAAAATTAGATATTAAATATTTCAAATTTCACTTTCTTCTCTACCCAGTTTATAAACAAAAGTAAAACATAAAGCAGTTTGAGTACATTCTACTTTGTACTATAAACTTTCATGAGATTTGTTTTATTTGTGTTTATCTAATCCTTATTAGTGTCTAAAATAATGATTTTTCAACCTTACATAAAGGAAAGCTCTTATAAATTTTAAGCCATTGATCGAGAGCTTGGGTTTTAAAGACTATTTCTTGTTTCAAATCAACTGTTTTCTTCTGTGTAAAATAATTCTCTTTTCAGAAAAGTGTGAACAATTTTCTAGTTTTCATAATTAAAAAAACAAAGAGAAAAATAATTGATTTTATTTATAATTTGCAAATGTCTTGATTTTTTTTCTAAAAATGATTAAACCCCATTTTATATTTCTTATCAACTAGTTAAGTTAAACACGCATCTCATGTTTCCATATATTATGGTTCCAGTATCAATATTTGCTATGTGCGCTTACTCTCAACTAGAAGATACTTCATTATGTGCAATTATGCCACACATAGAAGAGACAAATATACCTCAAATAGCTGAAATTTAAGGTCTGACCTGTAGTCTATTATGGAATTTACAACATTTATAAATACCCTGTCATAATAGAGAAAAGTGGCTTAGGTACATTAAAAGATTGCTCAGTAATGGAAAATTGTAAACTACTGCTTTGTTATTAATATGCCCAACAGGAGCGGTTTTGGATTTTAAAATAATCATGGTTCTAGAATTTAGTGAGTAGTTAGTATGTTTCAAGTACTGTACTTAGCAGTTAAACTGTATTACCACACTTTAGATTCAAACAACTCTATAATGTGGGAAATATTATCTCTGTTTTGTAAAAGAGGATAATTATCCTCCTGTCCACAGTGTCATAACTAGTAAGCAACTGAGCTGGTTTCCAAACCAAATCATTTGATTCTGAGTATGAGTTTAATACGTCTGTGTAGTAAAAAGAGCTCTGGAACAGTCACTGGGGAAATAATTGCTAGTGATTGCAGCCTAAAAGGTTTTAAATATCCCACCATAGAGAAACTCTTTGTCCCCCTTATATATGCCACAAGGGATACAAGCTATAAACTTCACTTTGCTTTTTAAGTGATTGCACATCAAGTGGAAAGTCTTTTTAAGAAGTCATGAGGAGGAAGTCATCTAGCACAAAATCCTTCATCAGCTTCACACAGAAGCCAAACTTTTTTGAACAGATGCATTTTTCTGTAAACAGTTACATTATTAGCTACTATTCCTTCCCAGCAGGTAAAATGTGACACAACAATAATATTTTATTTACCATATGCTTCTGATGAAAGAATAAATAACATTGTTCAAAAGGCCAATTATTTTGTACTTCTTAGCTGTTTGAATAGCAGCTGGACATGATGACGTGATGTCTATTATGTCTGAGGACAAAGTACGAGTAATTTAAATCTTGGTTATAAAGGTTCTATTATAGAATTTTAGACCTAGATGGAACCTAGAGATCAAATTGCCCATCTTGCTTAACTTGCAGGTAAAGAAATTGAAGCTCAGAAAGATTAAGTGGTTTATTAAGGATCACACAGCTAATTAGTGACAATTCTGTGAACAGAACACAAGTGTCTTGAGTACTTTCTGAGGCTGATTTGAGACATTAGTGTATGCGTTTAATTAAAATTGAATTATTATTTTCTTTCTCAATCTCACCCAGAATAGTACTCCCTATTGCTACTGTAAAAACCTGAGTTATCCTGAATTTCATTCTTTTTCACTTCATAAGTCATTTATCTGCACTTGGAAAAATATGTTTTATATATTCATTTATATTTTGTTGTCTATTTTTGAAAACTTAAATGAAAAGTCTTCAAAGGCAAGGGCTTTATTTATCTTGTTTACCACTATGACTAGTATGAAGACCAACCACCCTAGTTTGCCTGAGACTGAGTTATACTGGATGTGAGGTTTTCAGTGCTAACACTGAGAATAGCTGGGGAAAACTGAGGTGAGTCGATCATCCTATCAGTGCTTCTGTATATGGTTTTGTGAGTTAAATATTTCACTTTTCCAAGGAGTAACATTAATGTCAGAATTCTCATAAATTTAATTATTTGACAGATGGCAGCAATGGTACATAATTTAAAGAGCTGCTGTTTGAACTGGATAGTGCTTATTCTATATTTGTTTTAAGATAGTGTAGTGACAGAAAGAAATCTAACTATGGGCAGTGAACACACAATGCAAATGTGTATATATGCCTTACTGTTAAATTGTATGCCTGAAACTTACTAGATTTCATTAACCAATGTCACCATGGAGCAAAAAAAAAGTGTATATTATACTGGAGGCATTCAATTTGCATTTCTTGTGAGACATACCTATTAAAATTATAGCAAGAAAAGAATAATATTTAGTTATGATTTCTGATAAGAAGTGATTTATCTGTGTACAATTTTTCCTATTTTGGGCTAAATAATTTATTGGGAGGGGAGCTGTCTTTTGCAATATAAGTTCACACGTATATACACAAATATGTATATATATATATATATATATAACTTACATACTATGAATATGTATTTATATTTATATGTATATATAATGTAACTATGACTTTATGACCATATGGGTGCTGTATTATATGTATAAACATTTTCTTAAAATGCTATTATTTTATTATTTCATTATTTGTCTTAGGATTGTCAAATGAAACCAGTTAGAAAAAGTACATAAACAATAAAAACAACAAAATACTCTTGGTTTCAGGAAACAGACAGAAAATCTCTAGCATAAAAACAGGATCCTTTAAAAATAGGTTTTAGATTAATCTCAACAGAGTGACCATCACTTTAATGAGTGAGGCTTGGCAGAACTACCTTCAACTCCATTCCCCGCTGTGACAAACAATAAACCCTATACTTAGTACCTGCTTGCATTGTTGAGATGAAATTTGTCATGTCACTTCCTACACAGTCTGATTGTGCTTGTGGTATGGGACAGCACTACAAAATCTTCATAGAATTGCAGTCATCAGCTATTCACTGCTATCACAAACCACAAAATTACTGTTTTCTTTTTCTTTTTTCTTCACTATCATCCACTTCCAATAGTTCTCTCAGACCCTTCAATGACTAGTTTAGGTATTAGGTAATTTTCTTTGGCCCCCAACATCCACTTTGTCCACAGCCAGACATCTTTTTTCATTGTTATAAGGAAAGTCTTTACAAAAGTATCTTTAATGTGTTTTTATAGAGCTATTTTGTGGCTTTGTTAGCCCTTCCTCTTGATCTTTTGATCAAAATTACACCAACAAACATATTTTGCTTCAATTTCTCCTGGCTTACATTTTACCTTCTGGTCTGCACACTCAATCTGTTTAGTTACTACAATATTCTGAACCCACATCAATTGCAAACATCTAAAATATTTTGCCCTTCAAAAAATTTCTCAAAATTCATTTTGGGAATGTAGAACATTTTATGCTTTTATGACTATTTTATGTATAACAGAATTTGTCATAAGCTTCCATTTTTAAAGGGAGACAAAATTTTTCTACAAGGACCAATAGGTCTTCCTGAACAAATGAAAAACTGGTAAATTAATTTTGTTTTGCTTTCTTGTTTTCTATTGGCTTCATGTATTATATTAGCACACTTTGCTTGTAGCCAAACAACCTTAAAGAAGCAAAAGTAAGCCCTCTGTAGAGAAATTTAATATAATACAAAATGTAACATCTCTATAGTTTTTCATACATAATGCCAAGCATCTACTCACAACTTATCCCTTATTAAAGAAAGAGAAAGTAAAGAGACCATAGAAACATTCTCAGAAAAATTAGATATTGGTGTTAACAAATACAAATTTAAAATAAACGTGACCAATATTTTCAAGAAAATAAAGAGATAAAAGTCTAGCAGAGAAATTAAATCAATAAAATAGAATCAAATATAAATTCTGTCATAAAATATAAATTAATAGAAATTATAAATGCAAAAATTAAAAATTCAGGCTGAGAGGAATTCATGAGAGTCTGGGGATTCAAGTTTCTCAGATGAGCCTATCTGTATCTCTCCATCTCAAATCTAATAATCCCACTTCTTCCCTATAGGGGCTCCGAATTTGATATAATAGATTTATTTAGGCTTAGAATTTAGCCTTATTTAAATTTCTGCCACTTATAAAATTGAATTCCTTGCCTGACCTTTAACTGTTTTAGACCACATGCTTTAGAAAATGAAGGTCTCTTTAAATGCTGCCTACAAGGTTTTCTGAATTTTTCCACTTTGCTTTTAAATGTTGATTAATACCCAACAAGTAATTTTTCTCTTCAATGAGTTAGACATTCCAATTCCATTGTCCTTATAATTAGCTTTTCCTCCATACCTCTCAATTGTCCAAGACTTGCACCAGCTAGTGCATTTCATTTCACCTGCATCTCATCCAGCTTACCACAGGTAAAAGTCTGAGTTATCACACTGCCGCATGACTATAACTATCAGTACTTTATCTAGTATTAGTGATGATCTCTCATTTCCATCTAATTGGTCAATTATGCAACTTCACTATTGCTTATGTAAAATCTGTTTCTTAGAACCACTTCTCTCAAGTCCTTATAGGCAGAATCTGAGGAAGATATTATTTTTTTAATTGTTTCTTTAGAATATTGTTTTGGAAGAAGAAGAATGAGGAAAGTGGGATTGTGCAGGAGCCAAAAGCAATGTAAATCTGTAGCAAAAAAAAAAGGCAATATAAGAATGTAGTCTCTGATAAAAATTAACTTTATCCTGATCTCACTGGAGTAATCTGAAACATAAATTGCACAAATTCCCCCCCCCCCTACCTTTGAAGTAAACATGTGGTTAGTACCATGTGTCAGTTAAATATTGGCTGATAATCAAAGATGGGGTTGGGAAAGGGAACAGAAATCCCCTGGTTTGATGATTCTAGCTGGCCAAAGGCAAGTTTGCAGATAAGTGAGGAAGTTGTAACCCATGGGAATAGATGCACCTATAAAAGTGTGCCAGGTGGGTGTATTAGGGTTCTCCAGAAAAACAGAACCAATAGGAGATATTTGTATGTGTGAGTATATGTGTTTTTATATAAGATTAAATATATATGAAAATATTGTTAATTATGGAGACTAAGAAGTCCCAAGATTTTCAATCAGCAAGCTGAGGACCCAGGAGAGCCAATGGTATCATTCTAGTGTGAGTCTGAAAGCCTGAGAACCAAGGAAGCCAATGATGAAAATCCAAGTCTGAAAGCTGCCAAGCTTTAGAAACAAGAGCAGATCTTTCAATTTGAATCTAAAGACAGGAAAAGACCATGTCTCAGCTCAAGGCAATCATGCAGAAAGTGTTCCCTCTTACTCAGCCCTTTTGTTCTATTCAGGGCTTCAGTTGATTAAATGCTTGGCCACTAACATTAGGGAGAGCAATCTGCTTTACTCAGTATCAGTTCGAATGCTAATCTCACCAAGAAACACCCCCATAGGCATCAAATGGCTCAAGACCTTGCCTTTTGTTTATGTCAGTGTCTCTTTACCTCTTCTCCATTTGCTAAATCTTGAAACTCTTCAGTTTTTTTCTGTGTTATCTGTTGGAAACTAGGAGGCTCTTCTCTCCCCTACCCTTGGCTTTCAGAGACTCAGCACTGAATACACAATCATAGTGGCAACCAAGGGCCATAATCTCTTTAGATTCCTATTTATAAATCAAGTATACATCTCATTTTTTTTTCTATCACTTTCTGCCATTTTCTTTTCTCTGAGAGAAGTGACTTGCACTTTGTAAAATAATATTGTCCTGTTCTCTTCCTCCTATCTCTCTTGGAGTTCCCCAAACAAAATAGAAATGAATGAAATTTCTGCAGGAATTTTCTATTGTTAATTTTTCAATCCATAGCTTGTTGAAGTATTTTAAGAAAAAAAAAGGGAGAGAGAAAGAGAGGAGATTGATGCCTAACAATATCTTGGAAATAAGAAAAAATATCTTTTTTCCCCAAATTTCTTACAATTAATGTGAAATAAATGGATAAGCAGATATTTCTAAATCCCAACAAAATAAAAACAAAAAAAAAGACTTGAAATTGATTACTTAAAGTATGACACCCTATAGCAAACTCTTCAGTGATATCTGCACAAATGAGAATTTTCTGCAGGAACAAACCCAATAACCTGTCTTCTATAACATGAGTCTATTCACTCTGCCTCCACTGGTTGCAAATTAAGAAAATCAGATAATTTCCCTTGATTTCAAAACTACAATCAAGTAATTCTAATTTACTTTTAATAGTTGACTTGACCGAGTTATAAATTTGGAGGCTATAAGGTGGCTTTCATTAGCCTGACAACAGGAAACAGAGAAAAATTCATTTCCAAAAAAAAAAAAAAAAGACAGCAATATACAGAAAGGAAAAAAAAAAGGCAGAAATAACTTCTAATTCTAGTTCTCACCTAAAAACCAGTTATGATCTGAAATGTGATTGCCTATATATTCATTGGCATACCTATTATACATAAATGCTACCTTTTGGGTTAAATTAGTGCAAATTCTTTTTCTTTTACATGTAAACAAAGAGTTCCAAATTATATTGATATCAACTAGTAACACCATTTATTTTAGTTAATAATTAAAAAATATACTGGATATTGTCCATGGAAAGCTACTACTAAAATGTAGCTATGGACATATGGAGCTAGTATTTAGATCCTACAAATATTAGAAATCAATTACTGTGTGAAATAAAATGACAAAACCCACACATGATGGATCACAGTAGCTATCAAAAGAAATAAACTTAATGGACTGGGTGTCTAAAATTACAAATATAAGTCAAAGGGAACAGAATGCATTACAGTTGAACAAAGGTGAGTTTTTTGGCACCCTGAAACAAGAAAGCAATCAAAAAATGGGGTGGGAGTGGGTGAGTAATGGGATCATTTAAGAGGGTGTTAGGACTGGTTTCTTATAGAATTTGGGCTTCTGTTTTGTGATTTGGAGAGGGTTCAGGAAAGCATAGTTTTGTTCTGGATTGGATATTGTCAGAATAAGAAGAAATGATTGTATGATTGAATATCTTAATAATTTTATGTAGAAGTTAGGAAAGAGCTAAAATTGTCATTTCTAGCAAAGCAGCAGTTATGTTAGTTTGTCATTTTGTTGTTTGACAATGTTTTTGTTTTTGTCTTTGCCGAACTTGATTATGAACTACTCTTGTTTTGCTTTGGCCTCATCTTGGTGTCAGAATAGCCTTGTCTAATACTAATTTATTGATCCACAAGAAAACACCATGCCCTAACAGTCATCAGGGGCTGCTTTTCTTTTTTTTTAATCTCTCAAAGCAAAATTCTGAACCAGATAGCCATTATTTGGTTGAATGTGAAGGAAATCCATATCCTAGACAATAGTACTAATACACTCAGAAAGGAAAGTTTTTGTTTTCTGTTTCCCTCCATATAATTAACTTAATAATTTTAAGAATCTCTACCTCCACATTGACTAAGTTTAATCAATAAATTATAAGAAGTGCCATAAGGTCAAGTCTAGGAACCTTTAAGAGATATTGGATTGTGTTCCTTGCCCTCTTTTACAGTTTTGTCTTCCTCTTTCTGCTCCATGATATGTAGAAAGAAGCACCCGGAGACCTAAGGTAAAGACCACGTATGGCATATTGACAGGATGAAAGGAGCTAGATCTCTCAAACATTGGAGAAAAATGTCAGTCTCAGACTCTCTGGGCATTTACATTATAAAAAATCAGTGTCTATCTCATTTATGTCAGAGGAGTTTTTTTTTTGTTTCAGTTTTTCAGACAAACTTAATATTAATTGATGTCATGAACAATAAGTAAATATAAAAGCCACAAGTTACTGGTACAAATGAAGATACTCGCACCAGTATTTGGGAACTAAGCCTTGGACATTCTCTAAGACTAGGAGTGGGGCCAGAAGCTCTCTTATTAGGTCAAGGCTCTAAGCAGAAACTCAAATCTGTAGTGCCACCTGGCTTCTGTAACAAGTGCTACCTCTGCATAGACGCTCTGAATTAGTTTATTATTATTATTCTTTATTGGGAGGAGAAAGAGAAGTATTTTCAAAGTGTCCTGATATCAAGAAGGGAAACTTAAGATCAACATTTTTTTGAATGCTACTATTATTTTATTAAAAGATCACTATAAATTATCTATTTTGCATTCTGCTTTATTTACTAGCCCCTTCTTAGAAACTAAAAGAAACTGAGAACATAAATTTGCAAATATGAAAACCTGAATTTAGAATCTGGTGATCCTATATGAATTTAATATTATTATGTCCAATTTAAAACTTGTTTTTACTTTTATTGTTACATTATTGTGTGAGAGAAATATTTTGGCATTTTACTGAAATATATATTTCTAGAAATATGTATTTAAACATATAGATATAGATAGATATAGATATAGATGATATAGATATAGATGATATAGATATAGATGATATAGATATAGATATAGATGATATAGATAGATATAGATATAGACATAGACATAGATATAGATGATATAGATATAGATATAGATTAGACATAGATATAGATGATATAGATATAGATAGATAGATATAGATAGATAGATATAGATATAGATATAGATATAGATATAGATATAGATATAGATATAGATATAGATATAGATATAGATATAGATATAGATAGGTAGATATAGTCTTTGTTTACCTATATGCATTTTTCATAGCTAATAGCTTATATCAAAATAACATAACAGCTCAGGTTACATTTACTTTTAAGTTTATGTGGTGAATGCGAATATCCTTTTTAGAATCTACTCTGAATTTTACTCTTTAAGAAACTGTTTTTAGTATCCCATAGTAGATGATTATCTGAGCTATTCTATTCCTCTGTTTCATCTGGATAATGCTTCTATTTCATTGTTCTTTAATATTTTATAAACTTTCTTCATCAGATCTAGAGTCATATATTTGGAATATTTCTGCCTCTACTTAATATCAACTTAGGGAATATTTGGTTTCTTTTCTCAGATCTACAACTAAAAAGAAGGTGAATGTGCTTTGCTGTTCATGTATTTTTTATTTATATGATGTACTCATCTAGTGAGCAGTTTTATTGTCCAGGGGGATCTTCTAACTTAAGGTCTATTTTTCAGATATGTTTACCTATTAATGAATTTAAAATTTAAATCCCCTTCTTCCACTGGTACCAAGGGTGGAATAATTTCTGAGCCAATCTACCTTGAACTATTTGCGGTAATGACATTCTCCAAGTTGCAAGGTGTTACTGGCATCTTCCTTCTCTTCCCATCATATATATATATAAAACACATTTTTTTTCTCTCAGAATGGACAAAAATGGGGAAAAGATGTTTTAAGTGTATTTTTAAATAAGACAGTAATAAATCATTTTCCAGTTAAGGAAATCTAAGAATTTTGGAGTATTAGGGTGTTAGGTGAGAAAAGATAACTTTTTTTTTCTTTTGTAATGTTTATCTGATTTCAGGAAATAAGAGAAATTTTCAAGGATACTTTCTGTGAAATGGAGGGAATTCAGAGAGGCCAGCGAACACAGAGGTTAGCTTTTATCCTTGGGCCAGGGAACCTTGGTAATAAGAGTGACAGGAAATAATAGCCTTGCGGGTATGAGGTTAGATTATAGATTCTCAGGAAAATGCAGCCATAGGAGGTGAACTAGGAAAAAATGCACCTTGTGAAGACCTATGTCTGTCTTATCATTGACTGTAAGAGAGGAGAAAAAGGAAATGTTCCTGGAAAGACTCTCTAATCACACAACCTGGATTCATACCAGTTTCCTGGTCTGAAAAAGCTGCCATAATGTATTTTAGGTAATCTTAGATTGGTAGTAGGCAATACCTCCAACAGTAGTAAAGGAAAATTCTTTCTGGAGGAATGTATTTTGTAAATGTGACTCAAAGAATTACCACAGGTAAAGAACTAAGTATCATGTAATTAAAAAAAAAAATCACCAACACAGGAATATTTCTGGCTTTAGAAAAACTCAAAAGTAAAAGATATAGGTGTCATTTTGGACTGTATATTATAAAAATACATGAGACAAAGGACTAGAATAAATGATATATTTAGGTTTTATAATTCTAGAAATACATGTTTTTAGGGCAAATTTTATGCATGCATAATATTCAATCTTTTTCATTCATTTCTTCTCATTTAATATTAGTTCAGTACCAAAAATACATCTAGAGAACTGTTTCTGATACCAACAGTCTTTCTTGAGCTATGATAAATTTAGATAATATTCATCTCTTTATAATCCATTATTTTTTAAAATTAATATCTACCAAATGTTGGACATTCACCAGTAGATAAAGACCATTACCCATTACATCCTTACACCACAAAATAAATTTCAGAAACATGTTTGAAACCATTAAAAAAAATAGTATAATTTTGTGAGAAGTTTTAATCTTCTGTACTTTTATAGAATGAACTGCTTATAGGCACCATTTTTAAGGAGAACTATATATCTGCATATGTTGTCTAGAATTTTTCCAGTTGAAACATAATAGACAAAATATTTACAAATAGTAGTTACTTATCAGATCTCTAGAAGAAATAGGAAATGACAATGAACAATGAATTGTTTCATAATAAAACTCCATCACATTTTTAAAATATGCAGATGATATGTATACCTTTCAAGAACAAACATTATCAGCCAGATCTGAAAAATAACCTAAATATTAGAAAATTATAAAAAGAAAATATGTTATGAAACATTTTATTATCGATCTCCAATTTTCTCATAGAAATAAATTTAAGAAACATTTTTTCTACCACACAGGACTACTTGTCCTTTAGAAATTACATACATGCATTTTTTGAAAATCATTACTACTAATTTATTGATTAACTTTTTATCAAAGAAACAGGCTCTGTGATGTAACTTCCTCTGTTCTTGGATAGTTACACATCTCCATTCTTTTCAATTCTGCTTAATTCTTATTTGTCAGCATCCTTTATTTTTACATATTTTCTTCCTTACCACATATTTAATAAATTGAAAAATTGATCATTTTGATACTTTTGGAAGTTGAATGAAGATCATTGGATATTTCCTGTGAATAAACTGTTTTGGATTAAGAAGTTAGCTAGACAGAACTAACAGTTGTGAGCAACTGCTCAATTAAGTTAGAAATATTGAAATCATTTGTTTGATTTTAATGTCTCATTCAGAGAATTTGAAAAAAATTTTTACATGTCTGCTAATGGCTTTTTATTATAAAGACAATAATTAGAATTTGTTTTGTTTTGTTTTTTAATAAATTATATAATGATTAATTTTATGTAAACTTAACTAAGTCAAGAGATGCCCAGATATTTGGTTAAACATTATGTTTGGATGTTACTGTGATGGTATTTCTAGAAGAGATTAGCATTTGAATCAGTAAAGCAGATGGCCCTCTCTAATGTTGGTATGTAGCATCCAATCTTTTTAGGGCTAGAGTAGAACAAAAATGTAGAGGAAGGAATTGGTACAGCCACTATGGAAAACAGTATGAAGGTTCCTTAAAAAATTAAAAATCAGTCTACCATATGATCCAGCAATCCTCTACTAGATATTTACCCCAGAGATTGAAAAACTCACATCCAAAAAAATATTTGCACACCAACGTTCATAGCTGTATTATTCACAGTGACCAGGACATGGTAGCAACCCAAGTGTCCTATGATAGATGATTGGCTAAAGAAGCTATGGCACATATATACAATGGAATATTACTCAGTCATAAGAAGAGATGAAATACTGCCATTTGCAACATCATGGATGGACCTCGAGATAATCATGCTAAGCGAAATAAGCCAGACAGAAAAAGTTGAAAATCATGTGATATCACTTATATGTGGAATATAAACCTAAAAGAAACAAATGGCAGGGCAAACAGAGACTCATGAACATGGGCTATAGGCTAGTTGTTACTAATGGGGTGAGGGAGGAGGGGAGAGGTAGATGGAGTAAAGAGGGTCAAATATAGAGTTTCGCGGGAGGGTGAAGTGAGAGAAGGTGATCAGATATATGGTAGCTGAAGGAAACTGGACTTTGGGTGGTAAACACACAATAGAATATACAGATATCAAATGATAATGTACACCTGAACATTATATAATTGTATTAACCAATGTTACTCCAATAAATGTTTTAAAAAATGTGGAGAAAGGAGGAATTCTCTGTCTGATTGCTGAACTGGGACATCCAGGGCATTGATCTCCTGCCTTGGACTGAAACTTAAACCATCTGTACTCCAACTTCTTATGCTTTTAAACTTAGACTAGAAGTTACATCACTTGTTATCCTGGTTTTCAGGTCTTTGGATTCATATTGAAATTATAGTACTAGTTTTCCTAGGTCTCTCCAGCATGCAGAGGGCAGATCGCAGAATTTAGCCTCCATAATCCTGCAAACCAGTTCTTTACAGATTTAAAAATACTTTATATTATTCATAGCCAAAAGTTAAAAATATTAGTCAAAATTATTTAAAATAATGGCTTGGTTATTTTTTTTTTGAAAAAATAATAATCTCTTTAAGGTATTGCTATGCTAATAAGATCATATTTTTAAAGTTTTTAGCACAATGCCTGCTTATTTAATAAAGATTATTTTGGGGTGAAGAAAGTTTTTTCTTCTATCCTCCTAGATTCTTTGGTTGATCTAAAAATTAAATTGACATAAGACAGATTAACAAGAAAAAAATAAATTTTGTACAGAGCCCCATAAAAATAGGAGACTCAAGGGCAAGTTATGCAGTTGAGGTTTCTATGCCATTCTGAGCTAAGAAACGAGATAGGGGTCCATAACTTCAAAGAGAAGTAGGATATTCACAGGACAATAAAAAGAGCAGATATTTAGTAATTAGATGTTTGTTCTGCTGTACAGACAGGTCATTCAGATGAAAGTTATCTCTGGCAATAGCTATCTCCCTGAGCCAGGCCCACTATCTAAATTCTGGATCTTGATTGCCAAAGTGGCAGGCATATTTTGAGGTCATATATTCTGCTCCCCTCCAATTTGAATGAATAGATATGTAAAGCATTACATTTTATCTGAAACTAGGAATTTACATTTGCTAAACAATTAATGAAGATAAAAATAGAAGACTTATTTTTTTCTTTATAGTACTGCTTGTCTTCTCATCTCTTCTTGGATTACACATTTTTTAAGACCCAGAACTTTCCTTTAATATGCAAACATTGGAGTTTTGTCAGTTAATAGTTTCCTCTTCTTTGTCCTTGTTAATATTAAAAACAAACTTCCTTATAGAATTTTTCATAATTTTATTAAAATTGTTTCTGCTCAGCTATTTTTATGCTAGGTTATAAGGTATTAGATATCAGAATAGGCAGCTTTATATACTAAGTAGTAATTATATGATAATGATTGGTTGACTGGCTGAATTAAAGAATGAATACATGATTAGATAGTAAATAAATAAATGAAGTAAATTTTTCCTGGAGTCTCTTTTCTACCCTCATTTTTTGCTTCTTACTCTGCCAAGCATGAACTGTGTATCCTAAGCAACTCATGCTAGATACAGATTTTGTGGAGAGAAGGTTTGATATTTCGGCTCTTTTAAATGTCTCTATTCCTCATCTTGTTCACAGAACTTTTGTTCAGAAGAAGACATGGCATGATCATTAATGAAATGAGATTGTCTTTATGCATTCAAAAGAATTCATTATGTTTTGAAGAAGATTAACAGCAGATAAATTTGATGATGATTTCCTGTAAATTTCTTAACCAAATCAAATATCTTTCTTAGTTGAATTCATGTATAAACCTTGTGTTTTGAAAAAATATTAACCTCATATTAATACAGGTCTGTAGTTTACTTTTTAATATATTCTGCACTACACTTAATCCAATGTGAGGAAATCAGTATGTAAACTTGAGTAATTAGTTAATCAAACTTTTTCATTTTAGAATTAATTAAAATACAAAATACCCTTCTAGGATTTGATAATGTTGTTAATGAGAATTTGATGAGAAAATGAGAGAGCATTGAGGGTGTCTTCTAAATCACTTATACAATTATCTTAATCATAAACACTTTGTATACAATTTAATATACTCATCTTCATAAGGGCTAAAACAGTTTTGTAAAATTAATTTTAAAAATTTTAAGTAGAGACGTAATTTTTTAAAGTGAGCTATACTCACCTAGATCAAAAATACTTAACCAATTCGGTCTTCATTAATTTGAAAACAGGACCTGAAGTCTCACAGACATAAAGTAAAATAGCAATTTAAAAAATAATATAATTATAATTTAATAACATAACTTTTTGTTCATGTATTTGGATAATACGTAAAGCAGAAATGCATTTGACCTTATGTTTTTACACATAAATGCACTTTTAATTAAGATAATATCCTTTTAAAACAAATTCTTTCTAGAACCATTCAGTTGAAAAAAATTATTTTAAAAACTTTAATAGCACTAACTGAAGGTCAGTGGTTCTACATATATATTAATATTAAGGCAAGGTCTGTGATTGTGTTTTCCCTTTGGTGATGGCCCCAGGGCAAATAAGTTCCAAATTTGTAAGTGTGCAATTTGCATTTTAAAATAAGCCAGTGAGACTTGTTTCATTATATAAAGGCTATAATTACTAAATTTTAGAAATGTTCTTCCAACGCGGTTGAAATCTACTAAGAATACAATAGAGAGCAAATACATGGATATATCATTCAAAAAACAAAATAAAATAAAAATCAAATATCTGTCTCATCTCTCTAAACCAGTTAAATAATAATCAAATTAAAAAAAAATAACTATAGTTAAATACTTTTTAGAAGGAATTCTCACTAGAGTTTCACTTCTTTTATGCTGTAGTAGAACAACACTACCTATTTACAGGAGCAGTATTAATAAATAGCTTACTTTTAAAAGATATTAGTGAGAAAGATAGCATTTTAGATAATAGTGTAAATAAAATAACAGATGATTGTTAAAAAGAAAAGTTTGAAGTACAAAAGCCTCAGAGCAATTAGTAAAGTCACTCATAGAGAGCTAGTGTACATATTTTTTGGTCTATTTTATTACAGTGTTTTCTTTTAATTTTTTTTGGACTTTGTTTTAAATTTATTTGTTTCTCCAGTTTCTACTAGAGAAAAATGCTTTTATCAAAAATATCTAACATGCAAATTATGTCTCTTCTAGAGATACTCAGTTCAGATTAAAAGGACACTGAGAAATTGTGAATTAAAATATGTATTAAATATTTTCCAAAATATAAAATACAGAGAACCAATTTAACAGCTTTTAAGAGCTCATGTTACTTCAATTAAATATGCTTAGAAAAATTGTTTTTTACTAAAACGTTTATAATTAAATCTACAAGTTTTTTGAAAATTATTTAAACATTTCACATCCAAGTTTTCTTTTTAACAAAATGTCAATATTCTTTCAATGCAATAACTTATTTATTTATTAAACTTAAAAAAAATAGTTTTTTGGAGAGTAGTTAGGCCATTGCCTAAGTAGTATTCTTCTATTAGTGAATATATTACCTCAACTGTTTTATTACATATAACACATTGATAGAAATCTTAATGATCACCACTTACAATTACTTTTTAGGCTAGCCAGTTGAATTATTATATAAAGATATATAACATTTTTACATTAAACATATTAATTTTCCAAGTGCTTCCCAAAATATATTTAGTTCTTCTGCCACAAGGAATAAGAATGCTTGTCTTGCAGCATTTTTAGTTATATATTTTTATTTTATTTTAACCATAATTTTTTTCAAAGAATGTATATATAAAATTAATTCAATTTAATATATTCTAATTTTTTGCATTAAATAATTTTTTTCAAGTTGAATATAAAATATCTCTATTTTTAAGACAGCACTGAGAATTCTTTGACAATTATTTAGGTTTCCTGGGTAATGTTAAATTACCTATTAATATTTTATCTATTTTGCTAATAATAGATTTTCTTTAGTTATTTTAATATGATGTATGCTAATGTGAATTCTATATTATATGTTTAAGATATATTTCCAAGTCTTTGAGTTATCTTTTTATCATATTATCTGAATAGAACATGTATTTTTTATAAAATTAACATATTAATTCTTCATTATATATTTCTAAATCTTATTTTGAATAATCCATATTTTCTTCAAAAAAGTTTAAATTTTATAAATTTTACGTACCTAATCAGTTTATATTAATATATGTTTAGTGCATGAGGTAGTAATTCTTATTTATTTTTTCAAGTGGGTATTTGTTGAGAAAGGCAGTAATGGTGAACACAGTCTCTGGACCCCTGCATGGCCACCTAAGAATGTGCTTTGGAAGGGGAATATTTCCTTACAAAGACACAAAGAATGCTCACAGACAGCACAGAGTATAACTCTGTTTAGAAATATCTTTCTTCTGGATTTGATATGTGCTTCTTTGTTCTCCTTAAGTGTGTGTACCATGTCACCTGGTTGACTCCACCGCTATAACTGTTCTCAGCAAGGAAGGGTACACGCAGACCATCTCTTTTCTCATCTGCAAGAGGAGACCCTCTGACCATAGGGACCAATACTCATTGTTGATTCTAACCTTGCTCTCTTTTCTCTGTGTGCTTGTATGAACTATGTCTTTCTTTGAAATTCTGCTGCCTGAAAAGTAGGGAGTAGATTGATATTGGAGAGTACTGCTCCAGGTAACATACATTAGTATGCTATTTGTTATGCTCCTGGAGATATACGGACATGATAATAGGTGTCATCTGCTCAACAAGATTCACTGACTGAGGTTTTATTTAGTGATTCAGTCGTCTCTTCATTTATATCCAATATGGTCTACTAAGTTCCTTTGGAGCTCTTAGCCTGTATCTAGGCTTCTTATTCTGTTCCATTGCCATATTTATTTTTGTAAAGATAACAGCCTTAATTGCTATAATTTTTCATAATATTTCTATTTTATACAAAGAGTTTTCTCTTCTTAATCAGACTCCAAATTTAGACTGAGGTAAATATGGAGATATGGAAAAGGGAAAGATATTGACTAATATTTTTACTATTATAAAAAAGTTTAATAGTAAATTTACTATTTGTTTCTTGGCTCTGGCTATCTTATGAAGGTTATAAATAAATTACAAAAAATGCCTTCTGTGGTCATATTAATTATAAAAAAGTACCCCCTCTTTTCAAAAGACAACTTCCAAAAATGTACTCTTTCAAATGAGGCAACTTTGCCCCATGTTACAAAGTCTTAGTGCACTATATAAGTTATTTTCTACCTTTCTTTTTCATATCTCCCCTCCAATTTACTGTATTGCCTCTGGCTACATATGGCTATAGAGAAGTTGTGGAAGAAAGGGATGTCCAGGATGAAAAAAACTCTTACTTGACCAATGTACTTGTCATCTACTGGCTTTCTCTAGATAGGATAGATGGTCAGATGCTAATGCTTCTCTTGTTGAGGTACATTTGTGAATTTTTCAAGGCCACTGTACAGGGACATTTGACTCTCCTCAGTCTCTATTTTTCTAGAGTCACCTTGTTCTAGCTAGGAAATCTGCTTCAGTGAAATACTTTGAAAATTCTTGAGTCCATGGGTCCAACTGACTATCTGGCAAATAAACTTAAACTGGCTTTTCACAGTGTTTCTGAAAGCTCAGTGTGCTTCCATTACAATTCTCTGAAATAGTCTTCTTTGTGGCTGAAGCCAGGGGTGTCAGGACAATGGTTTTCTGCCTGAAAAGTGCCTTGTTGTCTGTCAGTGTTTATTTTAAGGACTCACTTTTCTTGTGGTGATGGTGAAAATCACCAACATCCCAAGTTATAATGATATTAGAGAGTGAAAGAGGGGTTGCACAGCACTTCAGTAACTCTCGTCAAAGAAATATCCTTTATCAAATATCCTGCCCAATGATGTCTGCCTCTTTTCACACTCTAGAGCAGTGCTTTCCAATTGAGCTGTCTGATGTAGTAGAAATGTTCTCTGTGCTGTCCAATGTGGCTGTCACTAATCACACATAGCTTTTGAGCACTTGAAATGCAGTTGGCATGACTAAAAAACAAACTTAAATTTTTAAAATTATAATTCAAATTAAATTTTTCACATTTATAATGGCAACCACAATTAAAAAAAAAAGCCCTGGAGTTCTCTTTTGGGCTAAGGGATACAGACTCCTCCTCTCTTGCTTTAGAAATATCTTGTCTTGTTTTAGAAAGTGAGAGGACTTAGAAAATATTATCTTCAGTTTTGGGGTTCCAGATGAAATTTTAAATGATAAAAGTCCTTACTAATATTCTTATCCAAATATTATTAAATAACCTCTGAATTGATTGAAATTGTCATATATATTTTTTTCCCTGCTTTTATCTGAATGTGTCTATATATATGGACAACTTTTCTAAAGTAAACTAGTCTTGGTTTCTAGGGGCAAACTCTATTATTGATTCAATATTTTAATACACTGTTAAATTCTATTTGTTGGAGATTTTTGCATCTGTTCATGATCAATAATGATTTATAATTTTATTTTCTTGTACTATCCTTGATTACTTTAGAATTTAGAGTATATTATTTTCATTAAATTAGTTGGGGGAAAATGTGTATTTTCTCTTCTTTAAAGATTTAATAAAAATCTTGTGGTTCTGGTTTCTATTTCTCAAGAAGAGGTTTAAATACTGTTTGAGTAATTCATTTAGCAGTTATTATTGACTTAGATTTTTATATTTCTTAGTCAATTCTATGAAATTATAATTTAAAAAAAACTATTAGCATCATATTGTCCATATTTTTATCTTGATTCTTCCATCTCTATGTAGGTTATGCCTCTACTTACAATCACATCATTGTTGATAATAATAAATACTTTTCTATCAGTGACTAATTCTAGAACTTCTGTGATGCCTAAGGTTTATTCAAAGTAAAAGTAAAAAATGTTATTTTTACTTTTTGTATCCCATCTCCTTTTATTTGTTAGTACTTGTACAGCATTTATATTAAATTAGGCTGAAAAAAAAAACAGGTGCAATAGGAAACCCGTTGAATGACAGCCTAAAAATTCTTTGAAAACCATAAGCTATGTTTTAGTCTGGATAATGAATACTAACCAAAAGGTGCAAGACAGAATTTGTGAAGTTTCAGTGCTACTCAGAGACAATCATCTATCTCTCTCTTGATCCTGATTCTACTCTTTCATCTTTTAAGTTTAGATTATGTCAGTACTCTTTAAAATTATCATTTTGTCATTCCAGTTAAATTTAAACTCTATCATGTGTTATTCTCTAAATTGTATGTCTTTATGATTGGACATGTTTTAATTTTCTAATATTATTGCACCTGTCAAATTATTTTTACTTTGCCTGTAGTAGATTTAACAAAACTAAAATTTATTTAAAAAACTAGTATTATATGTAATAGGTTTTGTGCTTAGCCCTGAAAAAAAATAATATATAGGCTCTTCACTCAATCTTACAGCTATTATTTAATATTATCTACTAAGTGAAACTGTTTAATCAGTGTTCTCACATTGTCCAAAACTTTCTCATTTTGCATTTTGGAGATATTATATTTAGTACAATTTCCTTAATCATCATGCTCAAAGTATATATTTCCATGTTTAGATAGGTATATGTATGTTCACACATACATATACCTATGTGCATCTGTGTAAGATTTTTGTCATTTAGCAATCCTTGTTAGTTTTAAAAAAGTTAAAATTTGGTCATATACAATTATAAATATTTGATATATTACAGTCCTTTCTCAATTTTTTCTGCCACAAATGTACTATAGCCAATGTATTAAACCAGTTCACATGAGCTAAAAATGTTTGTAAGACTAAGTAATGGCCTTATATTAGATTTTAAGATGCTTATGTTCGCATGAACTACGTATCAGAGAAAGCTTGTCAGTCCAGAAGAGCATGAAGCACACGTGGAGAAAAAAAAAAAAAGATCACATTCATAAGTTTCTCTTTACGATTCCCATAATTTCTGAGACTTAGCTGAGTTCTTATGTAAGACTCTGTGAGACAGCACTGCATTCTTATTGTAATTGCCTTTTTGCTGAAGCTAATTATAACTCATTTCTCTCTTCTTGCAACTCAAATTTCCCAACTTAACAATTCACCACCAAAATGAAAGTGGAATTTACTAATGGTTCTACTGGTTTAAATGTTGCTTACAGAAATTAACAATAGTGCTACACCATTTCTAAATTTCTATCTCTGTAAGAAGGTACATGGTACTATAACTAATGAGGCAAGATTCCAAACTATAAAACATACACTTTCACTGATGCATCATCTATTTAAAGCAATTATGCCAACAATTAAGTAATAAATGTGAGAATTCAGTATGAAACATATATCTAAAAGGCACTATTGTAGAAATAGGAGCTTTTTTTTTAAATGAATTTCATATAAGACCAATTTCCAGAAAGTAGTTTCTCCTGATTCACACTGCATAAGATACAGCCACAGAAAATGCCACATCTATGAATAAGATTTTGTGGTTTCTCAGCAAAAGGTCTTTGGAGAATTAGAAATATACATATTTCTCCATTGGGTACTCACAAGATACTTTCACTGCAGACTCATTGGCATAAAAAATACTATCATTAGGAATTTATATTTTTTCCCAAATACCATGGGGAATGATGAAACAGGGCTCTCAGTGATTAAACACCTGAGTGACTAAGATCCTAAAAACCAAATTACAAAAAAATTTGTGACTAATAGTTATTCAGATAATAATAGCTAATATTTATTGAGTGCTTGCTTTGTACTTATAGCTCTAACTGCGTTAGATATAACCATTTATTTTCACTCACATAGCAACCACATGCAATGAGGAATTGTTACCACCCCTGAGAAAGAAATGTGTGGTAAGTGACAGTCCCATGATTACTTAGTTTGAAAGAGAAAGAACCAAGATTCAAATCTAGGATGTCTGGATCCAGAAGGTAATCACTAGATGTAATTCTTTTAGCTGACTGCTGTGCCAAGAATAGACAGATGAATAACACAATTAAGCATTAAAATGTTCTCTAATAAATGTGTACATTCTCCAATTTTGCTGTATTCATATAGTTTTGTCCTTTATCTTCATGAGACATGCTGTCATGACAGATAAGACATTCAAACTTGCAGTTACATATGCACTATAATTTGAAATATTCCTTATATAAATATTTGTTGAGCACCTCATCAAATGCTAATCACTATTCAGAGCACAACTTGATATAAAACAGATTGTTTTCCTGAAGTTTCCAACCAAAGTAGGGTCAGATAGTAAATAGTGAATTGTAGAATCAAGCGTTTGTGAAAGGCAGTAACAGTGGTTGCTAGGTCTGCATAGGTGTGAGGAACAGTCACTAAACTAGACTGGGTCAGGAAGGGTTTTTGTGAAGAGCTGAAGTTTACATGTAAAGTAATTGCCTTTGTCTCTGATTTACAAATGGGAAGCCCCTGTGAAACAGCCATCAAGCCACCAAATTCTTTACCTACAACTGTCCCAAAACCTATGAAGCAGCAAAAGTTAAAATTCAGAAGTATTTAACATACTTAATAGAGTTTACTGACCTATGGTCTAGATTTCTCTCTTTCTATTATGTGTTACATGCTTCTTTATGCCATAATTGAATTTGATATAATTGATAAAGCATCTGCCGAGTTTGGCGCTGCTGACTTCTCTAACTTCCTTTTCTTCTTAGCAGTCTTAAATAACTTTCCTAAACTTGTCCTAAATTCATATGATTAATAAAAAAAAAAAAAGCCAGGTTACTGTCCAACTATGTATTACTCAAAGTCTTTTTCTTTCTCCAATATCTTGCTACCTTTTCATTGGTCACAATGTTCAGGGCATCTGAGATTTATGTTTTTTAATACCTGGATACTACCCGTTTTAAAAAATTTCTTTTCTATGAAGGTATCTGGTTTTACTACTAACAACTTAGTCCAAAAGAATGTATTAATATAGGTCATTTCAACTTTCTGTCTCATTTTTGCTGGATAATTCTTCTCCATAGAATTTTTGGTGTTATTTTACAATATAAGAACATTAAGATTTGGAGTTAGCTTCTGTAAAAGCTGCAGTTGTTATCTTTACCAGGAATTCAACTGATAGATTATCAATAAAGAAAAACCAAATATTAAGTGACTAGAAAAATTGAGTGTGAACTTCTAAAACCACTGGCATGTTCACAAAATTTTCAGTCCCCAACTTTATCCAACTTTATCTTTTATACTCTATTGTGCAGTTGGAGAGGCTGTCGTCTTAGGAGGTACACCTTCAGACTTTCATAATTTTTTTTCTGTGATAGTATAACCTTTTGGGCTCCTGAGATGAGGCTCTGGAATAAATGAAAATGAAATTGGACAAATGACGATTATGCTTTTAAATTACTCAGAATTTTAACAATTATAATATGTGGGGAGAATACTTACATAGCAAAATTTTTCATTAGATTTTAAAATCTCTGTGTCAGTTATTTATACTCTCTCCTATGTGCCTACCTCAGGTCAGAACAATAATAAATGCTGTCTAGCTTTGATATTCAACTTTGTGACTATTTGAATTTCCCAGAGGAGAAAATGTTGACCATCCTATATTTTAACTGTATTTTGACTTATTCGGTTTTTTTGAAATCTTCATTTCTATGTGTGAATAGTAATAATGCAATTCCTATGTGAGTTGATGGCCCTTGCCTCTTGAAAACCTAGTTGAAGTGCACATAAACTCCAAATGCTAAGTCCTAGGTCGTCTTCCTCTCTACTTACCTTTTTGATGCTTTCTTGTCTCCTTATTCTCAGATTTCCCTGGACAACTCCAGATCTTTTTCTCTGTATTCTGTGGAGAAAGAGAGAGAGAGAGAGAGAGATCCTGCTCAGCTCCTATCTCCAAAATTGCATATTAAACACAGTTATAGGTTCAACAGAATAAATACATACCTGGAACCACATCCTTGAATGGCAGGTATCAATAGAATTATGCAAATCACACTAAAATGTTAAGGATATAGGTTAAAGGTGACTTGAATCTTTTTATAAGGTCTTCATAGTGCATATATGTGTCTTTGCAATTGTGTGTGCACATGTATGTACAAATGCACATCAAAGGTTACACCATAAAATATTACCCTTGAGGAGCCTGAGACAAGAATGAGTTAAATGGTGAAATTACAGCTCTCATGTGATAGCAATTCCTAAACTTATTTTTGCTAGAAAGTGAACTTACTCTTTATGCTAGCTAATACATACCAGTATGCAGTAATTTGGATGGGGAAGCCAAGTAGATAGAAGAATTAGCAGATCTCTATTATATTAATGTGACTAAGAACACCCTAGATTGAATATGGAAAACCTTTAGGTGCCTTGAAGAAGTGATATCCAAAGTACAGTATCTACTCGCAGATGTATAGAAAAAAATATTAGTACATGTATTTTTTCTTATTTTATCTCATCAATGTAGATGTCTACTTTTATGTGTTTTTACACTTGTATGAACATAAAACTGATAAGTAAAGAACATACATGGTTTTAGGTAAATGTGCTTACTACTACTACTACTACTACTACTACTACTACTACTACTACTAAAGTAGAATATAAAAGAAAATAAATTAGTTACTGGCTGAAGGGTACTATATAGTGCAGAGCATAGATAGATGTCCTTAACCACCTTTAAAAGTCCTAAATTGTTCTTAATATGTCTGTCATCCCGACATGAATAATATATTATCTACTTTGTAGAAAGAAAAGCAAAAAGCATCAGTGATTTGTTATTCTCAGTGAACATATAAATATATTTCTATAGATACTTTCATTTAAAATTAATACTCTGTCTTAAAATATGATTCTTTTTACTTCATGTAAAATTTATGTGTTAATATGTACACACATCAATGAAAGATTGTTTCACAAAAAGAAATGGCTATGGTACAAATAATAAATATCTACATTATAAGCTAGTAGGTCAAGTTTTATGTAGAGTACATTTTATTAGCTAAACTTTTGTGAAATAAAAATCATGGAGTTTCATTGTATATTATAGTAAAAAATTGTATTGTGGAGTCATACTTATATATATTTACTTTTAAAAATCTATTGACTTTTCTGAGGCACTAAGAATAAATTATTCTTTAGAATTTTATACAATAAATATTATGCACATATGTGTGCTTTTACATTTATACTTTTCAATAACATTTAATATTACATTCACTATTTTGAAGATTTTTAACTACATTGTCAAAAAAGGCACAATTTATGAGTTCTGAACATTATAAAATTAAATTTTTAAAATTTAGAAAAAAATTTAATAATTCATTGTTATAAGCACTGTATATGAATTATCTTCTGATTTCATGAGTGTCTAGGTAAATGTATTGAGATAAGTATGTCTTCTATATATTTAAATAAACCAGTTTTTAAAATTTTTATAATAAGATTTTATAAAAATCTATGTTTTGATATTTTTATAGATTTAACTATATTTTGACAAAGTACAAAAAGATGAGCTATAGTAAATAAATTATTTAGATAACATTTGAATTTCATAACAAATACTTCACATCAAAATCATCCACATGTGACTACTTAATGTCCTGAGGAATTTCTAGTTATTTTTTTTTATTTTATTAAAAATACAGATTTTTTTTTGACCAGTTTTACTATGACAATGTGTTTCAAATAAAGATTCTTCCTACATAGCAACTATTCTCCAGGAATATTTCAGGGTATTTTAGAAAATTAAATTTTATTCCTATGTCATATAGGTACAAATGGAGCCTCACTTTTAAGAATGCCACATATGTAAAAATCTTGTAAATAAATTCAGAATAATAAATACAATCAGATACAACAAATATATGATATATATGACTAATTGTACTTACCTTTAAATAGGATTATTCAGTTAACATCTTTCCATTGTTTTTTTTAATAAAATTTTAATTTAAGCAGACTAAAAAAAAGGAACCATTCAAAAGTAGAAAGTATACCTGAATCGATAATAAACTAAATTACTGTTTTCATGCATCTAATCATATCCTAGAGGCCTAAAACTACTGATGCTGTTTTCACAAAAATCTAATATATTCTAAAGAGAGTAGTTTCTTCGCTATGAATCTCAAATTCATTTTGTATAATTATCCTACTGATACTTGACAGTGCATTTTGGGACATATTTATATTTAAATGTCTTTCTCTTTTATCCTTTATGAGTCTTTCAAAGATTATATATATATATATATATATATATATATATATATATATATATATATATACACACACACTTCCTTTATGTTGTAAAAGGTAAAATTCATCTCTATGGTATTAGTTAATTGTTGATAATAATGCTAAAAACACATACTTGTATATCTCCCAAAATGTTTTGGTGATTAATGAGGTATATTTAAATCATTTGAGATTTAGAAATAAAAGATGCTATGTCAACATACCACTTCATGCTATTATTATTAAAATTCAGGTATTTTTATAGACTTTTATTGGCTAAGAAAATTCCACAGGTAAAATATAAAGAGCATTTCAAGATTTCCAGTATTGAGGTAATTCAAAACATTTTTTGAAGTCATGTATACAAAAGAAATAGACATTAAGAATAAATATATTGTAGGTGGCCTCATTTTAGAGGTGGAGAAACCATGGTCAAAACCATACAAAACACGAGAAACTGAAATGTTATACTTAAGTGACAGCAGGTTGATCTGTTATTTCTCACACCTCATTAGATCAAGCAGATAGACTTCTCTGCTTTCCACAGTTTCTTCAATTAAGATTTCTTCAGTCCTGAAAAGCTCTTGTGTTAAAACAATCTTTAAAATTCTTTCTTAGTTGCCTCTAGATTGATTGCTTTTAATTAACTCACTGTCTTATCAGAAAAAGGTGTGAAAATTGTTCTTTGCTCTTCTCAGCTTTTGGCAGATTATTGAGCAGTGTTTTGTCTGCTTTGCCCTACAGAGCAAACTGAAAATGCCTATCACTAAAACTTCCCTCACTTTCTAACTAAACACCCCAAAAGGTTGAGAAGATTTCTTCTTCGTAAAATCTCCCATCTCAGATGCTTTTAATTTAATTCTACTTTTGATTGATCTTAACCTGTTCTTTCTTTAAGTTAAAATGTAGTCTTTAAAGAAAGAGTTCACACCCAACAGGTAATGTCAGATACACTCAGTTTTCAAAGAAAGTGTTATAACTTACATTTGTGTTTATTAAAATTTAGAAAGAAAATTTACTAATATCTTATAAATGGATTGGCCCTGACATCTGCACTTTGCCCATGTATGAAACTGTCAGTTTTTATTTACAATTTGGAAAATATTCAGAGGCAGGCATAGAATTTATACAGGAAAAGAATAGAAAATGATGCTGTTATTCATGTGTTGCATCCAGTATATTGTGAGTTATTGCATTTTATAGTTAACCATTTAAGTGGATAACTTTAAAATCTTTAAAATTTTATAACAAAATAGACAGTGACTAAAATATTGTTGGAGTTTATTTGTTTGTTTATCTTCTGCTATTCAGGGACTTATTGTTTATCTCATGTGAAAGTACTTAAAATAGTTGTCGAACTCAAAAGAAACAGTCTAAATTAAACATGAATTCCATTCAACCTCTGCATCTGGGGAGATGGAATAAGTGCACACTCTTTTATTCCTCCCACTAAGTACAACTAAAACCCATGACATTATATATAAAACAACTATAAAAACTCTGAAAAGTTAAAAGAAGAAGGTATATGAGCTAGGGGCCTCAGGGCCCAAAGAACAGAATGGTGAGTTCTATGGGTTTTCTTTTTGCCTAATATGTGCCACATTTAGAACTAAAGAAGCCAACAACTCAGAAACACCGGTAGATAAAGAAAAATAAAAAGTCCTAAGACAATGAAAAGGGCAGATGAACAAGACAGAAACTTTTAGACAATGACTATTCAACTCTAGGCAAGCACTACAGAAAAATTTGTGGTCCTACTTTTCCTCATGCAGCAAAAGCCAAATAGTGACTCTAAACTTGTACAGTGGTTAGACTGTGATATGGCACCTCAACATGCCCAGCTGGGTGGTATCAGAGAAGGCCAAATGAAGAGTAAGGATCTTCACCTCTTCCTATTCTTCTCCTGGCCAGATTGGTATCAACAGAAGCCTACAGAGAACTGGAATTCTCACCTCCACCAAGCAGTAACAACGAGCCCCTCAAGGAGGTGCAAGAGGGGAACCTGGAATTCTAGCTGCACTTGGCAATCATGAGTTACCTCCCCTTTTCCCATTGTACTGTCATCAGAGGAAGCAACTTAAACACAACAAGGGTTTAAATAAAACCCACACTTACGTCATATAATACCTAGAATGTCCAGGTTTCATCATATTGAGAACCAAGAAAAACACAATTTAAATTAAAAAAAAAAAAAAAGACATTCACCAGACACCAATACCAAGGTAACAGAGGTCTTACAATTATTTGACAAATATTTAAAAGCCATTTTAAAATATTTTTTGATGAGCTCTTATAAACATACTTGACACAAATAAAACATTGAATAGAGAGGACAGAAAAAAGAATCAGTGAACTTGAAAATAATAGAAATTACCCAAAATGAACAACAGATATATCCATCTATCAATAGAGAAATGACAAGTGTGGAGCCTTTTAAAATCTGCTATTGAATCTAAAAATATCTGATTATACTAATCTTAAATATTAGATATCTCATAACACATTTGATACCTTATAATACATTTAACTTAGTTATACCTTTCTAGTCTTGATTCTCCCATGAATCTTTTACCAAATCTAGTGAATGTGATTGTGTTAATTCACTATTCTAGTCACTAGGATCTAGTAATGAGCAAGACAAGGTGTCTGCCCCAAGAATAGTAAACAAAAATCATTTATTCTAAAAGAATTTGAAATCTTTTTAAACAGAAGGAAGAAGTGGGGAAGTAGAAAGGAAGAAATAGAGGACAGACAGGATTAGGAAAGACAAGGGGTGGAAAAAGAACAGAGAATAAGGAATTTTTATTAAGCATACTTTAATCACTGAAAGAGGAAAATAGACCAAGATGGTGTCGTAGGAGGCTGCTGAATTCCCTCCTCCCATGGATGCACCAAATGTATAGCTACACATTGAGCAGTTTCCTCTAAAAGAAATTCAGAACTAACTGAGCAACTCCTACATATCGGGTAAATGAGAAAATACGTACAACAAAATGGATAGGAAAGAATGAGTAACACTCTGGCCCTAAACCCCACCCCTAGTTCAGTACCATAAAACGGAGAGGGAAGCACAAACTGCAGCTTTTCCCTAAAGAGCGAAGGGTTTGGGCCACACATCTAATGCTAAAACTCTTAACAACCTAAGGAATAGAGTCCCCAAACAATTAACTCTGATAGCTGATGGAGTTTGGCTCCATGACACCCCTGAGCACACAAAGGTGCAGTTCTTAATAGGCATGCTAAACTAAACAGTTGATGTAGCTATTTCCCCAGGGCTCAGTACAGGGAGGGCAGGCATAAAACACCAATTTTTCAGTCTTTCCCTCTAAGAGTTTAAATGCATACTTCTTCTTCTTCTTCTTCTTATTATTATTATTATTATTATTATTATTATTATTATTATTAATTGTATTTTATTTTATTTTTTATTATGGTGACACTGGTTAATGAAATACAATAAATTTCAGGTGTACAATTCAACAGTAAGGCATATATTAATTGCACTGTGTGCTCACCACCCATGATTAGATTTCTTTTTGTCACCACGTATTTGACCCCTTTTACATCATCTACCTTCCCTGTTCCCCCTTCCCCTTACCCTCTGTTAACCACTAGTCTATTGTCCATGTCCATGAGTCTCTATAAATGCATACTTTATAAACTGTTGCTTGATGGTCCAACTTCTAGCATTAGCACACATCTAGAAGTTAACTGTAATCTCACTGGAGACTAGAGAAGCTGCCTCTATTCCACTCCAAAAATAAAACTAGGCCACCAGTATCTCCCTGGAAGCAGCTTTTACATGCATCTGATACACCAGTTTTTTTGGCTGCCACCCAAGAGATGAACCTCCAGACCCCTGATTCTAATAGCCAACAGAATTTACATTCACAAGTCCATCTCATGGGACTATCAAAAAAAAAAAAAAGAAGCAGTTTTTAAACCAATGAAAGAACACTCCTCCCATCTCCATGACTACACACTAGGCTCAGCACAGAGGAAGCAGGCAAATATGCCCATTGCCCAGTTTCTCCCTGGAAGGCACTCAACTACATACTTTTCTAGTTGCTGCGTGAGGGTCCAGCATCAAATAGGCCTGAATCTAGATGATGATTGTGATTCTTCTTGTTGAGACATAAACAGTTTTGATTCACCCTCACCTAATGGGAGCCAATAAGAATAAAGAATGAGGCTAGGTAAATTATAAAGGTTTGAAATACAACTAGGAGCTCGGGTTGAGCTGATTGACAAGAATCATCTTTTATATAAGACCACTCTGTCAAGATTGGGAGGGGTGGCTGTTTTATCTAACACATAGAAACCAACAGAATATCACAAGACACTACTATGCCAACAAATTGGACAACTTATAAGAAATAGACAAATTCTCAGAAACATATAATCTACCAAGACTGAATCATGAAAAAGTAGAAAATCCAAACAGACCAATTACTAATAAGGTGATTAATCACAAACCAAAAATCTCCCAACAAAGAAAATATGTCTGCACTGTTTAATTCTACCAAACATTTAAAGAATCAATAACAACACTTCTCAAAAACTTCCCAAAAATTGAAAACGAGGGAACACTTTTAAAAACATTTACAAGGACATTACCCTGATACCAAAGCCAGACAAGGACACTACAAGAAAAGAAAACTCCAAGCTAACATCCCTGAAGAATATAGATGCAAAATCTTCAACAAAATAACAAACTAAAGTCAACAATATTTTTAAACAATTATAAATCATGACCAATTTGGATTTATTCCAGAGATGCAAGGATAATTCAACATTTATAAATCAATAAATGTTGATTTATTGATTGATAATAATATCACATTAACTAAATGGAAGGTAAAAATTATATGATCATCTCAATAAATGAAGAAAACACATCTGATAAAATTCAACATTTATTCATAACAAAAACTCTCAAAAAGTTGGTTATGAGAGGGAATAAGGCTTTATATGACAAGCCTGCAGCTAACATTACACTTAATGGTGAAACCAAAAAGCTTTTTCTCTAAGATAAGGAACAAGACAAGGATGCTCATTCTCACCACTTTTTCAATGTAGTACTAGAAGTCCTAGTCAGAACATTTAGGAGAAAAAAAAGAAAGAAAAAAGTATACAAATAAAAAGGGAAGGAGTAAAATTGTCTCTATTTATAGATGAAATTATTTTATATATCAAAAACCTTTAAGGTTCCACATACACACACACAAAAACTTTAGAACTAATAAACAAATTCAATAACTTTGTGAGATACAAAGTCAGTATATAAAAATCAATTCTATACACTAACAATGAACTATAAGAAAGAAAATTAAAAATGGTACCATCATAATAGAACAATACCACTACAATAGATTCAAGAATAAAATACTTAGAAATGAATTTAACCAAGGAGATGATACATCTGTACACTGAAAACTATAAGCTACTGATGAAAAAAATTGAAGAAGACACAAATATATGGAAAGTCATTCCATGCTCATGAATTAGAAGAATTAATATAATTAAAATGAGCATCCTACCCAAAGTGATCTACAGTTTCAATACAACGCTTGTTAAAAATCCCAATGACATTTTTCTATAAAAATTTTAAAAAGTTCTAAAAATTGTATAGAACTAAAAAAAGACCCCCAAATTTCTAAAGCAATCTTGAGAAAGGAGAACAAAGCTGGAGTCATCACACATCCCAATTTTAAACTATATTACAAAACTATAACAATTAAAATAGCATGTTATTGTTATAAAACTAGATTACCTATATAAATGGAACAGAATTGAGAGCACAAAAATAAACCAACGCATATATGGGAAATTAATTTTTGACAAAGGAGCCGAGGATATACGATGGAGAAAGGATAGTCTTCAGTAAATGATGTTGGGAAAACTGAACAGCCGCATATAAAGAAATGAAACTAGACCCCTTTTTTACAACATACACAAAAACTAACTCAAAATTGGTTAAAGACTTGAACATAATATCTAAAACTGCAAACTCTTAGAAGAAAATATAGTGGGTAAGCACCATGACGTTAGTCTAGCAATGATATTTTTTGATATGAAACCAAAAGCAAAGGCAAAAAAAGCAGGAATAAACAAATAAGACCACAGCAAAGGAAACCATCAACAAAATGAAAAGGCAACCTAGGGTAAAATATTTGCAAACCACATATCCAATAAAGGGTTGATACCCAAAATATACAAGGAATTCATACAACTCAATAGCAAAATATCCACAATAAAAATAAAAGAAAGAAATCCAAATAACCCAATTATAAAAGATTTTGGATTTTTCTAAAGAAGATATTTAAATGTCTAACAGTTTTATGAAAAAGTATTTAAGATTACCAGCCATCAGGTTAATGCAAAACAAAACCACAATAAGTTATCACCTCAAATCTGTTAGAATATCTATTAAGACAAGAGATAATAAATGCTGGTGAGGATGTTAAGAAAAGGAAACACTTGAAAAGTGTTGGTGGTAATCTAAACTGGTACAACAACTGTAGAAAGCGGCATGGTGGTTACTCAAGAAATTAAAATAGAACTACTATGTGATCTGCAATCTCACTTCTGGGTATATGTCCAAAGGAAATATAATCAGTATCTTGAAGAGATTATCTATTCTTCTATGTTTATTGTAGTATTATTCACAATAGCCAAGGTATGGAAACAATCTATGTGTCTATTAAGGAATAAATATATAGACACATAAACACAATGGAATATTATTCAGCCTTAAGAAAGAAATTCTGTCATTTACAATGTGGATAAAACTTGAGGGCATTAGCTAAGTGAAATAAGCAAGGCAGAAATACAAACACTGCCTGGTATCACTTATGTGTGAGATTTAAAAAATAATCAAACTCATAAAAATAGAGAGTAGAAAAGTGGTTGTCATTTATCAGATGATTAAGGTCTAAACATAATGTGTAATATGGTGACAATAGTTGATAACACTGTATTGTATAACTGAAAGTTGATTTTTAAAAAGTGGAACTTAAATGTTCTCACAAAAAAAGCAGGTTAAATATATAGGTGACGAACATGTTAACTCAGTAGGGAAATATTTGCACAATATATTTGTATATCAAATCATCATATTGTACACTTTAAATATTTTACAATTTGATTTTCAGTTATACCTTACTAAAGCTGAAAAGAATATTTTAATATTCATATTACAAATTACTTTTATACATAAGGTTGTTATGCAAAATTTTTGTTTATAAGATCTAAATATTCATAGTCTGCTTGGAATCAAAGTTATTTGTCTCTTTATTTTTGTATCAAACTCTTTTAGTGTACTTTTATGCATTATTTTTCTTAGCTAAAATACTTTTATATTTATTGGCTTTTGCAAATGTTTCTCAAATTATTTTGTGTTACTACCGGTTCACACCAAGGTATAAAGCCTATGAAGAACAAGCACAATGATGAATGATAACTTTGCTGCTGCTAGAAGAGTATTTGTAGCAAGAAGTTTTTACAACTTACAATTATCCTCTGAGTATAATTACAAATACATACAAATATATTTTAAGCTAATGCTTGAGGTTTCTTTAAAAGAAATACTGTCATTTTATGTTAATTACATAGAGAATTAATGAACTCGTAAAAATTTTTACCTGCTAGGGAAAATTTAGAACTGATTATAGAGATAAAATATATCTATTAATATGTAGTTTTTAAAGGACAATAAATTACAAAATTATTTATGCATGTAATTTTATGGTTAATAAGAAGAAAAAGAACTAAACAATTTAAGAGAATAAGAAAATGAACTAGGAAAACACAAGTTAATTTCCGTCTCTAAACTAATTAAGAATGCATTTAAGTATAGTGAAGTATGTCATTTGAAAATGTTGTCAGTGTGTCTATTGGCTTCTGACCTGAAATCTCTTCATTTTAACTGCAATACATAATATCACTTAACTTCTCCAGTTATATGAGTTCACCTTCCAGTGCAATTCTAAAACAGATCTGAATTTTAGCTTTAAGCAATATGATTGCTTGTTAGATTGCACTTTTCATTATACTGATCTCAGCCAAGACTTCTTTTTTAAGTTGCAAAACATTCTAGTGGTTTTCCTTCGCAATTTACATGATTGTTTTTAAAGTGTTGCTTCCAGAATGATAGTTTCATGTAATTGTTGCTAGGAATTTTCTTGCACAAGAGATGCCAATTTTTAGCCTGATTCACATTTCCACAATAATTAAAAAAAAACTTGAAGCATTTAGTTAATATTCTTTGTTTTATTTTGAATGACATTGCTATGCACTAGTGCGCTGGTTATGGATTGCATAATGTTACTAGACTGTTCACTAGCAGATTCATTATAATGATAGCAACATGACATTAGTCATAGTCTGTGTCCTTTCAGATGGTACAGAATTAAATTCCCTTGCACATTTCACTAGTTTCAACCTATCGCCTCAAACTTTATTTTTTTAACAAGCTATGATCTTCATTAAGCATATTAACACCACAAAAACTTGATATGATGCACTAAGAAGGACATAACCCTCTTTGTGATATTCTTTCCCAAAATGCATAGTCTCACTCCAATTATTAGAAAATACCAGACAACTCCAAGATGAGAGACATTTTATAAAATAATTGATGAGTACTCTTAAAAAGCATCAATCAGAATAAGAAAAGACAAGGAAACGCTGAGAAACTATTACATACAAGTGGAGATTAAGGATAAATAAAAGAAATGTGAGATTCTGGATAAAAGCCTAGGATTGAAAAAAGGATATTAATGAGAAAATTGGTGGAATTTTTGAAAGGTATACAGTTTAGTTAATAATATTGTGACAATATTAATTTTCTGTTCCTGATAATTGTAGTATATGTATATAAGTTGTTAAGGGAAACATGATGAAGAACATAAAAGAACTCGATTGCAATTTTCTATGAGTTTATAACTAGCCTAAAATTTAAAAAAATATTTAAAAATAATTTACTGGTTAATGTATATATTTTAAAGTATTAAATAATGAATTATGTAAAACTACACAAACCAGAATTTTTATATTTTTATTCTTATGGGGAAGCACTTAATATTGTGGGATAAGAAAGTAAAGCATATCTACAATTTCTAAAATAACAAAGAGAAAATAAACAAATTACAGCAAGAAGCTAAACTCATCTCTGCAAGTCAGTGGGTATGAGTGGCCAGACTTTCACATGCCAGCTTCTGCTGTACCAGACTATCATTACCTGTGTAGGAAAGTGACATCTCTTTATTTTGTTCTAATAGTGAGCCCTGTTCATTCTAACACTAGGTGTGTGGTATCTCAACTTGACACAGGCAAATGATCTGAGTTCCTTTAAAATACACGATGTATATAATTTACTAAACATCTACCTATATATTGAACAAATTATAGAGCGACAGTATCAATCTGAAAAGGGTTTCCATAACCTGAAAAAACTCAAGGAGGTGGCCTGCTTGCACTGACACTAACTGTGAGAGGTTTGAGTGTGGGTGAGCAATGGGGAGGATCCCGCAGACCTTATAGAAGATCCTTTGTCATTCTCATGTGGGTTTTTATTCCTTTCCAGAATTTTTCTGGAGTCTTGGGCTTTGGGTAGATCTTCCCAGTAGTGCTGGTCATCAGAAATAATTCCAGTTCGTGGTTTATCTATCTGCTAGTGATTGGGTGAAAAAAAAATTTCTCCATTTCTCACAAGTAGTTTCCCCAGAGAAGGTCCAAATTTTCGTCCAGATTGAAGTCTATTTATGTCATCATCTAACCCTAATATTCAATATTCTTTTAATACCAGCTTAGCTGGCTCATCTTTTTTTCTTTCTCTAAATATTGCTTCTATCTTAAGCAGAATACAAAATAACCGAGTCTCAGTATTAGTGCACTAAATCCTTTAACTATGCAAAGGTGATAGAATATTTTGCTAAATAAAACCAAAGTATTTTGTCTTCATTTGCCAATTGAAAGATGTCTATTTTTTCTTTTCTCACCCAACCCTTACCCGTTAAGGTAAAAAATATGACACCAGTGGTTTTGTTTACTCTGGAATATTAGCAATCCAGGATCAATTTAATCCAAAGGTCCCCAAATGTGATTTCACTTCAAATTACTTGGGAAGCTTATAAAAATTCTAACGCACGAGTTACACCGCTTAACAACTAAATTAGAATGTCTGAGAGTGAGAACCAGGTAATAGTATTTTAGAGCAAAACTTCAAACAAAATACTGAAAAAACTTTTCTTTGCAAAACTGTTTTAAGTTCTGAATTAAAGAATATTTGTTTTATTTAATTTTATTTTGCTGAAGTCAAAATAAATTAACACAAATCATAGAAAACCCTCAAAGCCAATAATATGCAAAAAATGCTCAAATTTATTAGTTATTAGTAAGCGCAAGTTAAAACAATAATGACCCACAATCTCACACCGACTAGACTAAAAAAAAATAAAGCAATAACTAATGGTAAGGCGTGGGGCAAAGAGAACACACTTTCACTATTGGCAAATTTGTAAATTGGCACAACCCACTGGAGAGTCATTTCACCATCTCTATGGAAAAGAGATATGCATGTAATAACTGAGCAGTTACATTTTCCTGAGAAATGCTCACATGTGCCCAGGGAAATGTGTACAGGAATGTTCATTATAACATTGTTTGTAATATTTAAAAATTGAAAACTATCTGAATTTCCATTCAGGATAGTAAATCAAAAAGTTGTATTATGCACATAGCATAGCAATATATAGTAAATAAAATGAAGGAATGAGAACCTATTGTAATAAATTGATAATTTATTTTAAAAATATTGACTAAAATATAAGTTCCAGATAATCATAAAGTATAATATCTTCAATTTAATTTTAATTGTATTAAAATAAATTATATACTGGTTGGAGATAACTGCATATAACATCAAATATAAAAGTTTGCATGAGAATTTAAATGCCAAATGTGAAGTGAAAGTTACCTGTAAGTAGGAACACTGGAGATGAGATTTCAGAATTATAAACTCGTGCCTTCAATTCTATTTTATTTCTTAAACTTAGGAGTAAATGAACAAGTGCACATTATATTATTAAGTATATATACTAAGCAATAAATTGCTTATTGTACACTTTAAGTACTGAAAATGTCATTCTTTAATTTTGTATTTTTATTTTTCAACTTGGAACCTCCTAGCCTAATTCAATAATTTATGCACCATGCCTTTTAACATTATTTTTTAACCTGTAGTTATAACTCCCTAAAAGAAAGTTTTAGCGCACACATTTGGATCATGATTCCTGACAGTTAAATCCCTTAACCTATAATTAGTTTTCAAAGTGAGTAAATAGAAATTAATTTTTGTAGGCTGTGACTATTTACATTGCTCCACACTGCATCTAAAATGTTTGCAGGTCCTGTTTCTCTAACCATTTATAAAAAGAGAGATACCTACATGAGAATTAAAGAATTTCTCAGTTGTACTCACTCATACAAACCATGAAATAGTAGTCATACAATTTCTGCCTGGAAAGTTGCTGACTGCCACTCCAGGGGGTATCACAGGGGTCTTTAGGACATTTCAGGACCTCTGCCCCTCTCAATGTGTTCACCCCAGTGAGTATACCTTAAATTTTGTAATCCCGGTTTCATTTCTAGTTTACTTGCTCAGTTAGGTGTCACTTCTAATTCTCTGTCCTGTTTCGGTTAATGATTTATTCACCTGTATAATTCTAGCGAAAGTAGAAAAAATTACCCTTAGGACTGTAAGCGTGTCCTCTTTACAAACAGCTCCCTTCACAGAATTGGTACCACACGGAATATCCTACTTGAGGGGAAAATAATTCTTCTCCCATTTCTAACCCCCAAAATATTTAGAGTAATGTACCAAAAATCATCTGGAAAAAAACTCTGATAATCTAGCATAATCTTGCTTCCTTTTGTCATTCTAATAGCATAAAAATCATCTAAATTGTTAGGTAAGCCATTGTCATGTCTACCATCAACATGGGCAGTTGTTCCCATGACAACGGTGTTTGAAAAATGACAGTGTGACACAATAAAAAGCATTCAGTGCCCTTTAATATCACTGCCAAAAAAAAAAAAAACTACAAAGAATGCGAGACACAAAAGCAATCTTAATTGAGTAAGCAATTTCCCTATTATTCAGATGCCTTAAACCTCCTACTAATGATATTATGTTAGGGAGTAAGGATTTTGTCTGGTCATTCAAGAAGCTCTGCTATGCTCCTAAGGTCTCTAACCTTCCCTTACATTTCATTAAAACTTTCTTCTTATGTACCTACCTGATCAAAAAGTGAAGACGAGAATTCCAGCATATTCATGAATCTTTACTCACAGATATGGTAATATAAATTTTAATGTTGCAAGTTAAATTTTCTAGCTGAATCATTTTCTTAACAGGTCCATATTTTAGAACTATTTTAATTGCAGTAATTTGCAAGTTACTAATTTTACATAAAATTATTCTCTGGGCTTTATAAAAAATAAAACAAAACTTGAAATTAACATACATGCCTGTTATTGGTCAGAATTCTAATTACAAGAAAAAAAACACTCTAGTAGAAAGGAGTTGTTAAAATTACAGATATTTTACAGAGCTTTTTAGTCTAAGAAAACAAATTCTAGACTGTGATTCTAGAAATGACTTTCCATCCCGCACTATAGAGCTGGGTAATCTAAATTTTAAGCCTTAGTCTTTCATACCATAGTCTTCCTTTAGTAGAAAGAAAAGAAAATTATTTTCTTAAATGTAGGGGAGTGGTTTGGGGGAGATTCTCTTTAGGGAAAGCAAGTAAAATAGGGACAATAAAATGTAGGGAGTGACTAGAATACGAAGACACTTATAGTCTTCTCAGATTATATGGTCATGGAAACAGATGCCCACCACATATCCCATCCTTGACTTCTCAATATCAAAACAATAATAACAGTACCTTTGAATATACTATAACTGCCTACATGTAAATAAAAATGTTAGTCTCTCCACAAAAGGCAAGGAGCCCATTAAATCACTGAATAGAACTCCAAGTCTAGGATTTCTTAAAAATGACTTTTCATCTTTAATTTATTCCAAAACCTATCTCAATAAGCTCTAACTGTGTATTCAGTGATAAAATTAAACTCAACCAGTATGACTTATATAAATAAAAGTGGAAGAGCATATCGGAAAAATTAATTAATATAGCTAATTTGTGGGTTATAATATTAAGAAAAAATAATTAATATAACTAATTCGTGGGTTCATATCTTCAACAGTTCACAAGGACAATATTACTATTTATATTCATTTTTCTTGATTTCTGGCTTTATATTCCTTTTGCTTTCAGTCAGCATTTCCATTTACCTAGAATATTTAATTGATTGGATATCTACATTTTCCTGCACATTATAAACCTCTTTTAATATTGCTTTATGGTATTGCTGTAATCATCCATTAGATTTAACCACCAGACATGGAATTTCTTAGAGCTGGCTTAAATCTTCTAAGCTTATATCTTTTAACAGCAATGGTATTTCTATTTCTTGATTAGGAGTGATCATTCCAGACAACACAATAAACTTCTCTTTTTCTATTTGTCCAATGACATGAGAAGCCAAAAATGGTCATTATGATGATAAATTTTATTTATGAACTTAACAGAGCTAAAGAATGACCAGATACCTGGTAAAACATTATTTTGGTATGTGTTTGTGATGGTGTTTCTGGAAGAGATTAGCATCTGATTCAATAGACTGAGTATAAAAGATCCACCTTCACCAATGTGAGGGCAGGGCATCATCTAATCCTTTGAGAACATGAATAGAACAAAAGGAAAAGAAAGGATGACTCTCTCTCTCCATTTGAGCTAGGATATCCACTTTTTCTTACACTTGGACATCTGAGCTCTTGGTTATTTGGCTTTTGGCCTCAAACTGAGACACTATCAGCTCCCCTCGTTCTCAGGCCTTGGATTTGAACTGAATTATACTACTGGCTTTTCTAATTCTCCAGCTTGCAGGTGACAGATTTTAGTATTTCTTGGCCTCCATAGCCATAACTGTATGAGCCGCTTCCTATAGTAAACTATAGTAAATCTCTCTCATACACATACACAATCAATTCAGTTTGTTTCTCTGGAGAACCCTGAATAATAATATAGCCATTTAGCAGTCTTAGTTATAAATTCAATAAAAACATATTTTTAAACCCCTGATGTAAGAGATTTTCCCCCCTACTATTATTAGATCTCTAAAATAGTGGAACTAAAAGTGTTATATGTAAGAAAATCAATATTTTGAAATTTGGCAAGAGATTCTAATTGGTAGCTGCCACTCTAGCTTCTAATCCTTGGTCCATTTCTATGTCTGGGAAAAATAGCACTACATATCAATCTCTTGTTCTAAGCATATACCATGTCTTAAACCTAAAGGTATTTTCCCTCTTACGGCATCTTCACTGAGTATTATATAAAATATTTAATTATTTTTTAAGACTAGCTATTTTTGAGTGATGAAAAATATGGTAAAACTCATAAACTTATGTGCATGAGTTTATTTTTTCTTGCTATAAGGATAGTTTATTGATTGAAGAAATCTTCTATAGAATATATAAGCGAATGAAGATTCAGTAAGGAAGAAAATGGTGGCAGACTGGTGAGCAAGGGAAGAAAAACAACAACCTTCATAATAAATCTCTATACCAGTAAAGGTAAATAGGGTCCTTCTGTGGTGGAAGATATTCAATATAATCAACCTAACTTTGGGAGGCAAGCTATTCCCTCCAAGTTCCCTCTAAGGTATAGTATCATGTGAAAAGCTCTTGGTTGCTGATAGTTAGATCCTGTTAAACATCAAGATGTAATGTTAGCCAATTCAGTCTTGGTGAGGAGGGTGGGGGAAAAGTATTAATAATTCCATGTATTGCTTTCACTCTTGTTATGACCAACTTGTCAATTAGCCCATTTACCAAGCAATGGGGTAGTTGGAAAAAGTCTCACTGACATCTACAAGGTAGATCATTTTGCTGATTATTGAGAGAATTTTTGCAGTAGATATTACTTGATGAGCATTCACTTGAAACATGACAACTTTCAACCTGAGTTTATAATGAAAAGGTTTTATTCATATACCTCTTTCCAATCTTCTTTGGCATTAGCACAACATTGTTGAAATTTCCAAGTTCTCAGATACTTGGCCAATCTATTAGCCACTATCCATTAGTGTAGACCTTTAACTCTGGAATATCTCTCCAACAAGGCAAAGTAGATCATGAGATAGCCCTCTTGAATTCCACCAAGGACAAAGAAGAATTTTATTCCCTAATACTTTTACAGTGCAGCTCTAAAACTATATGAGTCCAAATCAACTTGTGAGAGCATACAAAATAAAGCTATCTATAAATTAGTCAGTGGGTCATGGGGAGCTTCCTATGAAACTATAAGCTAAAGGATGAAAAAGAAATGGAATGTGGCAAGAGTAAACCTACTGTGATGTGTGTCATAAATTATGTTACTCACTTGTGGTTTCAGTGTCTATTTGAGCCCAATCCTATATGTAGAACTTCTGAGCACACTCATCCAATGATTTAATAATAAGTCAGACAAGAACCAGTTAATACTGGGTAGCTGGCATCCCATGATTTCCTTTTTTACCCATGAAATCACACCCCTAACATTTATGAGGCCCACATAAAAGTAAAAGTAGGAGCTCATATTGAAGGTATAAATCAAATTTAAAAAAATATATACATATCATTTGGAATAAATGTAGAAGTACTTGTATCTTTAGGAAGAGTTGCATTACACTAAAGGCAGTGAAGGTCAGGGAAAGAAATATTTAAAAATTTTCAGATATAGGACAAATTGGTAATCAAGAACAAGCAAATCAATACAAAGATAGGATATATCTCAATATAAAGTTTTTTATAATTTCCCATTTTTAATCATGTGTATGTATTATTAATAAAGTATAAAATGCAAAATAAAATAAAGAAAAAAGAACATAAAGAATAAAGAAACAAGATAATAAGAAAGGGAAAAAGGCAAGTAGGCCAGAAGAAAGGAAATTTGCAATGCAGTTAATTACAGTTCAAATGTGTTGTTTATTTGTTTGTTTTTTTTTTCAGTTGTTTTTAGAATTATCTTGCTTGAAATATAGCTTGAAATAAAGGGAAGATTATCTGATAATTTATTTTAGTTTATGAAGACATTCTTTTCAGTAGTACTATTTATTACAAAAGGTTTCATACTACAGCATTGTCAGAAAATATATTTTTGAATCAAATGGAATTTCTAATTTAGAAAAAATATGTAGTACTAATTTTCAAACACTATGAGGATGTCAAGCACACATGGTTCTGTGAGCTTTTTCTCTGTGTACTAAACACTGAGCTAGGGATGACAGGGTGGAATTGACTCACGCAATTGTGGAGGCTTGCTAGTCCCAAGATCTTCAGGGTGAATAAGGAGACTGAGAACCAGGAGAATCAATGATGTAGTTCCAGTCTGAAAGCTAGCAGATCCTGGAAGAGCTGACGTTCAGTTCAAAACTGAAGGCTGAAAAAAAGCTAATGTCCCGCTTGGAAGGAGGCTACTGGGCAGAAAGAATTCTCTTACTTGGGGGAGGGTTAGACTTTTTGTTCTAGTCAAGGCATTCACTAATTGGATGATGCCAACCCACTTTAGGGAGGGCAATCTACTTTACTCAGTATATTAATTTAAATATTAATCTTTTAAAAAAATAATTTCACAGAAATACTCAGAATAATGTTTAACCAAATATCTGAGCATGCCATGGACCAGTCAAGTTGATATATAAAATTAACTATCATACTATGCTTACCTAGCAAGTGAATTCTGTGTAAAATTATTTGATGTCTTTTATGTTTGTGAGCTCAGTGGTTAAATGCACATGGATAATATAATGCCCAATGCTGAATGAATAACAGAAGGACCAAATGAATAAATGAAAAATGAAGGGGTAAACAAATTTGTTCAAATTAAACAACAAATAGGAAGCATGTAGTTCTAAATTTAATTTGTAGATCTGCCACAACTTACTATTTAACTTTAAACATGTCTTTTTATAGTAACTCAGGCTCTTTGACTACATAAAATGATATAAAGAAATCTATAGAAATATGGATCAATAAAAATATTGATGAGAATATAGAATATATACTAAGTTCACACCTTTCTAATATATTATTAACAGAAAGTGAGTTAGTTCACCAGCATTAGGATTTATAATTTTAAAGACAAAGTTGTTTTTTTTTTTGTCATGATATAAAGAAAAAAAAATTGTTCTTGAGTTACATCAATAGCCCTAAGACCATAATATAATTAAAGATTATCTCTTCAAATGACATCTTTCTCTGGTTAATTTATATTATTGCTTTCTACTGCAGCAATATTTTAAACACAGTTTGAAAATACTCATGGTTCAATGAAATGTGCCATCTATGCTTAAACACAAATTTCTACATGAAGAGAGTGATTCAGGGAATGATACTCAGTGCCAGGGATAGATAATATTTGAGAAAATATTTATCATTAAAATAATAAGTTCTATTACCTACTTAAAATAATTCCTTACAAACCACTCATTAATCATGACTCACGTAGAGTTTCTCTTTCATGAATAGTTTCAATAAATCTTTATATCACTACAATATCATTCATGTTGTAACATACAGAATTAATTGAACTGGAAACAAAGTGAATGAAATGATCTTGTCAAGAACAACTACTTCACTCGAAACTTATTGATTATGATTGCTTTCACATTCAGCGTTATCTTACACCTCCTTTGTCGTAGGTTCAGTTATGTCATTTTAGATTTTTTTTTCTGTTGTGAGAATGAACTAGCTATGTTTTGAAAGATGAGTATAACTGGTTATAAGAAGTAGAACTTATGTGAATTTTCTGCTAATGTTAGTGACATATGATAAAGCTCCAGCTATGTGATAATTGAGCATAAAAAAGCAAGATATCAAAAAAATATTGGATCAAATTAATCAATACTGAATCACAGAGAGACCAGCTTGAATTTATTTTGACTGACATCTAGGATAATTCATCTACATTTGTTAGGTAGGTAAAATTTGCAGTAAACAATTTTCTTTCATAAATGGAAAGATTAATTATAGTGTTAACCAAACCTCTTTCATACACAAGATGACTCATTTTTTTTCTTTTGTTAAGAGTGCATTAATCATTGCAGATGAGGGTGGTGCTAGAGCCTAATTAGTAACTAGATAATGCTGCTTAATTTTCTACCTTGATCTTACTGTGTGTGTTTATCTCATTGTAAAAGGGTAAATGGACAAACCAGATTAAAAAAAAAAAGCAGTTGGCAGCAAGGGTTAGCTAGAAATATCAATGCTCAGTTAATGAAATATCACAAACCTATACTCTATGTGTATCATGCCCCCATATAAGTCTGCCATACTTGACATAAAAAGAAAAAATTACCCTTTCAACAATAAAAAAAAGTTTGAGTGTGATACTTGGAATACTATAAGAGATGTTTGGGGGGAATGTCATTCAAACCCATTGATTAAAGATGTACAGACACTATTATCTGTGTCAGATAATATGAGTATCTCAGGAAATCAGGGTTTTAATAAAAAAAAACAGCTTTGCACTGTTTTCACTATAGATATTCTTACTTGTTAATCATTTTCATGAGAGAATCTTCTGTTTTGCATTAGTTATATGTTCTGTGAGCACAATCAATGTTTATTTCCACATTCATTGTTATTTGGTGCCTAGCATGCATTAAAAAATTAAAGTAACAAAGTGAATCATTCATGCCATAATGTCTTCAGATGGCTGAAACATGATAATTACCATAACTCATGGAAAAACAAGACTCCTAATTGTTTTGAAATCCTAAGGTGAGTGTTATAGTCATTAAAAACTTAGCTAGTAATAATAGCAGAGGAAGAGAGTTCCATTTTACAGGCTTTCATTCTACTTTGAAATTGACGGAATTACAATTCAAAACTTGTGGATCTGTCATCAGGTTTCAGAGTAGCATTACCCATAATTCTAGATAGTCATGAAATGTACTGTTTCTTATTCTCTGAGTCCAAGTGTTCTTTTTCCTATATTTATACTTTCTGAGTGAAAGTATCAGCATTACCGTTGATTTCCTTCTCTCATATCTATGAAAGATTCAGAAAGAACCAGAATATCATGAAATGATTATATTCTCTTTAAAATAATAATTTAATATTCATGTTTCTAATGAATTCTCTATTATAAAACATAATCTTACATATATTATTTTATTTTGTGCTCACACTTCTCAATGAATGACATATACAGAAATTGCTAATTCAATTTTAATAGAATTTAAGACTCACAGGGTAATAATTTTGAATTTGTCCTATGTTGAGGAGCTAGTAAGTGTAAAAGTCAGAATTTTAACCCAGTTCTCCAAGTTTTCAGTCTAGTTCTCTTTTTATAAAACACGAACTTCTATTTTACCTGATTTTTTTTTTTGGCTCTAGGTGGTTATCACAAAATAGTTTTATCAAATAATCACTGCCTTCAAGTTAGCACTCAATTGTTTAATCATTTGACATTAACCAAGTTTAAATTTGGTTCAGTAACCAGTTTGCATGTTATTCATTTGATTAAAAGCTTTTACACATATGGTCATATAGTAAGCATATGTATGCTTATCCAGGTAAACAAATATATACAGCCTTTTACTGCTGAGTATCATGAATATTTACCAAAATAAACAAAAACAAATGAGCAAATGTCAGTGCTTGTTATATTCCCATTTTCAGATAGAGGAGTATCTAAGAAGACAAAGGTAAAAATAAACAAATAAATAAGCCAATAAATTAATAAATACTTATAATTATGTGACTTCAAAGCTTTTATATAAATTCCATTAAATATCATCTTACATAACTAAAATAAACCTTCGAACAAATTTTTTAAAATTGTACATATAAACATATTTTACTTGATATTTTCTTAAAAGTCATTTTAGTGAAATAAGAGTTGTGATTATATATAATAATATATATAATTGAAGATATTTTAAGATTTGTCTAATAAATTAATATTACTACCTGAGTTAATATCTCACCCATATAGTCATATAAGCACGAGGCTTATAAGAAATCTCAATACTCGTACTTCTATGATTTTGTATTATTTTTTGACTTTGATAGATCCTTTATTTCTGTGCAATACTAGGTATTCAAGTGCTGAGTGACTCTTAGTTGCTAGGAATATTTCATACATCACAAAGACACCATTTATCAGATGTAAAAATGAGGCTTAGAAAATACAGCAACTTACCAAAGGTTATACAGCTAGCAAATAAATGAATACAGATCTCTCTGATTCTAAAACTCTTGAACTTGAACTGTATCTTACAATGCACATCTGAACTTATTTATTCACTCCCCAGATTCTTACTGTTGGAGTAGCCCTGAGCAAATTTTTGAAGTTGTAAAACTAAAAATGGTACAGAACTGTCTCTTTCTGATTTTTTTTTTTTTGCATTCTTGCTTCTTCACTCTGATCTCTAAAGAGGTTACAATTTAAAGGGAAAATTAATTACCAAATGTATTGAAGTGCAGAGCTAAAATAATGAGAATCTCATACGGGAATTTAAGCAACAACTCTACCCTTTTTTCCAAACCCCAGGTCTTTATCCCAGAAAAATTCTATATTATCAACACATTTTCTAAGTCTTCTAGAATATTTATGAAAAATCTTTTATACTACAAAATATTCTAGAATACAAAATACAAAATAGTGTTAATACTGTGGTATTTTGCATAGGACTTAGGAGCCTTGTAGGAATGCTTAAACTTTTTCATAACTACTGGGGAAAAGTATTAATGATTTCATTTAAAAGATAGGAAAAGCTAAGGCTCAGAGATGTTATTGAATTGCTCAAAATCCCGGAATTTCCATTGATGGAACCAGGATTCAAATTCTAGTCTGTTTGAATTAAATTAAGCAAATATTCTTAACCACTTTATTTAATTCCCAGTGATCTTAATTATAGATCGTTAGAACTAATGGGGTATTACATTCATTTGAAATTTTTATTTTCAATAAAATAACTTGCTAGCACAAACATACTTTCAAAAATCATTTGTAGAAAGGCTATAAAGTCTTACAGCATTGATAACAAAAGTTTGTTCACTTCTTAAAATTCATTTTAGATTTATAAAGAAGTAAGCCATTTCAAAAAGTCTCCTGGGAAATGATCAAATCCTAACAGAGAGTTTAAAAAAAATTTAAAAAGTATATGGGTAAAAAAAAAAAAAAGGTGAAACAAAAAAATAAATTATTTAAATTTACTAAAACAAGCTAGAGATTTAAAAACAATTTATAAGAGTTCTTTCTATTTATCAAGTTGATGAGGAAACTCTCATTCCATACACAACTTAGATATTAGAGAATGTAGACTTATTTTTTACATGATGTCAAAGCAATTTTACATAAGTTTAGCCACAAAGAATTACAATGTCAAAACTGATGGAAGAAAAGCAAATTCTTTACAAATAGTGTCACTACAGAAGTACCATACCCATCATCAGAATCACCTTGCCTAGAAATTGTGACCAGAGCATCAGTGATTTATTTACAAAGCTGAAGTTCTGATGTTCTCAACCTTCTGCCAATGACTTCAATAAAAGATTCTTGCTCATGACATATCACTCAACTGAAATTTTTTTTTTCATCTACATAACCATCCAACCATATTCTTTGAAAACAACGTAAGTGTATTTTTGTGATAAATTCAGGTTCATCCCATCTTAGAAGAATTTTTTTTAGTATCAGATTCAATTATGCATTGTCTAGGCTATTCTTTCCAGAATTTTAGAAAGTTATTCTTTTAGTTGGTGTTCAACATTTGTTCTACTCTGATGAGCAAAAATATGTAGCTTTCTTTTCTTTTTTATTTTTTAGGCGAGGCAACCCTTATTTGACCTAACAGATTGCAAGGACCTTGTCAGCCTACAATCTCTTATTTTTTTTAAATTTTTTACGCCTACAGCACTTGGTCGTCTTAGGTGGTTCCCCATCCAAGTACTAACCAGGCCCGACCTTGCTTCGCTTCCAAGATCAGACAGGATGGGGCTTGTTCTGGGTAGCATAGCCATAGACTGTAGCTTTATTTTCTGTAACATACCTTATTCTAGAATCTACATTCCTGCATAACAGTCAGGGGATAACAAATAAACTAATAAATAAGCAAAGTTATAGTTTAGTTAAAATTTGATCTTTTCACTAAAAACTTTTTCTTCCAGGTTAATTTAGTCTCTCTTTTCTCTAAGCACTACATGACCCTTGTAACTGAATCCAATTAAATATTCTTTAATTTATAGAATCATAATCCAAATTAATCTATGATAGTTTTTTACTATTTGTCAAATCAAGTTTATTCTAGGGGCAAAAATGGAGATTTTCAGAGTTAGAAGAAAATTCAAAGTAGTTATAAGTATAGTATAAGAGAAAATGCTTTCATTTTGCAGATTATTTCTTTCCTACTTTGTATTACGGGTCAAGACTTCCCTCTCTCAGAAGCATGTATATATCTTTATTACCGAAAGCTAAATTTAGTATCTTTTCAGTTGTTTTGGTTTTAAAAAATTTTAATAATATGGCATATCATTTTACTAGTCTCTTTTCTAACCTCCATATAACGTATGAATTTTTCATCATCCATTAATTATATAGAAAAATAAAACTTCTAGGTATGACATAAATATAATTTATGTATATAAATTACATTTTAAAGATTACATGAGAACTCTTTAATATATTTGCCTTTTAAGCGTATGTATAAGAAACTTACATATATGTTAAGAGTCTGTATAGGTAAACAAATGACAAATTTAAAATTACTTTTCAAAAATGCATACTTTTAATAAAGTGTATCAAATATAGCTGTGAATATGAATGGTCATGGAGTTTATTTGGAGAATCAAATTGATTTGTCAGATCACTTTACTCATCTGCAAAATAAAAAATGGTTTGATTCTTGTGACTTTTGTTAAGTTCAAATAATGCCAGTAAATAACTTTTAGATTATTTTGAAAGTGTTATAGATGTAAAAAACTGAGGATCTTTACAAGTAGAAAAAAAATTCTATTGGTGAAGGAAATAAGGAAATGAGTCTTTCCTTTTATACATAGCATCATCTGCTACTTTGTCTCAACCTGACATGGTTTCAAGTCACATTTCTTTCCCTTTCTCTTATTTTTAAAGCTCTCTGGTAGTGGGCCTTTTTTACCTCAGAAGAAAATAGTTAAGAAATTGTCAGAAGATTGATGATTTAAAAAATAATGATTTTTTTATATATAAGAATAACTTTTAAAGCTCAGTAGAATTAACATAAATACAGAAAGCAGTGAGAAAAACTTTAAATTCTTAAATAACTATATTTTTATTCATTTTAAGATGTTTGGTAATTTTTCTTCTCCTGACTTCTTTACTCTTCAGTGTAAGAAATTAAGAGTGAGTGTTTTTGTATGTGATACATGTGCTTATTGTGTGTGTTTTTTTAAATTATCATTATATAATGTTCCTGATATGATTAAAACCTTATGCATTAAATAACCTCGAATGTAAAGCAGAAACTGGCTAGATAAATATATATTCACACAGTTAGCAAAAACATGGTCATTGTTTATGAACTTTCAATTAAATAAAATATAAACTTGATTTTTAAAATATTGCTAAATCTTATAAGATCTGTTTATATAAACTGTTAATTGAATATTTCCAACAAACACCACAAAAATACAAATGTTTATCTATGTTCTTCACTCTTTAACGACATTACATTAACACAGGCCATGAAGGTAATTTATATCTTGATATTTAAAATAGATGTGTTCTATGCGATAAATTAACTATCTCAGAACACACTTAATATTGGCTCAATTTTATAGTTAATGTTTAATTCCTTTGGTGAATTTTAGAATTCATCATCACTTTTTATATTACATTAGAGAAAATAACTGTAGGTCAATATTTTTTTTTTTTTTAAAAGTCCTGCAGCCCAAGAAGATAGCCTTTCTGTGGTCTTAGAAGTGAAAGTATTTCTAAAGAAATAAAAAGAACTGTCTCTTACCTATCTTGAATATCTTATTTTTACTGTGAATTTTTTTAGAGTTGACTTACATTAAATTATTTCATGAAACATGACAATTTACACAGATTTATGCTATTTCTGGAAAGCAACACATTGACCCAAAATTACACTAAAAATTGTAGTATAGCACTATTATATTGTGAATAATTTGCTGCTATGCAAATTTTCAAGAACATTTGGTGACTGGTTTTCCTAAATTGATTCTCAGACATAGAAGAGTATTGCATAAATGAACAGGGGATAATTTTGGAGAACATTATTTTAGTTATTTTATAAATATTATTATTGCATGGTAGCTCATCATCTTACAAAAAGATTCCGACCTTGTGAAATATAGACATTTTTCTATGAGTGCCCCTTATATTTCTATTCATGCTTATAGAACATTACTTGTTAATTTTTTTCTTTTTTTATTATTGTGTTACAAGATGATATATGATGTGATATGGTACAGTTTTATGTGATATGATATGTGATAGGACTACATTTTAATAATTACTATTATTTAATATTACCTTAGTTTTATGGAAATCAGAAGTAAATAAATGTAGTTACTCTATTGTTTTTTATTCTTAAGTCACCAGTAAGTATGAGGTTAGCATAGACTTTGTATGAATACACCATCAGCTTGAAGACAAGTTTGCTGAGTTTTTATCATGAATGAAGATTAAATTTACCAAGCACTTTTCTGTATATATATATATATATATATAAATGATTTTATGGTTTTATGACTTGATTTGGTTATGTGGTTAATTGCATTGATTTTTCCCCCATTCAGACATGTATTTAATAATTATAGAAATCTCAAAAACATCAGCATCTACTGTTGAAAGTTACAAGTGAACTGAAATCTGTGCATTGGCTCAGCTAGGCTGGGTGGACTATAGCCTCAAGCAGCAAAGGAACAATCACTATGAATTCTGCATTATCAGAATCATACATATTTTTTATATGTTTGTTTTAATTACATTTGTATCAATGGCTCTAGAAAGTCTAAATGAATATGTAGTGATTTTTTAATAAGGTGTGAACCCATGCACCAGATATATCCTAGGAGGAGAGAATAAAGTTTCTTTTGGTATCAGGATGTTCAAGAGTGGTAGTTCTATCCAAATGGAACACTGAGCCTTAAAAAGCTAGGCCCTGCCCTCTTTACCTCTGAACTAAGAAAAGTTCTTGATTTGGGGAGGAGGCAGTGCTGAGCTAGCAGGCTAAGAGCGAAGAGTTCCGAGGCTAAGAGCAAACAGTTCCCGAGGCTAAGAACAGTTCCCCAGATGGGGAGTGAGAATTGAGAAAAAAAGAGAGACAGAGACAGAATTTAGAGTTGGGAGGGCTAACAGTGAATACTGCGCCCTGAGTTTATTTAGCACAGCATATATATATATATCCTTGGATGTGCATGAGAAGCAACACCCACACATATGCAAACGATTGCTGACCTTTACATAAGTTCTCTCAAAACATCCTTGTTCCTGTTTTTGTCTCTTATTCCCTGGGGCAAGGAACTTTCAACTCTTTCCATTAAGCCACACTTCCTCCTTCAGTAAATAGCTTATTCATTAAGGAGCCCACCTGCCCTGCAAACTTCTAGCTTGCAGACAACTTTAACCCTGTCTGTAGGGCATTCAGAAAAAATGGCTCCCAACAAGGCAGTTGCTCTGATTTTAGAATAGAACCTATATAAATCTATATTCTCCATTATCGCTATCTCAAATTCAAATTCTTTAGTTGTTTTTCTAGAAAGCTATATTGAAAGAAGTTAATTTTGTTATAATTTATGCATCTGGGTTTGTTTTGGTCACAAGAAACAAAATCATTTATTCTCATCAAAACACATAATATGTCCCATTAAATCTTGATATCATCAAAGCTTTACCCTTGGTTGTCTTATCAGTCATACTCAGCAGTTGTTCTAGTTGCTATATATTATAATCAACTCTCAGTATATTTTTCCTTTTCTTTTAAATTTTAGCTGTATGGCAAGTAGATACTAAAACCATAGATTGATTTTTTGGTATATGAGCTAAGAATGATATTTGCCATTTTAAGTAGTTAAAGAGAATCCAAAGAAAAATATATTTTATGACATAAAAGTTATATAAAATTAAAACTTCAGTAATCATAGATAAAGTTTTATTGGAACACAACAGTTTTTATTGTACAAAGGTGCTTTTTGCTATAACAGTATAATTAAATTTTTGTGACAGACCGTAGGTGGTGCTATTATTTTTTATTACATATCGCAATGATGCAGTTATAACTGGACAGTGTTCTGGGTTTCATACACATTTCCACAGAATCTTATTTATTTTGTATTAGCAAGGTGTATTCATCATGTTAAAATAAGAAAAGAAGGGACAATTGAGCTTCAGAGATTGCCTCTAAAGCACAACGGAATTTGCATCATTCTGTTAATAAAATGGCAAAAAAATTGTTTATTGTGCAATGCTTTATATGCATCGTAGCTATGCCAAGACAATACAATATAAGTAGACTCCACCAAACTAAACGACACCCGTCATAGTATTTCAAATTCACAGAAAAGCAATGATAAAAAAATTAGAAATTTAAAACAATTTTTTCACACACATACACAAAAATGAGATTTCAACTAACATCTATTTCTAATTAGCTCATTTATTAGACAAGAAAAGTCATTTATCAATTGTGTGCTAATTAAATCATGTTTGATTATAGCAGCTGTAGTGTTTAGAGAAAATAAATTGTTTAAGGTAGCCTTTTGTGGAGAACAATTGTTCAAAGACTTGAGAAGATTGGGAACAATATATATAAATCAAAGAAACAAGGCAAATGATTTGAAATGTTTTTTTTTTTGACTCTTGCTGAGTCAATTGTTATACATCTTTCTCAGTTATTTATTCAAGGAATGTATGCTAAATTTGAAGTGACTGAAGAATTTGTCTCTATCAATGGTCTCCATTGAACAACTATAGGAGAGATTAGTTTCAAAGACTTTAAGAAAATACAATTCAGTAAGACCCGAGGTGGGACATACTAAGATATGTTACAATAGATGGTTATAAACATATGCATGGAGCATAAAAAGGCTTATTTGAATAAAATTTTTAAGCTATTGAAAATATACGGTTATTAATTAAATTATTCATCAGCAGGAACTTTAAGGTATTTAAATATATTATTATGTGTTATTAAATCAGTAGTGTAAAGTGAATTTGTTAGCTTTCAGAATTAAAGATTATAAATTTTGTGGCACAATAACGTACCTTACAACATGGAAATTCCATTGGGATGTCAAAAAAAAAAGGTCGTTTTAATGACAAATGATTTTCTTTGTATCCCAAGTAATGTTAAATTGTTTTACACACTTACCTTAATTTCAAATCTTAAAACAAGAAATGAGATCTCTTTGCCACATCAGTTTGCAGGAGATATTTTTTCTGAGTTCAAACTACAATCTTAGTTTTTCTGTATCTTCACACAAATACAAAGAAAATTTACATATTTCAAAATCTATTTAATAACAGCAATTATAGAGCTTCCATCTATTCTAATTTGGATGTAATTCATCTGCAAATAATATAATAAGAAAATACAAAAGAGAATAATTTAATGCTGTCCTATGGATGCTTTTGAAATGATGAATATGCTCAATTAAACATTTGCTAATGGATTGATATCAGTATGTGAAGTGTTAATCTATGTAAAACATATTGTTGCAAGTGAAATACACAAAATCCCATTAGAGACTGGTGTTAACACATAAACATTTGCAATTGTTTTTGAAAAACTAGAACAGTAATTTTAAAAGCCAATTGAGTGAAGTGTTTTTCTTCAAAAAGATTTCAATTTTTTTTGTATTAAAAAGCACAGGATATAAAAACATTGTACTCTACTATCATTATAACTTAAATCTATTAAATCTTTTTGAAAAATTGTTTCTGTCTTGTACTTATATAAATACCTACAAAATCTCTTTGATTTTGCTTTACAAATTCCAGAGCTTAGAATATGTATTATCTTGCCCTTTACAAAAACATTTATCAACTCTTGTTCTATATGGTAATTATGATGGTGGTTGTATAACTGTATTTATTTTCAAACTTATTGAATTTTACACTTAAAGTTTTATGAAATTTATTGCATGTAAGTTATATCTTAGTAAAGTCAATTACAGTTTTGTAATGTTTTAAAAGTAAAGCCTTATGTTTTATCAAAAGAATTTTAATTACAGATCAACTGATTAATGACATACTATTAACATGAGTAATTTCTGTATCTTCTAGTGTTATTTAGTATTATATAATACAAAGAATGAACCTTAATGTCTGCTATAAACTTTAGTTAATAGTAATGTATTAATATTGTTTTATTGACATAAATGTAGCACACTAATAAAAATGTTAATAAAGGGAAAAATGATGGGAACATAAAAAAGATTAGGAGTTTTTTTAGGATAATTCTATGAAATATTTGCTTAATTTTTTGTAAATCTAAAACTGTTCTAAATTGACTATATTAATTAAAAATAATGTGTATATATCAATTAGCTAATTTGTTAATCATATTCAAAAATATCTAATGATTTGCTCTAAGAACAAGTAAAACATATATAAATACTCCTCTAACTTTTAAATTATTTTTGAATTTGTAATTACAGTTAATATACAATATGTCCATTTCAAATGTACAACATAGTGATTAGACATTTATATAATGTATGAAGTAATCATCCCAATAAGTCTAGTATCCATCTAACACTATACATAGTTATTACAATATTATTGACCATATTCCTTTGTCTGTACTTTACATCCTTTTGTTTTTAAATTATCAATTTGTGCATCTTAATTGCTTCTCCTTTTTCACCCATCCTCCTGACCCCTAATCCATCTGGTAACCATCAAAATGTTCTCTGTATCTATTTCTGTATCTATTTCTAAGATTATTTCTGTTTTGTTGTTGATTTTGTCTTTCTCTGTGTGACTTATTTCACTTAGCATTATACACTCTAGGCACATTCAAATTCTCACAAATGGCAAGATTTCATTCTTTTTAATAGCTGAGTATATATGTACCATTGTATGTATATATGTACCATTTCTACTTCATCCATTGGTCTATCAATAGACACTTAGATAGCTTTCATATCTTGGCTATTCGAAGTAATGCTGCAATGAACACAGGGGTGCATATGTCTTTCTGAGTTAGTGTTCTGGATTTCTTCAGATTAATACCCAGAAGTGGAATTGCTGGGTCATAAGGTAGTTCCATTTTTAATTTTTTGAGGAACCTCTATACTGTTTTTCATAGTGACTGTACCCATTTCTAATCTCACCAACAGTGCATGAGGGTTGCCTTTCTCCACATCTTTGCCAATACTTGTTGTATAATTTATTACTAATAGCCATTCTGACAAGTGTGAGGTGATATCTCATTGTGATTTTAAATTGCATTTCTTTTATGATTAGTGACAATGAGCATATTTTCATATGTCTATTGACCATCTGAATGCCTTCTTTGGAAACATGTCTACTCAAGTCCTCTGCCCATTTTTTAATTGGATTATTTTTTTTCCAGTGTTAAGTTATATAAATTCCTTATATATTTTTGAATATTAACCCCTTATAGGATGTAACATTAGCAAATATCTTCTCCCATCCAGTAGGTTGTCTTTTTGTTTTGTTGATTTCCTTTACTGTGCAAAAACTTTTTAGTTTTATGCAGTCTCATTTATTTTTCTTTTTGTATCTCTTTACATGCAGAGGCATACCTAAAAAAAAATTTACTAAGAGCAATGTCAAAACGTTTACTGCCTTATTTTCTTCTAGGAGTTTTATGGTCTCAGGTCTTACTTCTAAGTCTATAATCTATTTTGAGTTTATTCTTGTATATGATGTAAAAAAAAAGTAACCAAATGTCATTCTTTTGCATGTATCTGTCAAGTTTTCCCAACACCATTTACCAAACAGACTGTCTTTACACATTGTACATTTTTATCTCCTTTGCTATAGATTAATTGACCACATAGGTGTGAATTTATTTCTGAGCTCTCTATTCTGTTCCATTGATCTGTGTGTCTGTTTTAAGCTAATATGCTGTTTTGATTACTATAGCCTTATAGTATAGATTGATATCAGGTATTATGATACCTCCAACTTTATTCTTTCTCAATATTGTTTTGACTATTCATTGTCTTTTGTGGTCTCATGTAAATTTTCATATTATTTGTTCTAGTTCTGTGAAAAATGTCATTAATATTTTGATAATGATTGCATTAAATCTATAGATTACTTTGGGTAGTATGGACATTTTAACAATGCAAATTATTCCTATTTGTGAGCATGATATATGTTTCCATTTATTTGTATCTTCTTCAATTTCTTTCTCCAATGTCTTATAGTTTTCCAACTAGAGGTCTTTTATGTCCTTGGTAAAATTTATTCCTAAGTCTTTTATTTATTTACTTAAATTATTTTTTAAATTTATTATGGTGTCATTGATTAACAAAATCCAATAAGTTTCATGTGTACAATTCAACAGTAAGTTATATATATAATATATGTATATATATATATATATATATATATATATATATATATGCACACACACACACACACATATATACATATATATGTATATATATTGCATTGTGTGCTCACCACCCATGGTTAGATTTTTTTCTGTCACCACATATTTGATCCATTTTACGACTTCTACCTCCCATCTCTCCTTACTTCCCTCTGGTAACCACTAGTCCACTGTCTGTGTTCATGAGTATCTTTGTTTGTCATTTTTATTTGTTGCTCTTAGATTTATATCCCACATATAAGTGATATCATGTGGTTTTCAACTTTTTCTGTCTGGCTTATTTTGCTTAGCATGATTATCTCAAGATTCCATCATGTTGTTACAAAATGCAGTATTACATCTCTTCTTATAGCTGAGTAATAGTCCATTGTATATATGTACCACAGTTTTTTTATCCAATCATCTAATGTAGGACACAGGTTGCTTCCATGTCCTAGCCACCATGAATAATGCTGCTATGAACATCAGTATGCAAATATCTTTTCAGATATGAATTTTTCAGTCTTTGGGGTAAATACCCAGTAGAAGGATTGCTGGATCATATGGTAGATCAATTCTTAGTTTTTTGAGGAATCTCATTGTTTTCCATAGTGGCTGTACCAATTTGCAGTTCCACCAGAAGTGTATGAGTGTTCCTTTTTCTTTGCATCTTCTCCAACATTTGTTACAATTTGTCCTGTTAATTATAACTATTCTAACAGATGTGAGGTGGTATCTCATTGTGGTTTTAATTTGCATTTCCCTAATAGCTAACAATGTTGAGCATCTTTTCATGTGTTTATCGGTCATTTGTAAGTCTTCTTGGGAGAAACGTCTGTTCAAATCCTCTGCCCATTTTTAATTGAATTATTTTTTGTTGTTATTGGGTTGTATGAGTTCTTTATACATTTTGGGTATTAGGCCCTTATCGGAGGCATTGCTTACAAATATATTTTCCCATTTGGATGATTGTCTCCGCCTTGTTAATGGTTTCTTTTGCTGTGTAGAAGCTTTTTTCTTTGATATAGTCCAATTTATTTATTTTTTCTTTTACTTCCTTTGCCTTTGAGGTCAAGTTCATAAACTCTTCTTTAAGTCCAAGGTCCATGAGTTAAGTACTTATGTTTTCTTCTATGCAATTTTCCTTCTATGCAATTTTTCAGATCTTACATTCAAGTCAATCCATTTTGAGTTAATTTTGGTGTGTGGTGATATAGCAGTCTAGTTTCATTGTTTTGCAGGTTGCTTTCTAGTTTTTCCAGCACCATTTATTGAATAGACTTTCCTTTCTCTACTGTATGTCTTTGGCTCCTTTGTCAAAAGTTATTTGCCCAAAAAACCATTTTACTTCTGGACTCTCAATTCTGTTCCACTGGTCTCTGTGTGTGTTTTTCTGCCAAAACCATATGGTTTTGATTATTGTTGCTTTGTAGTATAAGTAGAAGTTGGATAGAGTAATACCTCCAGGCTTGTTCTTTTTTCTCAGAATGATTTTGACAATTCAGAGTCTTTTGTGCTTCAATACAAATCTGGTGATTTTTAAATTCTATTTATTTAAAAAATGCCAATGGGCTTTTGATGGGGATTGCATTAAATCTAGATAATGCTATAGGTAATAAGATCATTTAACTATGTTGATTCTTCTAATCCAAGAATACGGAATATCTTTTCATTTCTTTGTGTCTTTAATTTCTATTAAAGAGTCTTGTAGTTTTCATTATATAGGCCCTTCACATGTTTCGTTAGGTTTGTTCCTAGGTATTTAATTCTTTCTGCTGCAATTGCAAAATAAATTTTTTAAATTTATTTTTCTGACAATTCAATATTAGGGTATAGGAATTCTATAGATATTTGAAAATTAATTTTGTATCCTGAAACTTTGTTTATTATTTCTAGTAGTGTTCTTGTGGAGTCTTTAGGGTTTTCTATGTAGAGAACCATGTCATCTGCAAATAGTGACAGTTTGACTTTTTCATTTCCTATATGAATGCCTTTTATTTCTTTCTCTTGCCGAAATGCACTCACCAAGACCTCCAATATTATATTGAATAATATTGATGATAGTGGACAGCCTTGTTTTGTTCCTCATTTTAGAAGAAAGATTTTTGGTTTTTCACCATAAAGTTCAATGTTGGCTGAGGGTCTGTCATATATAGCCTTTATTATGTTGCAGTATTTTCCTTCTATTACTGATTTTGTTAAGTGTTTTGATCATAATGGATGTTGTATCTTGTCAAAAGCTTTTTCTGAATTAATTGATGTAATCATGATTCTTATTTTTTATTTTGTTTATATGGTATATCACATCAATCGATTTGCTTATGTTAAACCAGGGATCCCTAACCCACATGCCTTGGACAGGCACCTGTAGGTGGCCTGTTAGAAACAGGGCCTCACAGCAGGAATGAGTGGCAGGTGAGTAAGCAAAGCTTCATCTGTATTTGTAGCAACTCTTCATCTAAATGTTTACAAGAGTTATATCCTCTTTTTTTCATTACAAAATGTCTTTGTCTCTTGTTACAGCCTTCGTTTTAAAGTATATTGGGTCTAATATAAGGAACTGGCTCCTACTGCAGGGTGCCTCAGCTGCTGCTGCAATAAAATAGCTTCTTTGTTTCTCCCAGTCTATCCCCGAGATTCCCATGGTTCCAACCTCTAGAAGCTCTTATGCACAAATCACTCACTCAGATGTGCAGACTGGGTATTATTTATTGAGTTTTAGATGTTCAGTTTATTGTATTATCAAGGGGAAGAAGTCCGGGACATCTTTTACACTGCCATGCTTCTGATATTATCTATCTAAGTTCTTTTTTTTTTTTTTTTGATGCAATTGTATATAGGTTTTTTTTTTAAATATCTTTTTCTGATATTCCAATATTGTTATATAAAACTGCAACTGATTTCTGAATACTAATTTGTATCCTGCTACTTTACTCAATTCATTTCTAACAGATTTTTTTTTGGACTCTAGTGTCCTCTATATACAGTATCATGTTATCTGCAAATAATGACAGTTTAACTTCCTTTCTCATTTAGATGCCTTTTATTTCTTTCTTTCTCTTTTTGTTTTTTGGTCTAATTGCTGCGGTCAGGAACTTCAATACAATATTGAATAAAAATGATTAAGTGGACTCCTTGTCTTGTTTCTAATCTTAAGGAAAATGCTTTTAACTTTTCACTATCAAATATGTTAGCTGTGAATTTGTCATACATGGCCTTTATTACGTTGAGATTACATTTAGTCCCACTTTGCTGAGAGTTGATATTATAAATCAATGCTGGATTTTGTCAAATGCTTTTTCTGCATTTATTAGTAGGCTCATATAATTTTTATTCTTCATTTTTTAATGTAACATTTTTTTATGTTAATAGATTTGTGGATATTAAACCAATCTTGCCTCCCACTTGATCATGGTGTATTATCTTTTTAATGTATTGCTGAATTTGGTTTGCTAATATTTTGTTGAGGATTTTTAGATCTATGTTCATCAGGAATATTGGCATATTCCTTTTTTTTTTTTTTTTTTTTGTAGTCTTTCTGGCTTTGGAATCAGGGTAATGCTGGCCTTGTAAATTGAGTTTGAGAACTTCTCTCTTGAATTTTTTGAAAGTTTGAAAAAATTAAGCATTAATTCTTCTTTGAATATTTGGCAAAATTCACCTGTGAAACCAGGACTTTTGTTTCTTGAGAGTTTTTTGATTACTAATTTGATCTCATTAGTAGTTATCAGTTTGTTCAGATTTCCTGTTTTCTTCTTGATTCAGTCTTAGAAGATGGTATATTTCTAGGAATCCATTCATTTATTTTAGCTTGTGCAATTTGTTGGCATATAATTTTTTATATATTTTTTTATTTTCTTATAATTCTTTATACTTTTTGGTGTTGTCACTTTTTCTTTTTCAGTTTTGATTTTATTTATTTGACCCCTCTCTCTTTTTATCTTGATGAGTCTGGTTAAAGATTTATCAGTTTTATCTTTTCAAAGAAACAGCTCTTGGTTCACTGATCTTTTGTATTTTTTTAGACTTTATTTTGATTATTTCCTCTCTGATCTTTATTAGTTCCTTCTTTCTATTTACTTTGAGCTTTGTTTGTTGTTGTTTCTCTAGTTCTTTTAGGTGTAAGTTTAGATTGTTTATTTGAGATTTTTCTTATTTCTTGAGGTAGGCCTGTATTGTTATAAATTTATCACTTAGGACTAATTTTGTGTCCAATAGATTTTAGGTCAGTGTGTGTGTGTGTGTGTGTGTGTGTGTGTGTGTGTGTGTGTGTGTGTTTTATTTATCTCAAGGTATCTTTTAATTTTTTCCTTGATCTCATTGTTAACCTATTTATTGGTTAGTAGCATGATATTTAGCCTCCATGTGTTTGTGTGTTTTTTAGTTGTGGTTGTTGTTGTTTTTTCCTGTAATTGTGTCATACCATTGTGGTCGGAGAAGATGCTTGATAGAGTTTCAATCTTATTAAATTTATTGAGACTTGTTTTGTGTTCTAACATGCAATCTATTCTGGAAAATATTTTATATGCACTTGAAAAAAAATGTTTATTCTGCTGCTTTGGGATGAAATGCTCTTTAAAAATCAATTAAATATCAATTTATCTTCTCTAATGTGTCATTTAAGAGCACTTTTTTTCTTGTGGATTTTCTGTCTGGTCTGCTCACTAATATGAATAAGGTGTTAAAGTACTTTATCATTATTGTCTTACCACTGCTCTCTCCTTTTATGCATGTCAATATTTGCTTTATATATTTAGGTGGTAGTTATGTTGGCTAACATAAATGTTTACAAGGGTTATATCCTCTTATTGGATTGATCCTTTTATCATTATGAAATGTCCTTTGTTTCTTGTTACAGCCTTTATTTTAAAGTCTATTGTGCCTAATATAAATATTACTATCCAGTTTTCTTTTTTTAAATTTGTATTTGCATAAAATACCTTCTTCCAACCCTTTACTTTCAGTTTGTGTATGTCTTTCAATCTGAAGTTGGTCTCTTTTAGGCAGCATAAGTATAGGTCTTATTTTCTTATCCATTTAGCTACCTATGTTTTTTGATTGGAGCATTTAATCAATTTACATTTAAATTATTAATACGTATGTTTGTTATTGCCATTTTATGTTAATATATTTTCTTTATTTTTTTTCTTCTCCTTAAAAAAGTTATTTTAACATATTTTGTAATACTGGTTTGGTGGTGATGAACTCTTTTAGCTTTTTCTTGTCTGAGAAGCCCTCTATCATTTTGGATTTGTAGTCCCTTTTAGATATAGAAAGTTTTGGTACATTTAATATGAGACTATGTTCTCTGAAAAATAAAAATTAAAATGGTTAAATTTTATTAGTCAGGTAATACTTGTATCATTATTTTCTTAACCATAAATATTTTTTTTCTTTCTCTTCTTTCTGTTCTTTTAGGAACTCCAAATACATATATATGGATCACATGAAGTTATTCCACCATTCACAGATGACTATTTCCTTTTTTTTCCAATTGATTTATTTTCTGATATTTAATTTTTGAATTGTACCAATAGATGTTTTTCTGTGACATCTCATCAGCCTTTACTTCATTCCACTGTATTTTTTTAAATCTCAGACCTTGTTTTTTTCTCTATCTGTTCATTTTGTGTCTTTTATATATCCTCATTGACTCTAACATTTAGAAAATAAGGAACATGTTTAGAATAGTTGTTTTAATGTCTTCATATCCTACTTCCAACATTTGAAGAATTATGTGATGGTTTTTATTTATTAATGATTCTTCTCATTATGAGCTATACGTTACTGGTTCTTTTGTATGCTTAGTAACATTGATTGGATGCCAGATATTGTGAATTTTAAGGTTTTAGAAGACATATACTTTTGCTTTCTAAAAATATTCTTGAGATTTGTTCTATGAGGCAATAAGTTAAATGGAATTCATCCAATTTTTTTTTTGAGTCCTACGATTTGTTAGGTATAACTGAGCAACATTTGTTCTAGAGATAAATATTTTCTGCTATTGAGGCATGACCCTACTTAGGTCATTATTTAATGATCTAAGAATTATCTGATTTTTCCATTCCAGCTGGTGATAACAGAAACTATTTCTAGGTCTGTGTAGCATCAGGTCCTACTCCTTCTAATTTTTTTGCATGCTCTTTCCTTAGCCTCTGGTAGTTTCCTCTCATTGATCAATTCTCTGATGACTACTCAGAAAGACCTTCTCATATCTGGATTTTGTCTTCTTGCAAGTTTCTTATGTTCATTAGTTTGTCCTATGAATTCTAGCTTACTCTTTCACTGGTCTTTCATCTCATCTCTGTCTCCTCAACTTAAGATGTGTTTCAGGCTGAATTCCTTTCTCTCTATGTGTGGCCTGAACACTTTCTCAGAGTTATTAACTGGTGCCATCTTCGGGTTTAATTCATTGGATTTCAATCTCTCAGCAATCACTGCCTGATGTCTAGTATCTTAAAAACCATTTTTAATGGTTTTTCACATGTCTTAGGAAGTGAAATACAGTCTCTGTTCTTTATCTTGGTCAGATGTAGAGATGTTCAAAGTGATTATTAATTGTCTGGAATTGTGTATTAAAATGGAGTGGCTCGAGATAATAACTTTAACCATCTTGCAGAGAGTCTATACTTTTCTCTCAGAAGTTACTTAGCATATGGGCAATACCTTATTATATCAGGAAATGAATAATTTTAAAAGTAGATCTTTTTGGTCTATTTTTTATTAGTTTTTACTCCTAGGTTATATCCTGTCATAATTTTTAACTGAAATCTATGAATGTTTACCAGGTTGTTTTTTTTTTTTTGACAGATTCACAAATCTCCGATTTTTATCTCTCCAATCCTGTGAGTATGCTCAAAGCTCTATTTAATGTGATCTGTTCATTGTTTCTTTTTCTTACTTACTTAACATTTAGTTCTTGTAGTGTAATCTCAGATCTATGCCTGTTCTTCCTTATAATCTTGGTTCTTCTAGTTCTTTTTTGCCTCAGTTCTTTTGAATTTCTAATTCTATCAAGCTTTCATAGCTATTCTCAGAGGAAAAAGTTGACCAGTATAAGCTTCTCCATTACAACCAGAGTATTAGTCTTTTTTAAAACATTTATTGCATTTGTTTTCTAATTTTAATACTAAAAGCTATACTTTTGACCAAGCTTTACCATCGATCACATGGATAATTAATACAGTCTGATAACTCATCTTTTGGCTGCTAATTTTATATTTATTCATCCTGTCATGTATACTCATCTATTTTAAATTATTCAAACTTTTTCCTTTAACTAAGATAGCACTATAAAATATATTCCATGATTGGTTCTCTCCCTGTATTTCTAACTACTTCTTTGTACATTCATATCATTGTTCTGTTATATGTTCCAACAAAACTGAAAAATGCTCAGTTACATAAAAAAGCCACAATCTTCTGTATATCACTAATTTGCTATGTTGCCATTTTGGTCTAGAAATTCCTTTGCCTTCCACCCTCCATTCATTTACTTTACCATCATAACCCATTATCCAATGCTCAATTTGACTTTCATCTTCTATATGTTATCCCCAGTACTGAAACCCTTCATTATTGTGCCTAGTTAATAATCAGTAGGGTTATACTAGGTACCTTAAGTGCTAATTAAATTTATTTTAACATATGAGTTTATATTCATTTAATACTATTAATATTGATACATCATATAAACTTTAATATAAAATGTGTTTTATATTTATTTTAATATTATATAATTATATATCATGTTAATTTTATAACAAATATAAAATGAATTGCTTTTATATTTTTCTCTCCTTTTAGTATATTCTGTAAATAGAAGGCAAGAATAGAGTTGTATAGTTGTGTCACCTGTGACAGCATGTTAGAGTAGAGCTGATACCTTACTTGTGGTGGCTAGCCTCCAAAATGGCGCCCAGCGAGCCTCCTTACTTGTTTAACCCCCGTTCATTACATTTGGGGTGGACTTAGTATCCAGCTTCTAAAAAATAGAATGAAGCAGAAGTGATAATGTGTGACTTGGAGATGAAGTCATAAAAGTCAGTCTGGTGTTGCACTCCTTCTCAGATCACTTCCTCCAGAATAAGATAGTTTCCTATCATGGGCAACTCTGGTGGACTGAAGCCTTGTAAGTGAGCTTGAATGTGGATTCTCCAAATCCGTAAAGCTTTCGTGACAATAGCCCCAGATGAAATCTTGATTGCAACCCTAAACTAGGGATACCCAGTTAGAATGCTCCCAGATTCCTGACACTAAGAAATTTTGTGAGGTAATAAATTTTTTTTTTTTCATTTTACACAGCTAAGTTTTGGGATAATATAACACATAGCAATAGATAGCAAATATATTACTCATGCAAAACATAACACATTCCTAATATATTATTTCATTTACTACTTTCAACAACCTGTGGGAAATTATTATGTCTGTATTTTGAGAAAGATTCTGAAATTTATAGTAGATGTTAAATAACGCCCATTCCACAATGCTTTTACTTTATCGTAATTGCCTCTTCTACCCACTGTTAAAAGAAATTATTACTTTAGAAGAGCTCAGGCAATTGAGGAACAGGGGAGTATGGAGACATGTCACAGAATATGGAAGCTACCACCCTTTCAAAGTAATAAATTTTAAACTTTTTAAAATCAATAAATTGATAATTTATTTCACAAAATTCTAGTAGCTGCCTTTAAAACTCCAGAGCAATATATAGAGACACAATTTTATGGAATATGTATATTAAAAAATGAATTGCAACAGATCAATTTGATTTACTATAGAATTAAAAGTACATCTAATGTGTTGTGTTTGCATACAAAATATACCTTATTATCATAAACATATGAAAATAAAAAATCACATTTATCTTTTCTTAAAACTATGAAGTTTAAACATTCATGTACATATGAGCTAGCTCAAATCAACAATATTTTTTTGGATAGCCATTCACTCATAAATTGAAAGACTATCTTGTAAATATATATTATATATTTATAAATCAGAGTGAAGCAGAGCTTGCATGAATATGCAAATTGCATAGAAACTTGAAATTTATAGAATTCTACTAATCCAATTACCAGGAAGTTGATTGCCAATCTGATTCAAGTAGAATGGCTGCCTCATTAAAGCTAATAGCTCCCTCTGGCTAAAAATGAGTGGGGTTACCAACTGTTAAATTTGGTAGCCCAATCAAAAATGTGCTAGCAGCCACTTAACATAACAACTATGGAACTCCAAGTATGAAGAATGATTCTTTCTTGTAACTAAGATTCTGAGAATGAAACGAGAAAGAGAAAGAACACAAAATTCTGCCTATGGGACAACATATAGAATCAAAACCTTTTTCACAAAACAAGATAGCAGGTGTGATGTAAAAAAAAAAAAGCTTTATTTCATCATATTATATAAAACTGAGTAAATTAAAATGGAATGAAAGAGCACATGTTCTTTCTCTATTGTTTAACACTTAACCTTTAATTTTTATGTTTCTGTAGTGGTAAGTTGAATATAAAAATGTAATAAAAATAATCACATATTAAATTAAATTTGGTATTTCACAAACTCCCAAATTATTAAGATTCATAAAGCATCCATTTAAACACTTTAGAAAATATTAACAAAATGTGTATGTCTTGTGAAGTGTTATTTAATGAAATAATTATGCTTACGAAAAGGTTCCTGAGTTTAGTGAATTAATAAAATCTGTATCCATTGAGCTTATTTCAGAAACTGATTTGTTTCACCTAGAGTTCTTTTCCTTAGTTTACCGTGTCATCTGAGGTATAGGAACTGAGTTCTACTAATGTAATGGGAATTCAATATTTAAAAAAATTTGTGGACAAAAATTGCTTCCTTCCAATTCTAGGCATCACTTTAGCACCTCCACTGGGTGCATAACAAATAGCTTAGATATGCATTAACCACCCAGGACAACTGCTCAGAGCTTTGTGTCTCTCCTGGGATATGCAAAGGCAGCAGCAAAACCTAAAGCAACCCAAGGATGTTTCTTTCCTGTGACTGCTTAGAGTATTAGCTTCAAATGTTGATGATCACTAACTAGCATATCAGAAGAGGAATCAGTTTCAACTATGTGGAATGTAACATATTTGCTTGAAATAGTGATTTATTTATTTTTAAAAATTAGCATTAATTGACTTGAATAATCAAAATAAAGAAAATAAAAGTTTTATTTTCTGGTGATCAAAGAATTTAGAGAGTCCGCTGGTTTCAGTGACAGGAAAATTGTTATGCCATTGACAAACATATTACTAGAAAAAGAGTTAAACTAAATTTTACATCAAGGCTCGAGTCAATAAGCAAGTTTTCATGTTAGGCTTTGATTGAGAGATGAAACCACGAAAAATCAATAACCTGTTTGAAAGGGTAAAAGCTGTGATATTAAAGTGATGTTTGGTAAAGAAATGAATTCTGAGAATTTCATATACCAAAAAGAAAAAGTTAGCCTATGATTTTTTCACCGTTATGCTTTTCAAATTTGTGTGTAATCGTTAAAAACAGGGTATCTCTGAACAAGAACACAGTTTGAAGTTGTCTAATTTGAATGAATTACTTGGAATTTGATGGTGAGTTGGATTTCTAGCAGAACTTTTCATACCTATTTATCTTCCTATTCTGTAAAGCAGAATTACAGAATTATTTGTCTTTTGATTGCAATAAGCATCCTGATAAAGTCTGTTGTATTTCTTCTATTTTTGCCCCTAAATAAGAGAAATAACCTAAATGATAATAAAATCATCTCTGAAAATAAATAAATGTGGCACAGTACATTCTAGTTTATTTCTGTTCTGTCCAGGTAAAGATTGTTTTCAATTACTTGTTCAAAATGAAACTTGTGACCCAATACCTGTGCTAGATTGTTATTTGAGATCACTAATTTGCTGTGCTTGATATCCCTTGGAACAGATGCAGAGGGACAGAAGGGACTAAAATTGCTCTGTTCTGATGGCTGATCAGAGGCTGATATAGCCAAGATACAGGAACAGAGGCTTAGCTGAGAATTACTCACAACATCAATAGTCCATCACAGAACCAGGCTCAGCAACAATATAGATCGAGAATTTGATCAGTACTTAAGAGTACTAAATGTTCTATGTTGTAATAACTATGGAAGCTACTTTCTCGTGTTATGGAATAGTTATTTTGAGGCAGTTAAAATTACCAAATAATATAAACAAATATTGTATATGAGATGTCATTTGCTGTCAAGTTAAGTCTATACAATATCAGTGTTAATAATTGGTTTTAATTACCTTGGAATTTATTTCAACTACATTTTAATTTGATATTACCAAATAAAGGTAAAAGCTGAGTTAGTTAACTATTAGAGTTACATAGAGATAGAATACATGTTCTATCCTTTAAAAGTCAGGGATTTGGTATAACTATTGTACCTTATATTGTGATTCTTAATACATAGAATATTCAATAAGATAGATCTAATGCAAACCTAAATGCTTAGTAAGCAGGCAACAACTTTGGCTGAGAGCAGAAATTTCCAGAAAAGTTTGCATGTAAACCATGCAAACTTTTGTTCATATTTTTTATGTAAATAAAGGCTATAGGATAATAAGAATACTAGGATATAATAATATCTATTGTACAAATTGCAAGGTTCCTTTACTTAATTGAAATGTCCTATATTTACACAATTGAATTATCCTATGAAAAAACTGGGAATTTCATAATGAGCAAGATTGACTGGTGCTCTCAAATTTATTTCTGTCTGGTTAAGTTGAATTAATTTTCATTTTAAACTATATTAACTCTCATTATTGACAAATACAAATAATATCAGTAATGCAAGCACATACAAACAGAAAACATGCTGTGTAATTAAAATATATCAAATAATTCTCGTATTTCTTACGTGAGCTAATTTCCAATCACATCACATGGTAAAAAAAAATAGAAAATTCTAATCATATCTTATAATTAATAACTCAGTATGGTTTTGGAATTATCTATGAAGGGCAACTCTTACTTAAATATCATAAATAAAAAATGTCTCTTGTCCAGCAAGAGAGAACTGCATTGGAACACACAGTATCTTCATCAAGGCAAATCCTTAGCCATAATTAGGGTTTTTTAAGAAAGCTTGGAGTTCTGGGATTCGTTGCATATTTATGAAACAGGGTGAGAAAAAGAGGGACTTCTTCAGAGATTGTTTACATTAAAGAGGTAGGGACTAGTGACTAGGAAGGTGAGAGATAACAGCCCCATAGTTGTGGATTCTTAAACCTGTCCTGCTTGGAGCTGATTTTGCAGTGATAGACATATATGACTGTCAGCGAACAATTCTGGTTTACATACTCTCTTACTGGGGAGGAATTCTTTATTTTCACCATTAACAAGAAAACTATATGAAATAGAGATTTATGTCCACTAGGGTGAATGCTAAACTTCACCCTGAGTATAATTGCAGTTAGAAATATAACTTCATATATTATGACTTTCATTCCATCAGTAAAATTTTTAAAAACTGAACATCAAGAATATAAAAATAAACTTCATAATTGGAGAACAAAACTCTTTTTGTAACAGTCATATAAAGTAAATATTTAAAATACTGTTTAGTATTTTCTTACCTATTTAAACTCTAATTTAGTATATGTTTTATAATGCACATAATACAGTAGAACAATACATGATATATAGTATACACTAAATATGTACATATGGATTATATGCTCAATAGTTTTTATTGACAGGTATATGCAATAAAAAATTTTGGAGTTTTCTCATTTCCCAACTTCTCAATGGCAGTCTGAAGATACTTGATGGTGTTCAGAGTCTTTAACCATTTGGTATGTCCACTTTTTCAACCTCTTCTTTTCTTCCTCATGCTTGCCTTAGGCCTATATCCATTTGAAGTCCTTCAGCAGACCAGTTTGCTTTCCCAACATTATGCCTTTGTGCCAATGGATAACACAAAGGTGCATCAAAATGTATTTCACTAGTTTTTACTGAAACTAGTCTATGGTCTTAAAAGTCTACTGTGTAAGAATTGAAAATGTATGGGAAATATTAGCATATTTAAAAGAATGGTTTATTACCCTATTATTAAAACCTATAAACAAATATAAAATTCCATAGGAACTGAAAGTGTAGAAAGTTCAAAGAAAAATAATTTTAAAGTAGTATCCAATGAAAAGTAATGAGCATAACAAAGATAATTTTTTCATGTTTCTTATGAATCAAAAATAACAAAAAAAGTCAGATTATGTTTAGCATCTTTGATATTCATATGTGAAGCAGATTGTTAATTGTCTATAAATTTTATTTTATCATTTTAGTAATAGAATCCCTTGTGTACATAGCACAGCTAGAGAACACATGTCTCAGGCTCGTTTGCAACTAGTTATGACCAGATGACTAAATTTTACCTAATAAGAAAATGATGTATACAATTTTCAAATAACATCCTTAAAAGAAACCTGATTGCCCCTCCTGAATGTTTCTCCAATTTCACATTTACTGAATCAGTAAATTCAGTTTTATAGTAAAGTTATTTTTAAAAAGGCAGTGGGGTATAGTTATCTTAATTTTCTTTGATCTTCCTTCCATTCCAGGAGAGACTTTAACTACTCTTTAATACTAAAAAAGGAGTTGTTGGCATTCTGCTAATTTGTCAGTACTAAGGAACAACTTTTTTAAGACTTAGAGAATATCTTTCTGTTCTGCAAATGTTTTAATCTATTAATTAAAATGGAAAGACTAGTTCTGTTTTATTATTATTATTCACTCTGTGAGGCATGTAAATTTAATCTTTTTGAGCCAGTTAGCTGTAGATAGGTGGCACACTCTACATTAACTCACTGCTATAATGTGAACTTGAACAATTTAATCTCCAAGCCTAGTTGGGAACATTACAGATGAATCTTGAGTAATAAGCAAATTATTAACACAAAACTGGTTTAAACTATTGGGGCTGACGAGAGCAAATGCTAACTTATAAACACCTACTATGCATTTACATAGACTGTGCTGCAACTCTGCATTTTTATTAATTCCACAGTTCAGGAGTGCACATAGTTTTGGGGTGTGTATGTGCAGGTATATAATATAAACTAGGACTAGGTAGAGTTTTGTAGAATATTTATAGAGAAATTTTTGGTTTACTGTGAGGTACTTATATGCACCAAAGACATGTATAAGAATGTTCATAGCAGCTTTAATTATAATAGCAAAAAAAAAATTAAACTGTAATCAACCTAAGTGGTCAAGAATGGATATATTGCTGTATAGGCACACGATGGAATGTCAGCAGACAAGATGGAGCAAGAGACCTAATTATGCTAATATTGTTTGGGCTAGCATCTTATTCCATCTCTCCTATGAAGAACATGCCCCAGGTAGCCACTGATACTAGAGTGACAGAACCTAATGCATATTGTAGAATTAGGCTCAGCCAACCCACATTGAGTATATATAGCAAAGCCAGAACTCAACTACACAATCGTGAAGAAAAAATAAAATGTGTTTTAAGTAATTGATCTCTGTAACTTGTTTGTTGTATAATATTTTGGCAGTAAAATTTGATTTTTTAGTATTTATAGAATAGTTAACATTTTTTATTTCTCATTTGTTCTGTCCTGGTAAAGTGTATTTTTTTTTTTAGAACTTATCCTTTTTACTATATAGTCTAATTTACATGATAATGATTTTTTATGTCTCCTTTTGTTACCTAACTAATATCTGCAGAATATGTAACAATGCTTTCTTTTACATTCTAAATATTAATTGTGTATTTTCACTCTTTATTTTTTGTCCGAATCACAAAGGGTTGATAAATTAATCAGTCTTTTAAAATTATCAACTTACACTTAATGATTCTGTCTATAGTCTGGTTGTTTCCTACTTCAGTATTCTATATTATTTATTGCTTTTTATTTCCTTTTTTTAATTTTTATTATGTTTAATTTGTTTTCTCTTCAGTATTTGTACTTAAGGCTATAAATTTTATTCCGAAGATTCCAGAATGTTGTAAAAGATCTACCTTTTCTGTTTGCTTAGAAATAAAGTAAATCTTAAAATTTAGTGCAATGTTTTACATACAATTAGATAACTATTAACTATATTGCTCATATATTCTGAATTGTCTCTGATGTTACATCAGTGTTCTAAAAAAGTTGTATGAAAATTAACTAGTATAATTGTACATTTATCTGCTCTTCCTTAAAATTTCATTTATTTAGGCTTTTAGCATTTTGAGAGAGGCTGTGATTTGGTGAATACACATTTAGAATTTTTTTTTTCTGGTTAATAGAAAATTCTTGTTAGAAAGTGTTCCTTTTAGTATCTAGTTAGAGTTTTTCTATTAACACAGAATTATTTTGTTAGTTTTTCCTGCCATTCTACATACATACATACATACAGTGCGTGTTTGTGTGTGCTTGTGTATGTGTATGTAAATGACAATTTTTGTCTTTGTTTTATGGTCCAGTATGTGGTATGTTTTGATGTGTGTTCTATGTGAGGTTTAGAAGGATATACATTATGCTGTTGTTATATGGAGCCTTCTTCTTTTTTAAAAATATTTTTTAATTTTTTTATGGTGATGGTTAACGAAATTCAGTTAAGTTTCAGCTGTACATTTTAACAATTAGGCATATATATATATTTACATTGTGTGTTCACCACTCATAGTTAGATTTCTTTCTGTCACCACATATTGACTCACTTTACTCTATCTCCCCCTTCTGCCTCCCTGCTACCCTCTGATAACTATTAGTCTACTGTCCATGTCTCTGTTTGTTTGTCCTGTTTCTTTGTTGCTTTTAGGTTTATATCTCACATATAAATGATATTGTGTGATTTTCACTTTTTTCTGTCTGGCTTATTTTGCTTAGCATGAATATCTCAAGGTCCATCCATGTTGTTGCAAATGGCAGTATTTCATCTCTTCTTATGGCCGGGTAATATTCCATTGTACATATGTACCACACCTTTTGTAGCCAATCATCTATCACAGGACACTTCAGTTGCTTCCATGTCCTGGCCACTGTGAATAATGCTACAATGAACGTCAGTATGCAAATACTTTTTCGGATATGAGTTTTCGAGTCTTTGGGGTAAATACTCAGTAGAGGGATTGCTGGATCATATGGTAGATCAATTCTTAGTTTTTTTGAGGAAACTTTATACTGTTTTTTATAGTGGCTGTACCAATTTGCAGTCCCACTATCAGTGTACAAGGGTTCTTTTTCCTCTGCATCCTCTCCAACATTTGTTATGACTTGTCCTGTTGATTATAGCTATTCTAACAGGTGTGAGGTGATATCTCATTGTGATTTTGATTTGCATTTTTCTAATAGCTAGCAATGTTGAGCATGTTGGCCTTTTGTATGTTTTCTTGGGAGAAGTGTCTATTCAGGTCCTCTGCCCATTTTTTGATTGCATTGTTTGTTTTTTTGTCATTATTGAGTTGTATGAGTTCTTTGTATATTTTGGATATTAGGCCATTATCAGAGTGAATGGAGTCTCCTAAAATGTTAATTAGATCAAATTGTTTGAACAATCTATTCTGCTCAGCTGTACTTTGTATCTTTGCTGATTTTCTGCCTACTAGGCTTATCAATTAAAAATAAAGAGGTGTTGAAGTCTCCAGCTAAAATGTTAGATTTGTCTACTTCTCCAGAAAGTTCTAGTAGTTTTACTTTACATATTTTGATGTTCTGTTAAGTGTATACATGTTAAGGACATTTATATTTTCTTGAATAATTGACACTTTATCATAAGGTAATGCCTTAATTTATCACTAATTCTTTTCTGTATCTGCTTTTTTTCTTAAATGAATATTAATACTCTAGTTTTCATTAGATTAGTATTTGCATGGTATATCTTTTTCCACCCTTTTAAGTTATCTGTGTTTCATGTTTAGTGGATTTCTTTTATATAAGATAAAGTCAATTTTGTTTTAAATCTATATTTTTTGTTTGTTTTTAATTTTGTGTGTTTGTGTTTTATCCACTTTTCAAAAAATATGTCTGCTTGGTCTCCTATGATTTTAATTGAACATATATGATTTCATTTTATGTTCCCTATTAGTATATCAGTTATACTTCCCTTTTTTTAATTGGTTGCCCTAGAGTTTGCAGTATACACTTATACCTAATCAAAATTCACTTTCAAATAACATTACATTATATTGTATATAGTGAAGCTATCCTAATTACAGATGATTTATCTTTCTTTTTTCCCATCCCTTATGACTTTGCTATAATCATTTCACTTATTCAAATGATATAATCATTCAATACATTCTTACTATTATTACTTAAACAGACCATTATCTTATAGAGTCATTGAAAATAAAAAATACAAGATTTTACTTTCTCTTGATTTATTTCTTCTTTAACTGATTCTTAATACAGATCCAAATTTTTGAACTATATTGTTTTCTTTTTCCTGAAAGATTTCTTTAAACCTTTCTTGCATAGCAGTCAGCTGTCCTCATATTTTATTTGTCTGAGAAGGTATTTACTTCTCCTTCACTTAAAAATGATATTTTTATTGGATATAAAATTTTATTAGGTTGGTAATTTTATTCTTTTAACATAAAATATGTTGCTTCACTCTCTTCTAACTTGAATGATTTATGATTAGAAGTCCACTGTAATTCTTATCTTTGTTTCTCTATATGTAATTTTTTTGTCTTTCTAAGTTCTCAATATTTTTTCTTTATTTTTATTTTCTGCAATTTGAATATGATATATCTCTGTATAGATATTTTGGTATTTATCAAGTTAAATTTTCTTTGAGTTTCCTGGATCTTTTGTTTGATATCTGTCATTATTTTTATAAAATTCTTGGCCTTTCTTACCTCACATATTTCTTCTGCTTCATTCTCTTCTTCTTCTGGTATTCCAGTAGTGCACATGTTATACCTTTTGAAATTGTTCCACAGTTCTTAGATATTGTTTTTTTTTCTCATTCTTTTTTTTCTCTCTTTTAATTTCAGTGTGAAAAGTTTGTATTGATGTATCTTCAAGCTCACTCATTATTTTCTCCAACTGTGTCCAGTCTACTGATGGTATCATCAAAGACATACTTCATTTATGCTAGAGTATTTTTTTTTTATATATTTCTAGCATTTCCTTTGGATTTTTAGTTTTCTTCTATATTATTCTCATGTTTATGTATATTGTTTACTTTTCCTATTAGGGCTCTTCACATAATCATGAATCTCATCCCGTTTTATATAATATCAATAACATTGGATAAGAATTAAAAAAAAGATCTTACTGTATACTTACTTATTTTTACTTTCTATGTTCATTTTATTTTACTTGTTTTACTTAATTTAAAGGTAAATGTTTTTAGTGGTTATTTTATTATACTAGTTATAATTAGTATTCTAATTTACATATTTCTTTTATTTATCAAAACCTGATAATATTTTGTAATTTCACTGTACCTTCCAGCCATAGATAACCTAAGGAACTTAGTGCACCTCAGCATACCTCTTTTCTGTATATTTATAAATGGATAAAGTTTCACAGGCATTACTTTTTTAATTGAGTCAGTATAGTTCATATGTTTGCCATATTCGTTGTTCTTTGTTTTCTGCATCTCTGCCCTTCCATCGTAGTAAAGAATACTCTAGTATTTTCCTTGGGGTAGCATAATATTTGTTTGCTCCACTGTCTTTTTTTTCATTCAAAATTTTGATAAAGATTGTCCATGAGTATATAATTTTTAAATGCTAAAACAACTTGAAATTCACCTGTAAAAAAATAAATCTAGACACAGACTTTACACTCTTCACAAAAATAACTCAAAATGAATCACATACCTAAGTGTAAACATAAAACTATAAAACTCCTAAAGTATAAAATAGGAGAAAACCTAGATGACCTTTTGTATGGTCATATAAACTATGAGATGCAACATTAAAGGTATGATCCATGAAAGGACTAATTGATAAGTTGGACTTTATTAAAATTTAAAACTTCTGCTCTCTGAAAGACAATGTTAATTAGAAAAGAGAGCACATATTTGAAGAAAATATTTGCATAAGACACATCTGACACAGGACTGTTATCCAAAAAATACAAAGAACTTGAAACTTAGCAATAAGAAAATAACAACCTGAATAAAAACTAGGCTGAACCTTAATGACATCTCACCAAAGAAGATATACAGATGTCAATTACACATATAAAAAGATGTTCCACATCATGTCATCAGGGAAATGAAAATTAAAGCAACGATGAGATGTCACTACCCACCTATTAGAATACCCCAAATCCACACTTTGTATTTTATCTTATAATAAAATGCCTCTGTATGCTTAAAGTCTGGCTTTCAGAAAACAAATAAACAAACAAACAAAAGAAACTCCAAATCCAGAACACTGACATTGTCAAATTCTGGTGAGGATATGCAGAAGTAGAAACTCTCATTTCTTGCTGGTGACAATGCATAATCGTACCACACTTTGGAAGAAAGAGTGGCAGTTTCTTGTAAAACTAAATGTACCCTTCCCACATGATTCAGAAATTTGTTTCTTGGTGTTTACCCAAAAGAGTTAAAAACTTATTTCACACAAAACTTGTCTATGAATATTTATAGTAGCCAAAACTTGAAAGCAACCAAAATATTCTTCAGTAGGTGAATACATAAATAAACTGTGGTATTAAGACAATAGAATATTATTCAGTGTTAAGAAATAAGCTATCAACTCATGAAAAGGCATAAAGAAAGTGTAAATGTATATTTATAATAAAAGAAGCCAATCTGAAAAGCCTACATTCTGTATGATTCCAACCTTAGGACATTTTGAAAAAGGTAAAACTAAGGCGACAAAAAAGATATCAATTGTTATTAGTGGTTGGAGGGCAAAATAGAGGGATAAATAGGCAGAATACAGAGGATTTTTTAAATAGTGAAACTACTCAGTATAGTATAATGATGGAGAACTGACATTATACATCTGTCTAAACTCATAGAATGCAAAAAACGAGGGGGAACCATAATGTAAACTATGAACTATGGATGATAATAACATATCAGTGGAAATTTATCATTGTGACAAATCTACCACTCTGGTGGGGGATGTTGATGATGGGGGAGTCTAGACATGTGTTGAGGAGCGAATGTAAGGGAATCTCTACACACTTTTTTCTGTAAACCTAAAAGTATTTTAAAAAATAAAGTCTTGAAAATATAATGCATTCAAGCTCTATTTTTAATTATACAATATATAAATATTATATTTTTGTACCAGAATATGTATAATGGAAAAAAGCTGGTCTTCTGTGGAAGAATGATGAGTTTCATCAATCGAAGACTTCATTCTTTTGTTTATAATACCTTACTAATCATAATATAAAAAATACATGGTAAATCATTTTTCTTTCTTCAATTTACTACTTTCTAAATAGCTGATTTGGTTGATAATTATCTATTAATATTGTAGACCAAATTAAATTAAAGCAAAATATTTATAGACATTAAGTACTATATTTTATCTATTGAGAAATTATATTGCTTATTATGACTTCTCACAATACTTTTATTACTTTACCCTCAGGATATCGTAGGTTATCCACTTCAAATCAAATATGCAGTACTGTATTCTTATCTTTATGGACTTATTCACAGTATATGAGATACCCTCTGATTTGCAACATTTTTCTTCTTTATCCCTGGGATTCAAGACTCTCTTTTTTTTTCTCTCACCTTTCTAACTTTTCTTTCTCAGTGTCCTTTCTTCATTTTTTAAAAATCTTCCTGAGTTTAGGGACTAATTTTTGAGAAGCTTTTTTTTTGTTTTCATTTTTGTTACCTTGATCTGCATCTACTCCCTAGGTGATTCCATCCAAAACCATGACTCTTGTTTGTTTGTTTGTTTGTTTGTTTATATCTTGGGTACTCCTAAATTATGTCTCCAGTTCAGAACCTTTTTTTGAACTCCAAAATTTTATATCCAATATGACTTCAACATTTCCATATGAAAATTTAATGAAAAACTGAAAATATAACTAAATATTTATTGATTTCAACTTTCAACCTGTTTCTCTTTCATTCTTCTGTATCTCAATAAGTGAGAAAAAAAATTTCCAAATATATTAAATCAAAAACCAGGGCATTATCCTGTAGTCCTCTCCTTCTCAAACTCACATCCTATCCACTAGAAATCTATTGATTTAGATACAACATCTGAGTCCCTGTCATTGTATCTATGGCTATTACCTTTGACTAAGGCAACATCAACACTCACTTGAACCAGCCTTTCAATGAGTACCTTATATTCTCAATACTGCAGCTTGAATCATTATTTTAAAATAATAAATTAAATTATATATATTTTTTGTGCTCAAAACTTTCCAATGAGTCCTCTTATTGCTCAATAAAATTCAATGTTCCTGTTCCCCTTCACCTCTCACCATGGTCTACAAGGCACTCCATGAACTAGCATAGGGTTACTACTCAGGTTTTATTTTCTATCATTATTCTTCTTTTGGAGTTCCAGTCACACTGGCTTCCTGGAAGCTGCTTAAAAGTACCAAAACATACTTCCTCCCCTGGGCTTTTTCATTTACTTTTTCCTATTCCTGACTTGCTCTGTCATTTTGAACTTTACTCAAATAACAACTTAGTAAGGCCTCCTCTGGGTGCTGGAGAAAAAACAATATGGTGCAGGGTCACCTAAATCCAACAATGGATATGCAGTGCAAGTAATAGTTAAATAACTAAGCTACTGAGATTTCAAGGTGATTTGTTACTGCATCATAAATTAGCCTAAGTGTTCTTATATGACACACTATATCAAATAGTCTCTATTACCATTCATCACTCTTGCATTATTAATCTGCACATTATCCTCTACTAAACTTATTCTTAGCAATTATCACTACATTGAATATTATACATTTATATTTATATTTTCTTGTTTTCTGTTCTTATCTAAAGCAATATAAGAACATATCTAAATAAATAAGATATTATCTAAAGCAATGTGTGTTATTTTACATTTTATTTATTTTGTACCTAAGGTACATTGTAGAAATTAGGTAAATTATCTGTAGTTTTGTTGTTTGTTATAGAATATGAAAACTAAGATTTTCAACCTTCCATTTAATATAGTAAGCAATTAAATACCATGAGTGAAAAAATTTAAAAGACCTGAAACCTTCTTAAAACACTTCACAATAATTTATGAGATTCTCACTAAACTGTTTTGGTAATCCAGGAGTATTCAGGAGTATTTAAAAAAATATATTAAGTATTTTACTAATTATCATGTATTTCTGTAGTATTTACCATCTAATATCATGTGATAAAATAAAGCCACTATTTTGGCATATCTTATTATTAAAAAGGTGAGCAAAAGGAGATGTTAGCAGAAATTTGCAGAAGGTAGTGACAGTTGCAACTCTTAAGAACTGTCTCATAAGAGCAAATCATGCAATTTAAGTCAGAGCTCAATTAAATAAAATGTATTCAAGCATACTTTTAGTACGTATCTCTCCAGTTATTGCTAGTTAGTTAATAACCCACTTAGATGTAGAAGTTGTTTTTTACTAAATATTTATTTTAATCCATGCCAAACACTATTTTTTCCTTAAATTTTAAAGAGTGTAAGGAAGATTGAAAATTTCTATGAGTTATTCTAATAATGGACACGTGTCATACATTTGTACACACACACAGAATGTACAACACCAAGAGTGAACTGTAATGTAAACTACAGATTTTGAATTATGATATTTCAATGTAGGCTCATTTTTAGTAAAATAACATAATAATAATAAATATAATATACTATTCTATTAAATGATATTGATAATGGGAGATGTTATGCTAATAAAGGACAAAGGATAGATGGGAAATCTCTGTCCTGCCCTCTCAACATGTTGTAAATCTAAAACTGCTCTAAAAATTGTCTTTAAAATTTTATGTGTGGGGTCTTTAATAATGGTCAAATCTTAATTATAACCTTCGTATAACACCATACTTTACGTAGGTATTCAATAAATATTTTTTAAATAGATTGCCATGGATAAAATAATTATTGACCTAATTTTTAAATAACATGAGCCTTTCTGAACTCATATCACACTACTTATACAAATTAATTTTCAATAAATATGTTTTAATTAATGAATATATTAATGCGTAAATAAACTGCACTTTATTCCCACTTTTACAGAAACTTAATCAAAATAACAATCATATGATTTAATAGCTCACTACAGTTATTCTCTTGACATTTTTCAGTAGGCTGCGTGTGTTCCCAGAGAAAAGATGTCTGTGAGGAAAACGCTACTGGAATCTCTTCAAGCTTATGTTAATTATGTTCCTAAATTCCCTTATTTTCCATATTTAAAGTGAGAAGTCAAGAGTTTTTCTAATTCTCTTCAAACATTCCAATAGAAAAAATAAAGATTATAATTTTGTATAGCATATTCCTCTTCATTTAATAGTCTTATTTTTAATTGAGAAGGCAAGTGAGATAATTTTCCTCTGGATTTCTTATGAACCTATTTTTATTCTAGATTATGAGTACTACTGAAGAAATGTTAACTAGAATAAAAAATATTTTTCTTAAGAATTTTTATCTAAAATTAGTCAGTAATGTCAATATTATTTTTCTATATTAGTAACCTTCACTTTTCCTGTAACGTAAGAAGTTTAGTTAAGATCAAAGATGCTTGAATAAATACTGTGGTGTAATTACCCTGAAGTAACCATTTTTTACCAGTAACAATTTTGATAAAAACAAGGACCAATGAGTTTCTGTAGTATTATTCTTTGGTAAAGAAACCGAAATTGATGTTCTCACCAAGATTCAGTAACTGAAATTTCTTGTGGTTGAAATACATTTTATTAGAGAGAGGATATTCAAATTATGTTTGACTGAACCAATACTCAGGAAAATAGAGGGTCTGCTCCTAAAGAAACTATTAAGGGGAGAAACATTTGGTTTCTAGCTTTTTTAATAGTCACCATATTCTTTCTGCCTGTATCTTGTATGTTTTCTCATAGCATTTTTCTAAATGCTATTGGCTCCTTATACATTTATTTAATCATCATCCTTGAGAAATATAAACTGCAATTTGTATTTTTACTTTAAAAATTAGTTTTAAATCAGTTTTACCCCAATATAGAAATGTGCCTTCGACAGAGAGGTGCAGAGGAGTCATTTTAGAGAGTATCTTTCTCTATGTCTTGGCTCTGCAGACCTTTTAGATACTATGCCCTTTTCCAGAATTCCCTTTCCTTAAGTAAATGTGAAGTGTAACAAATTAAAAATAAACTCAAAAAATATAGTTTTACATTTGTAAAAGCTGCAATGGTAGTAGTGTCACTCTAAGGAGTAAAAGGTTATATCTGGCTTTCTGCTTTGAAAACTTTCACTAAAGTACTCTTTCTTGATTTGTCCAGAAATTACCTGAAAGAATGGCCCATACTAGAGAAAAAATTACACCAGAATACACATGTACTAATTTCCAAGAAAATAACTATTAAATGGACTGGGAATTCTCTAGTTCAGGAAAACTGAAGTTTGGTGAATCAAGAAATAAGCAGACCTGTATAAGGGAAGCAAAATCATAATAGGTAATATTTTACAATAGTCTGTCACAGACCAGAATCCTGAAAGTACACACAGACAGCATTTACTCTTCCTGAAGGAAGGAATTGGAAGGCCACTTGGTAAACGCAGAAGCATTATGAGGGAAGTTAAGAGAGCTGAATGTTAAGTGATGCAACCATCTCACCATGGGGATGGTCTTACTGTAAAGCAACAAAAATAAATTAATAATTTAGTTGGTCAGGTATAAGACAGCAGTGTATAGTTAGGACACCTATGAGACAGAGAGTATTTAAAAGTATTTAAATTAAAACATAAAAATATTTAAAGAAACTTTGAAGATCCAACAAAATCCATCTTTGATACTATATTCAGCCCCATCCACCCCCACACAATAGGATTTAAATAAAAATAAAACAGTTTTAAAGCCCTTTGAAGGAATAACCAAATTCATCTGACAAGCCCGCATTATAAGTATCTGTTTGTATCTCTGCCATATAAACATTTAGAATCAGATATTAAGGTTTCTTGAGTGCATTAGTACTACCTATTATTAATAATCCTACCTATAGACGTACTCAGTAGACAGTGTTACTACGGCCGTAGAGGCTAAGCTCTCTTTTTCAGGTAACTTTTCTATCCTTGTTTTGAACCTCCTGAAATGCATTTATAGTTTCATTCTGAGGGTAAGAGTACAATAAATATTTTTAATTAAATTAATATTTTTCAGAGTTTGTAGAGGACATCTCACTCTAGTGTTCAGGTCTTCAAATAAGAAAAGCAATATGGCCCAAATATATTTTTTAGGATTTTAAATAATTTCTTACTATCTTGTTACATAATTCAAAAGTGTTCATAAGTAGAATCTCAGTTGGTCTTTTTTGTTTTTATTCCAAATATCTGAACATTTTGGCTGCACAGAAAGCTTAATAAATAATGCAAAAACACCTATGTAGACCAGAGACAGTAATAGCTTGCTAGGTAGAGAAATAATTTCCATAACACTTATACCCATGGTATTTAAATCCTGGTGAGCTTCACCTGCAACTGGCTTCATAAGTACTTTGCAATAAAATATTTTTACAGTAGAAGAATGAGATAATAAAATAAAAATTTATAAACAATCATTTAGAAAATCAGACTCATTATTAAATTTACATTTTAATAATACAAATATTGACAAGGCAGCACCCAATGACAAAATGTTCTTTAAATTAGGAATGTATTTTTGATAGCTCCCAATGCTCCTTAATCTTCTGTTGAGGGCCTGCAAGATAATAACAACTACACTAAGTTCATGCTACTTATTTTATATAGCAATGCACCCAAATCTTCTGAATAAAATGAAATTTATACTGATGACACAGTTTAAGATAAATCCATGATAAACATTATTCACAGGTGTGTACATATTATGAGACTATTAAAACTTAATGAATGACTAAATATTAAATAAGATATTTTGGGGAAATAATAAAACATCTTAGTGAAAACTAATCTGTGATAATAAAATTCTAGGCACTGTGCCAGATGGCTAATTTTTTATTGTTCAGAGTATTGAACCTCCATATAACTGTTGCCTATTCTCAATGAGTGACTGAAAATAATTTTTTGCATAACTTTAAAAAGAAAAATAGAAAATAATTGGTAATTCAATATCAGTTTAAACTAATTTCTAATAATTTTACATAGTAAAACTTTATAGGAGAATTTGAAAAGTATCTAATATATAATGAAAACTATAAATTTCTTTTTTTTAGAGTACGTTGCCATTCAAAGAATTTAAATTGATAGGTCACACACAAACAACAAAAACAAAACCACATATCAGAAAAGTTTATTATTTGTGCAGTTTACTAAAGTCTTTTGTAAGGATTTATGCAAATTTAAATGAGAATACTATCTAAGAACTAAAAATATGTTTCTTCTTTTTATTACTTTACTTTTGTATTTTAAGGGTATAAATTTGATGTAATAATTCTACTTCCAGATACAAATATTCTGTTTTTTCTTATATACCTGTTATTATTTTTTATGTCAGCTTTATTAACAAATTATCAACAAAATTGCAAGATATTTAAAATGTACATAGTGGGGATTTGATATATAAATACATTGTAAAAGGATTCTTGGTCTAGTTAACATATCTATCATCTCAGATTTTTTTTGTAGAAACATTTAAGTTATACTATCTTAGCAAATTTTAGAGATACACTACAGTATTTTCACCTATAATCATCGTATTTTACATTAGATTCTCAGACTTATTCATTTTATAGCTGAGTTTGTACCTTTGTACCAACCTCTGCCTGCCCCAGTCCCTTAGCAACATTTCTGTTTGTTTCTATGGGTTTGACTTTACCCAGATTCTTAAAATTATGACAGACTCTCAGATATTTTCTCAAAAAAAAAAAAAAGAAATGCTCATTTCTACTCAAGAAAAATCTTAATCTAGATTAATGTAATTCGATTTAAGGGCTAAAGAAGAAAGGCAGATTTTGTAGCTACAAAAACATGTTTTTTAAATGTTAATGATGACATTTGCTTCTCTCCTAAAGACATATTTAGTGATAAATATTAATATTTTTGTAAAGCATATTGAGTTCCTTGGGGGAGTGTGCGAATCTATAATGTTATCCATTTATTTTGTTTAGTCATGAAGTAGTATTCAGTCTAGCTTAGGATTCAGGAAATTTGCCTAGAGTTGTATAGCTGAGCAAAAACAACTAAGCTAACTAGGAAAAAAATAATAACCTTCTATGAGGGGGCAGGGAGGTTTACCAAGAAGAAAGGAAGAAATATGGACATATTTAGAAACTGAAAACCAGTATAATATTTCCTAAAACAACAAGAAATTTCTTTTTCCTGGAGCATCAAGGAGTGTAGTTAGAGATGTTATAAAAGATTTAAGGGCAATGTTAAGGAATTTGGACTCAATTCTGCAGGCAAAGAGGAGCTTGTATTGAGTTGATGTAACAGACAATGAGGGTTTAAAGGATCATAGTATAAACAGGAAGATAGAGTGAGACAGTCAAGAAAATATTGAGATCACATTGGCACATTTTTATTTTTAGATATAGAAGTTGAGGAAAAGGTAGAAATCAAGATTCTATTTAGATTTCTAGGTGTGGTGATTGAATGGATGGTGCCGATATTTTCTGGAAAAAAAAATAATGAGGAAGGGGATACATTTGACATGGGGTAAAAATGAAAAAGAAGACAAGCCTCATTTGTTATTCTGTGAATGGGGAATTTTTTACTATAGCATATTTATAGTCAATAGCATAGAGTGTGTAGTAAAAACTTTGAGAGTAATTATAGCGATGAAAGAGCTAAGATAAAGACCCAGAAAATGGAATTTAAATAATAAAAAAGAGGAGTTAAAGAAATGAGACAATAGAAATACCTAAATGGAAGAGAAAGCAGGAGAGTGATGTCACATAATTTAGTGAACAAATTACTTTAAGGAGAAAAATTGAATATAGTAGATCAATGACAAAGTACAAAATATTTATTGTTCTTAGAAATATAAAACTGACCAGTGAATTGCTTGTTCAGAGCAATTTTAGTACATTCAGTGGGAAATATATAGATGTTAGTGTGTTAATACATGAATGGATATAAAACTTAAAAGAATAAACAAACGAGGAAAACAAATAGAGACTCATGGACATGGGCAGGAATTTAGTGATTACCAGATGAAAGAGCTGGGGAGGTAGATAAGGGTAAAGGGGGTCAAAAATGGTGACAAAAGGAGTTTGACTTTAGTTGGTGAACACACAATGCAATATACATATGACGTATTATTGAATTGTACACTTGAAACCTATATAATTTATTAACCAATGTCTTCTCAATACTCAATACATTTAATTAAACAATAAAACAAAAATAAATTAATTAATGAGTGGGAAATGATAAAGAAGATACCATACCAACAGACTCTGAAGAAATTTAGTTGCAAAATTAAGAGAGACCAACTGGAGAGGAAAATCTAAGTGAATTTGTGTGTGCATTGTCATGAGAAAGACTTGAGCATATTTGTAGTCCCAGAAAAGAGAGCAAGTTTCATGAATAAGGATGCAGATGGACAAGAGGTAGCAGATCTCTGAGTAGAAGCGAGATGCTGCCTTTCCTGGGACTTCAAATAATTGGTTAGCTGACAATGGTATGGAGGGCTGACAGAATTGTGGAAACCATAATTTATTATTTCATTTTCCTTTTTGTTCTAAGTCTGAGGTGACACTGTCAATTAGACATTTAGCTCTGTCAGTTTCTAAAAATGTTTGCATTAAAGTAAATGTTTACCTACAATTTTTACAAAGCCTTGTGGTTTGTTGGTGGTCTGCCATTCTGAAAATGAGCAAATTTTTAAAAATAGCAAACAAAAAATAAACAAACCTGTGTCCTCTCTTGTGGCATACTGAAAATAAATTCTATATTGCTCGGAACTCTGTGAACCTTTGGGAGTTACATTACTTCAGGTAAAACCATGACCACATGTGAATTTTTAATAATTTTAGTATAATAAATTCTCAATGTGAAAAGTTAGAAAATAAGATAGGCTTGCACATTTGCTTCTCTGTTTCTGATCCACTCCATTTTCTTTTCTGCATCTTTAGAAGGCACAGGTAAAAGGTAGCAGCTGCTCTGGAAGTGGCAAACCAGCTTGTGCACTGGCACTTCTTACCCATTGTGAGGGAAATTGACTAGAATCACACGATCTTCATCGATTTCCCACTTGGTAGAAGTCATTTCTATGCAAGGGGGCTGCAGTACATTTGCTCTGCATCTGGCTTTCCCATGGAGCAAAGTCAGAGGGAGAAAAGTTGATGCCCTGCTGTTAATGAATGAATGAACTCTGTGTGGGTGTGCTCACCTGATTTTGCAGTTGGAATCAGCCTCTTATACACTGAGAGCAGTGGAGGCTCTGGTTGAACTTCAAGTAAATGAAGAGTTTCTTGTTTTAATTCTCAAGTTCCATTCTAACTCATAACTAATGAACTAGCATCCTGCACAGCGGTACCATCTTCCACAGGCAGCAATTATATAAGAATAGCATTTCAAACTTGGTTGTTCTGTGACTGGCTGGCATACAGGCTGTTAGTGTGGGAAGAAGCTTTTCACACAGATGTTAGCTAGAAAATAGATGATGGAAGTGCTTGTAGCTTACTGGGATCACAATAAGAGAGGTAAAGATTTAAATTCAAAATCTTTAAGCTAATGCACAAGTTATTCATGCTAAGATAGTTTTTTTTTCCCATTGTGTGACTTATGAGACTTTTAAATAGGTAGATTTTAATTAAAAGCACAAAATGGGGTGATCTTGGTATCCAGCCTCGTGTGATTGCCCAATAATCTAAACTGGAATTCAACATAAGCAGATGCTTAGACTACACCCTATGATTCTAATCAGTAATTATAGATGAGGCACAAGAATTATTCGAACATAACAACTCCTGAGGTAATTATTGTGCACAATAAAGCTTAAGAACTACCAGTAAGTACCGACTTTGGTAAGTGACAAAAAGGCAATATAATTATGAAAAAAGAACTCAAAGGCACTTTTAGTTTAATATTTTTTTTAACTAGCACAAGTTAAATAAACCCTATGTGAGAAAAAAATGGAAAATGAAAATTATATGAATAAAGAAAAATATGGATAAAGAACAATTATTTAATTTTAGTTATCATTTGTTTAGAAGAAATTTGTTTCTTTTTATACCAACAAAACAATTGAGGCAAATATTTGAAGACATTTAGTAATTGCTACTGACTTCTGGTGTCTTAGAGCTAGGTAGCAAACATACCTACTGAAAAAAGAAGGCTCAAGTATCTTGCTGAAAGCATAAGACAACCTACCTTATCTGTTAAAAACTCAAGTGGTACAATATCACTTTATCATACTAATGCAAATATATGTGGCAAAATAAGTGCCTCTCTTCTTTCTTGAATCAATGATATTGCTCTATTACAGCCATCCTGCTCCTGCTCCCACTCCCAACACAAGTTCTGACTGTTCCTCAGAATCCATGTCAATAATCCATTATCTTAACCTCCAAATTACTGGTAATCACAATTAAGTAAATAAATTTTCTCATTAAAAATAACTTTTAGTTTAGGAACAAGTATTAGATTTTTCAAAAAGTGGTAAATCTTCAAGAGGAGAATTGTGTTCAATATATGGACAGACATTAATTAATAAGCCTTTACTGGCTTACTTTTAAAAAGTTAGATGTAGACTAATATCTTACTTTATTCAACAATGAAAATTACCTTGGTTTTTATTATGATCTTGATAATAGAAATTTCTCATTTTCATAAGTAACTTACTTATACAAAATATATGCAATGAAGTATAGATGTTATCCAGAATATCTCCATTATATCAACTAGTTCCTAGGGAATTAATTCACTAAAAACATATTATTCAGAAAAACTGAGCATTAAATCGATAATCTAATAGTTTAAGAAGCAGTTTGAAATTTAATATACTTTGCTAGAACAAAGGATAATATAGATGATTAAAATCTTCTTTTTAAATGTTCTGATGTCTGTAGACATTAATCAAACATTATTGGTAAGTGTACCTCCAACCACTACTAAATACATACATCACCAAAGAAAGAGTTTACACAATGAAATAAACAAATTTTATGCTTATTGTGAACTTTCTGTATCAATGAACAGGAAAGCAAAGTGTAGCCAATCAAATAGCAATCACTTTTTCTCTTTCAAGGAATATTTCATTGGTCTCTAGCTTTCAAATATTATTGTGTTACATACTGAGTAATTTTGCTCTGGAAAAGAAAGAGTAAAGAATAATTTTTATGCACAGCTTTTGTGTCTTGTATAACTACTACCATAATTTTGTAAATCTCTAAAGGTATTAGGAGCAGAACACATGAAATCAAATAAAAAGGAATGACAGAGAGATAATTTTAAATCTTTTTTTAGCCCTTAAATATGTAAACTCTCCCAAAATAGCTGTACTTCATGATTATATGCTGTATCCTAGGCTCTGTAATGATTCCTGTGGCATCTTTTTTCCTTCAACCCCAATTATACTCAGGTAACCCTGATCACTTTTTGTGACTCTCCCATCTTGCATTCATAATCTTTCACAATTTACAAAATGACATTGTAATTACTAACATTTCCTACTACTAGTATCTTAGTTCCTTGAGAATATGGGCTAAAATTTGTTCTTTTGATATCCTCAGAATCTAGAATGTACTTTGTATATATCAGACAGTTAATAAAATTTAGTGAAAGAAATAATAAAATTTATTTGAAAAAAGTCCTGAATATTAACATGACACATAACTTTTGAAAAATGTAGATTATTTTTCAACAAATTTTTTTCCTCCAAGTTTTACAAACCAGAATAATATCCAGGGATTACAGTTGTTAATTCATACTCTTTATGTTTCAATCATGAGACATGTAACCTTTGTTCAAACTATGCTCTATGTGGATTGTGTTCAATGTATTTAAATCTGGATCAGCTACACTTAACATCATACTTTCAATAGATTGCCATTTGCCATTGAACTGGAAGGAATTTTTATAAGTTTTAATTTAAAACAAATACTACTGAAGTAATTAAAGTTTATTTGCTTCCTAGACATATTTCCAGACTTAATATTTGTCAGTTACTAAGAAGAGGAGACAAGAGTTACATTAAAATAAATCATAAATGTAGAAAAAAATCTTGGATACATAATATAATTTTACTGCATGTAATGTAGTCACTGGTGTTATCTATGCCTCACAGCAAAGTACTTGACATAAGCTCCAAAGGTTATCTTGAGTTTTTTTAACTTAAGGCATGAAAAATAGAAAAGACAAAAACACATTTAAATTGATGGTAATTGACTTGCACATTACAGTCTATTCCATGTTAGTTTGTAAAATGCAATTTGTTTTCCATTGTAACAGTATATACCTTTGATTAATACTAATAGCCACTAATTACTACACCTAAAAGTAAATGTTATATCAAATTTCCTAATCTGTATTTTTTTCACCCCAACTCACTTTTGTATCATTTGACAATTTTATAATGCTTTTGTTTTTTGATATATCTAGCCATACTTCGGGTTGATACTTTTCATTCTCTCCAATCTTACTTATCACATTAAAAGTATGAAAAATAATGGAAATTATAATTATAAAAGAAGTCATCTATGCATTTCCCAAAGTAAACTAGAGCAGAAAAAGAGGAATGTGGTGTGTGTAAGGGGAGAATATTTTATTTTAGAAAATTCACTTACAATACACTATCATTTCCAGATACTTTAAGTTTTTCCTTAGTATAGTTTATGATCAGAGACTGAGAAACAGAAATAACTAAGTCTACATATATATATTCTCCTAAAAGAATAATACAGACTATTTACCTTCAAAAAGAAAAATACATTAAGGTCTAAGATGAGCACTTCATCATGAGAGAGTGAAAATAAATGATATGGCAAACTTTTTGAGATGAGGGACACATTGCCTCTCATTTCTTATCCTTATTTAGACATGTACATTTATTTGGGGGGACTTATTAAAACAGAAACTCACACAAACCTCTGATATATCTCTGTAATAGGTATAAAGTGCCAAGTAAAGGTTATGGTTGTGATTTGGGTCTGCAAAAAGATCCTTATTAAAAAAAAAAAGGATGAAAATGTTTCTTAATTATACTGTGTTTTGAAGCAATGACTATCACATATAATATAAATTTTGAGTATTTCTTTTTATATGTAGAAATAGAATTATAGGAGGACTTAAATTAAGGTTATTAGTTATTATTAAATAATATCAATCTATTAAAAATACTAAGCAAAAAATTGCTAATAGTCCATACAATATATAATACATTAATTAATATTGTCTTAGGAATCTCTGGGGCTTACAAAACACCAAAAATTTATTCCCTCTCTTTTGTTTTCCTTTTAACTCTGATTTTCAAAGAAATCTATATTCAATTCAAAATTCTAATTTTTGAACCTATCAAAGGCAAAGGAGTATCAAGGTTATGAGGTAATTGAGATTTTTATGGATACCATGAGATTTGTGTGTTGTGATATGACTAACATAATTAACAGAATAGACAGAATGTTGTTAGACCTAAATATAAGCTAAATTTTTTGACATTCAATAAAATCACTTAAAACTTTAATTAGAAGTATAAATGTATTAGAAGTATATATATGCATGTAAATACAAAATAAAGTATACATAGTGGTAACAGTGTGTATACATTATATATAAGGCATGTATATACTTATATATCAATAGATAAACACATCAGTATATTGAAATAATAGTTATATTTCTATACATTAAAGGAACAAACTCTGTTATATCATTAATTAATTTGATCAACTATATGTACCTGACATCAAAATTATTAAAGATTTTGCTTACCTTGGTTTAGTTATCAATTCAAATGGAAACTGAGGCAACGAAATCAAGAGAAAGCTGAGATTTGGAAGGGGAGCAATGGAAGGATTAGGAAAGATCACTAAGAGCAAAGATATGTCATTAGAGACCAAGGCTAAGATCATCCACATCCTTGTATTTTCAATTACTATGTACAGTAAAGAAGGCTGATAGGAAAAAAAAAGTTGATCTATTTGAAATATGGTGTTGCAGGAGAGCTCTACAGATACCCTAAACTGCCAGAAAGATGAACAGGTGGGTCCTGAAACAAATAAGCCTGAAACATCACTGAAGATAAAAATGACAAACTGAAGCCATCCTATTTTGGGCACATAGTGAAAAGGCAGGATTCTTTGGAAAGACAATAATGCTGAGAAATATAGAAGGCAGCAAGAAGAGATGAAGACCAAATATGATATAAATTAACTCCATAAAAAAAGCCACAGGCATGAGTTTACAGGAGCTGAGTAGGACTGTTGAGGACTGGACAGCAAGGACATCACTCATTCATAGGGGTTCCAGGAGTTAGAGTTGACACAACAGCACATAAAATGCACATGTTCTTGAAATTTTTCTTTAAGACCGGCATATAAATCATTTCAAGCTTGTTTAGGTCTATATCCAATAGGAAGTTAGCTAACTAATCTGTGATGTTATTCTGAGACATATCTAAGATATTTTTAGCAAAATATGTTTATATAAAAATAATAATATAAGTTGAGAGCTACATGAAATTTTTTGCCTTTCTCCATTTCATTTAACATAGTGCCTGGCAGAAAACCAACATGCTATATGTATTTGGAGAATACATGAAAAAATACAAATAATAATCTAGTAAGCTTTTAAAAGTAAACAAATAGGACTTCTGCTATCAAGTCTAGCATGTAAAGAATTTGCAAGTTCTCACTCTATGCTAACAACAAATAAAAAATAAGAATATCAACAACTCGTTTAAGATCTGATAGAGAAGGAAATTGACTGGGCATAATATTGTTCCCAGAATTGGAGAGACAGGAAACGAATACAAGGAATCACAACTTCTTGAGCACAAACCCATGAGCAGAAACCTTTGTGGGAACTAGCGCCGGGGTAAGAAAACCTAAACTATAACTAAAAAAAACCTGGAGGCTCAATGTGGACAAATGTGAGTTAAAAACTCCAGGGGAAACTAGTCACAGTTTAGTTTCCAACAGCTGGACTAGGTTCTCACAGTGAATATTGGACAAAATTCCATCATAATTCCATCCAGAGGAGGGGAAAGCAGCTATTTAGAAATATATCAGAGTGTTCTGTTCTTCTTGACAAAGCCTGCCCTCAAGAGAAACTATTTCACTGGAAACTCACGTGTGTGTGTGTGTGTGTGTGTGTGTGTGTGTGTGTGTGTGTGTGTTTTAGAGTCTAACTGTCTAGGCCAGAAGGAAATATCCAATTCCAGCCAGCTCTAACATTTCATGTGGGAGAAGATAAATACACAACTTCAGCCATCTCTTATCATCTCCTCCCGCCCAAGAGGAGCAGGGTGGGGAACTGAGATGCATTTGTGAAGTTCAAAGTCCAGCAGCACAGGTTCACTAAAACTGAGAGCAAACCATAAAGCATAAACAACTGCCTTACCCTACACCCTACCAATCACATTACTAAAGCCCCATTTACTACAGTTCATTTTACCCAGTACCTCATGTCTAGATCAAGAAAAAAAATCACAGGGCATATCAAAAGGCAAAAATGCATTAAGAAGAGACATAGCAAGTATCAGAATCAAATATGGTAAGAATGTTAAAATTATCAGATTGGGAATTTAAAATAACTATAATTATTTTGCGAAAGACTCTAATGGGTAAAGTAAACACTATACAAGAACATATGGGCAATGCAAGCATATAGATGAAAATTCTAAGAAAAAAATTTTAATGCTGGAGATAAAAAAAAAAACATGATAACAATTAAAAAAAAACTAACAGAAATGAAGAATGCCTTTGATAGGCTCATTAGTAGATTGATCAAGGATGAGAAAAAAAAATCTCTGAGCTTGAGGATATGTCAACAAACACTCAAAACAAAAAAGCAAAGAGGGAAGAAAAAGAAAAATAAAGGGCACAGACTCTCCAAGAACTCTGGGACAAGTTGTAACATATGTGTGATGGGAATATCAGAAGAAAAGTTAAAAGAGTAGAGGAACTATTTGAAGCAAAAATGACTGAAACTTTCCCCCAAATTAATATAAGAAACCAGATTAAAGTTCCAGAAAGCTCAGAAAACACCTACCAGGAAATATGACAAAAAAGGGGGGGCATTTTATGTGCAAACTAGGCATATTATATTTAAACTGCAGAAAGTCAAAGATAAAGAAAACTCTTGAAAGAAGCCAAAGAGAGAGGAAAACAAAACAAAACAAACAAAAAAACTACCTAAAGATAAGATTTATATCTGACCCCTTCTTAGAAACCATGCAAGTATGAAGAAAATGGAGTGAAATATTTAGTGGTAAGAGAGAAAAAGACCACCAACCTAAAATTCCATACCCTGGCAAATTATCTTTTAAAAGTGAAAGAAAATAACACCCTTTTCATATGAACAAAAATTTAGAGACATTGTTGCCAGTAAACCTGCTTTGGAAGAAATGTTAAAAATTCTTCAGAGAGATAGGAAAGAATAGGTCAGAAACTTGCATCTTTAAGACAGTTAAAAAGACCATATTTCAAAATACTTTTAAATTTTCTAAATATTATATAGATCGATAAAGAAACTAGAAACCATTTAGAACCCAGGTAACAAAGTAATTATAATAATGATACTTTAAAGTAATCCATATTTATTTTTATTTAAAAAAATTTAATACAGTTTTAAAATAATTGAGCTAGTGATCAACTCTAGAATTTCAACAACAACAAAAAATATCAATTTGAACTGAAACAAAAAAAAATTGGATAAAAAAGAGGCAAAGGCCTCAATGGGGCTTTATAAAAGATGATACTTGAATGGCCAATAACAAATGAAAAAATGCTTTATATCACTGACTTCAGGTAAATGCAGATGAAAATTTGAAGGAGACATTCGGACCACCGAACAGTAGGAAAAATGTTTCAAAAGCTTGACAATTTAGTAATGTTTTGGATGTGTATACTGATTAATTCCATTTTACCCATGCTGAAACAGAGGCATTAAGACCTTATATAATAGTGACAAGTGTCCAGCTTAGATAAAAGTAGGCTAGTTCTCAAATTTACACTCCTGACCTCTATACTTTACTTTCTTCCAAAAACAGCCAGGACAATTCTGAAAAAGAAAACAGTGAGAGACCTTCTCCTTCCAGACTTCCTAGAGCTCCTTGATCTTTCACCCTTTGTCTTTAATATTAAACTGCAAAAACAAAGTATTTGCTCTTTATCTTATCTTGTCTATGATGAAACTTGAAGATTACATGATCTCAGCTTTACACTCAATTAAAGAATTCTACTTACCAAGTATTTCTGGGAATATTTATGCCCTTCCCATACAAAACACTACCACAAAAATGAGATTTACTTTATCTGTCCTCAGAAGGCCTACCCTTTCACTCAACCAACTTCCTTTACCTTCTTTCTCACTCCTTTTTTTTTCTCCCTTCCATTAGTTTGTCCACAAAGTATATACTGCCAGACATTGTACTAAGTGCTGGAAATGCAAAGGTGAATAAAAAATTACCCTTTTTGGTGGGGGGTGGATTTATAGTACAGTATACAGATTTCTTGAGAGAAAATTATAGATGTATTTGTATTGATTAATGTACTGCCACTCCATAAACAAATAAGAACTCAGCTTTCTTTAGAGAGGTGATTCCCCATATCTGCTCTTAGAAATTTTGAAATGTAATTGATATTCATAATTGACCATATTTGTAAAAGCCATTAAATTAAAAATATATTAGTAATCGATGGACTAATTATAGTCATTTAATTAATTGTATTTTCCTCCTCTGAGTTCACAATAAAGGCAATCAACCTATAGTTAGAATCGATATAGAATTGTGGGAGGTTGTTAGATTTGGTAGTTTTTTTTGAAATTTGAAGTCATAATTACAATGTTATTTTGTAGATTCATTGGATTTCCACTAATACATGAATTGCACCAATTATCTCTAATAGGGATGGCAGAGAAAGAAGCATGGAGTGGCTCAGAAGTAATTTATATTGCATGAATAAGCTGTTGCTTTGGCTCACATCAACAAGTTTTATGGTTACATAATCAGTTTAAAAATGAGTTGAAAATAGAAATTTTCACTTACAGGAACTTTCTTTTTTCTCATTGTAAAACTTGTTTTAAATTTCACCTTTTAAACTTAGTTTTGCCAGAAAATACTCTTATCATTTGTATTTTGATCATGTATAAAAATAGTTATCAAAATAAATGTAGTAATGTAATTTATATTTTACTTTTAAGTTAAACATTTGCTTCTTATGTGCTTATGGAATAGGTAAATTAATTTCTTATTTCTTGGTGAATATAAACAAATTAATATTTTATTCAAATATGAAGATTCATCTTTTAATAGAGCCTTACCTTATGCTGAATGATGTAATAGTCAGAAAAATTTCCCAACTTCCTAACACTTTTCATTTTTCTCTTTTTCCTCCCTTTTGTCAGAATAGAATGATCTGAATTTGAAATGAAGCATTACTCCTCATTTTGATCCTACGATATCCTGGGATATGTCTATAACATCAGGACTGTTGGTAACAAGAAAAAGACAGGTCCAGTTGTCAAGCAGACCCCAGAAGTAAACATCTTTTTCTTCTTGCCATAATTCTAGCCAAGTGGTTTCTCATTTCAGCAGTGACTTCACTGTGACTATTATTTAACTGGAATTTTTATATTTCATACTTCAGAGAAATTCTCTGAAAAAATTAGATCTGTACACACTTTTTTTGCCTAATTGTACTGGGTAGTGAGTTGGAAAGGTGGCTTTATTTAAAGGTACCTCTTTACATTGATTTAAACTCATTGATAGAATTTTAAACTTCCAAAATATACAAACACAATACAAGGATTTCTCATATATGCTTTAATCAGATCCTTCAATAGTTTATACTTTTCTCAATTTGTCCTAATAGTAGATAAAATGTTATATGTTGTTGTATGTAATTAATTTTGAAAACTTCTTGGCCATTATTATTTCAAATATTTTTTTCTGCTTAGTGTAAAACTGTCCCACAGTTCTTGGATATTCGTGGATTTTTGTTGTTTTTTCCATTATGCTTTATTTTTGCATTTCAGTTTGGTGGTTTTCATTGACCTACAGGCTTACCAATCATTTCCTCTGCCACATCAAGTTTACTGAAGCACATGATAACATCATAAGTATTTAAAATTTTTTTTATGCTTTTGATTTCTAGTGTTTTATTTTGATTTTCTTAAACTTTTCATTTCTCTGTTCTTTAGCATCTGTTTTTGTACATTTATTTTTTTTGCCTTCATTATTATTATTTTTTATTAGTTTCAAGTACACAGTACATTGGTTAGACATTTATGAAGTTTATAATATTATCTCCCTAATTGTTTCTTCTCGCCTCTGGTTTCCTACCTAGCCAATATATTAATGGTAACTGCAATCCCTGTGCCATGCTCCCCATCCCTATGACCATCTATTAACTATTGATCTGTACTTCTTTAACCCTTCACCCCATTGTCCCAGCCCCCTCCACCCTTTCTCCTCTGTCCATTTTTCACCAAATTTCACCAAATTGTCTTCTATATTTGTGAGTCAGTTTTTGATTAATTTGTTCTTTTTGTTCCTTGAATTCAGCATATAAGTGAAATTATATGGTATTTATCTTTGTCTGTCTGACTTATTTCATTCAGCATAATTACCTTTAGGTTCATCCATGTTGTTGCAAATTATAGAGTTTCAGTTTTTTTAATGGCTGAGTAATATTCCATTGTATATATGAACCATAATATCTGTATCCAATTGTCTGTTGATAGGCATTTAGATTTTCATTAGAACTCTGAACAAATTAATCATATTTATTTTAAATTTTTTGTCTAATAATTTTTTTTTACCTATAGTTGTTATAGTCTTCCAGTTGTCCTATTGTCCATGTTTATATTCCTCCTCCTCTTGGCTTTGGGCTTACCTCAGTATTCTTCAACAGAGAGTTAATATCTTGCTGCTCTTCTACCTATAATTAACAGTTATACTAGAGCTCTGTTGTGCTGTTAAGGAGAGGAAAAAAGGCATTATATAGTATTCAGAGTAAATCTTTATATTTTAGACAGTAGGCCATGTTGTGGAGAAGACTCTGGGTTTATTTCAGTATTTACATTCCCCCTTTCTTTGCTGCAGTTTGAAAGGGATTTTTCATACTTTGTGAGAATCTAGTGAATTTCCAGTAAGTAAATCAAATGAATGCAATGGGTCCTCCACACTGTACTGCCAACAATTTACCAAAAATATCATTGCTCTCAGTTTATGGCTTCTGAATTCCTACCAGTTTATGGTTTTACCTGCAGTTAAGCAAATCTTGGCTGTGTTTCTTTGGATTTGACTGTCACTTCAGATTTGAGGATAGCAGTATTTCCTGACAGAGCCAAGAAAAGTTGATTTTCAGTTTGTCCAACTTTTTCTTGTTTCAAACTTTCTCCATGTTGAAGATGAAAATGGAAGTATCTTCAATGAAAATTAGCTATTAATTTTAGCAACTATTGATAATTTTCTAATTCCTTTATTTCTTCTACAGAATATTATTTGTCATTGTTTTGAGAGAAAATGCTTTTCCTTTTCTTCATTTATTCATTTATGTATTCATTTTTTTTAATGTCAGTGCAGTCTGATTTTTCTTTTATTTAAAAATATAATTCAGTAAATATTTATTTTGATGCTCCTATCATTCTAGATTTGGCATTATGAACCCCATTGTGATGACTTCTGAGACTTTCTGACAAGTCTCAGTGATTGTTGATATTTTATCCTTTCTGACATAACATGATGTCTCTTGGGCAACTTCTATTACCCTGTCCTAGTGTAGAAATCAGACATTTTCACAAAGAAATTTAATTCCTCTTCGTGGAGATTTGTTAGTATTTGGAGACTGAGATCTGGACTCATATTATTCAATCTTGGCTTTCTCTTTTTCCATATTTATAACAGATGTTGACTTTTGGTATTAAAAGTATAGAAACCTAGAGGGCATTCTGGAGTAATGGAATTTTTATTTTTGGTAGGTATGTAGGTTACATGGGACTATACATTTATAAAATTCACAAAACTGTACTCATAAGTTATGTACATTTTACCATATATGAATTGTACCTTAAAAAAATAAAACTTTCAAACAAATATTGAACTCTAGTGAATTTCTTTATTGTAGAGATATGGGTTTTAAAAATTTGAAAATTCTTGTTGTATATTTTATTATCAAACAAATTAAATTCACTGAAAAAAATTAGAGCCAGGTTTTTACTATTGAGGAGGGAATTATAATGGTGCTAGGACAACTGAGTAACCATATGCAAAAAAAAAAAAAATGAAGCTGGGCCTCTACCTCACACCATATAAAAATTTAACTCAAAATATACTATAGACCTAAATGTAATAACTAAAACTATAAAACTCTTAGAAGAAAACACAAGCATAAATTTTTAAGCCCCTAGATTAGGCAATGGGTTCCTAGCTATTACACCAAAAAGCACAAGTAATACATTATAAATAATAAATTAGACTTATCAAAAATAAAATGTTTCTGCTTCAAAAGCAGAAACATCAAGAAAATAAAAAGACAATTCACAGAATAGGAGAAAATATTCACAAACTGTATATCCAATAAAAGGACTTTTATCTATAATATATAAAAATATTTGCAATTTAAAAATTAAAATCTCAATTAAAAAATTAACAAAGGATCTTAATAAACTTCTAAAAACCTCTAAAAGAGAAATATACATATAACATATATATTGCTAAAATTAATATATATAGACAATAAGTACATAAAAATTGCTTATTTTACTTAAAAATCTAAACTTTTTTAATTGAACAATCTACAGATTTTACATCATTTGACTTCCTATCCCATGTTAACACTTAGTTAAATCTTAAAATCTCCAGTTCTCTGCAGTCATCTCCCCGTTTATTTCCCTATTAATGAAGTTTAGTCTTGTATTTACAGGTCTCTGAAGCCATTTGAATTTGACTCACCTAAAATATGGAATGGAAACACAAAATAATCCTGGTCTATATGGGAGAATAAACGGAGAATAACTAAAAAGATGAGGAATTGTTTAGAGAATTATATGTATTTACAGATATTTATATCATTAAGAAGCCCAGCTTGCAATTGCTCCTCAATCTATCACCTGCTTGAAGCAACACAATGCTTCCATCCCTTCCACATTCTTGTTCTCCCCAGATTTAAGCCCTAGTTCATGGGCAATGAATTCATTGACACAAGAGATGTAATATGTACATAATAAAAATTATAATTCTGGACATATTCTTATGTAAATCATGTCATATAGGGGCTGATATTTTAGGGATTTATTAAAACAATATTTTATCTGGCATGTTATAAACCAAAATAGCTTTGAGGCTGGCTATTTTATAATAAAACAATCTTACTCTTATAGATAAAATAATTTCAGATCAAAGAAAAAAAACAACTTGTACACAGGCCTTTATAGAACTTTATAAACTTTCTAAACATGATATATTTGTTATACAGGTAGTTAGATACAGATAGACTTTAGATAATATATTAGAGAGATAGATAATAATAATAATAATAATAATATGATGATGATGATGATGTAAATAGATACACTTGATTATTCAAGTCATGTTACTTTCTCTAAAAAGAGTTTAATAATTAATTTTCCTCACATTTTCTGTTATTAAATCAAATTCTAGATTTTTTTTGTGATAGCTTGGTTTATAATATCTAGATTTAAGATACTATCTACTAAATAACAATAAAGTTGAGCCAATGATATCTGAAATTGAAAATTTAATGTGATCCGTCTCATAAAGTGTATAAATGATTTTTTTATTTCCCTAAATTAATGATATATTTTTATTTACAAATAATCCTGCCAAAATTTCAATAATTGAAATCCTATTTCACTTTGACTGTGGACGGGGAGATTTTTAGAGTCTACACAGCAATCTGTGTAGCTATAAAAATTTATTGATTGCCTTCCTTTACAAAAGAAATTTGCAATCTATTTTTGGTGAAATCATTAAGTCATTGATTCACTTAAAAAAATAGAAACATTTCAGCTGATGATACTGTCATAACTAAAACTCAGTTGCTCATAGATTTAGATATAGGCCGTCATATAACATGACTGTCTTAATAGTTTAAATAATCAAAAAACTGAACATTGAACCTATCTAGCACAGTATGTTCAAATACTGCGATGTTTGTCATATGCAGAGAAATTAATAAGATAAAATTTTACACTATTAATTTAGGAATTTTGACTCATTAGTGATCCATCTAAGAAAGAGAAAATATTAATATTCAAGTGTAATTATAAAATAAGAATACAACTTTGTTGTTCTCATACTGAATTTATCAGTTTATTTCCATGTTGGATTGGCATAGCCTTAGGCTGTTTTCTTACTTTTCTTATGAAATAGACAATGCTACACTAGAGGAATATAGCTGGTATTCTAGTTCTACATATAAAGTACTTTACATACTTGTATGTGTTTCCTTCCTTCTCAATTTATACACTCCTACTATCTACCCCATGATAACTTTATTGTAATCTGAGAGTTTAAAAGGTAATTGAGATCTGGTTGTTCATATGATATGCCTTAACAAATTTCAAGAATGACTGACTTAGACACTTAGTAATCCAAGGCAAGGATATTTTGAATCTATATCCTCTAACATCACTCCATCTTTCAGCAATCCTTACTACTAGAAGAAAAAAAAAATCGAACTGTCTGTAGAATAATCTTAGAAATTTGCTTTATTTTCTTCATTTAGTCTTTTAGAATCTTTATCTAATTTTATATTATTGTCATTTATTTCTCTAAAAATAATCATGCATGTTTTTTATAGTCCTGACCACTAACTTGTTACTTGTATATGCAAAAAGTTTTATTGATTGTCACTTCAAACTCACTATCTGCAAAATTTAACTCCTCCATATCATCCTCCAACATACATTTGCTTTCTAGTTAACCTAATTCTGTCAATGGAGTTTTTCCAGATAAATTTCTAGCTTCCCTGTCTAGAAAACTTGGATTATATTTGATATATCCTTTTTTAAAAAAAACAAGCTTTTTGTGTTCCTTATGTCACTGAATGCTATTTTTTTTCTTTAAAATAAGCTTAAATTTGACCCTTCTCCATTTCTACTAGAATTGGATTCCTAAAAAAAGAACTCATAAAAAAAAAGTTTCCTATTTTGTATGGTCCTAATAGTTGTCTTTAGCCAGCTTGAATGAATAAAAGATACTGTCTTAATTTTCTTTGCTTGAATATCTTAAATATGTTATTTCATTGTACTATGATGTCAAGCATAATCAAAAAGTCTGATGACAAACTGACTCTCTTTCCCTTATACATTATATAACTTGTCTGCCTAAATGCCCCAATAATTTTTTCCTTTTTTCTGCTTAAAGTCAGTACTTTTGCTAGTATGTGTTAATTTGTGGCCATTCTGGGTTCATTTTCTCATGTATAAACTGTGAAATTGCAATACAATACTTCCAGTGGTTTGGGATTTTTTAAAATAATTTTTAAAAAACATATTTCTCTTAAATTGCTGGGTTTTCTTCTGGGGGATTTCTATTTTAGTTGTTAGATTGCCTTGGTCTATGTTCTATATCTGATGCTTTTGCTCAAATTCATTTTATTTATTTTATTTATTTTAAAAAATTTAATTGTCAAATTTTTCATATTTTATATTTCCTATTGCATTATTTATGACTATTTCTGTTTCTTCCAATTCAGTTCTTATTTCTGAGATGGCTTTAAAAAAATTCTAATTCTTGTCACATATCTTTCAAATCTTTTCTCAACTTTATTTCTTTTTTAAAATTTCTTATTTAAACTGTTTTTTAGAGCTTCTATTACTTTTAGATTAATTTTACTTCAATTTGAAATATTTTCAAATATTTGAAATAATTTCAATTTGAAATAATTTCAGTATTTTTAATTTTTGTGTGTATGCAGGTCTTTCTGTTACACCTTCACATTTTTAGAGATGTTATTTTGCTGTATATTGTTTTATTTCTCTATACTAACTTCTTCAGATTTCAACCACAATTTTTTTATTAGTTGCTTATTTTTAAGTGTTGTAATTTTTAGAAGGAACATTGTCGCTAACTCTACCACTCTGGAGCATTTTTCTTCTGTTATTTTTTATATATAAAATGATCAAACATATGTTCACACACATTCTGTGATATCTTCTTATTTTCCTTCCCCTTCTGTCTCAGTATTGCTCATTTTGATCACATTTCTGACACTTTCTCCCCAATGTAGCATCTATTCAGATATGAATTTCTGTTTCTTAGATATAATGGGGCTCAGACTGTTTCAGCCATTTCTTCTAATAGCCTCCTTTCACTTTTACATAAATTCAGCCCTGAAACTTTCTCTCAGCTTTAGATGCTCTACTCAGTTTGAACTGAGATACCTGGCAGTGAATATCTTTGGTGACTTGGGGATTTCTCAGGTCCCAGGGCTGTCAGAGCTCAGCTGCTTTCCCTCTACATTCACTCCTGCAATTTCTGATTCCATGTAGCTCTTGTAGGTTTGATTCCATACACTTATATTTTAGTTCATGAAACCATCGTTGTCATTTAATTTTTACATATATTTTTCCATTTGACTTTTGGTTTTGCTATCTTAATTTTCCTGCTTTTTGTTTTGTTTTTAATTAGGAGATTGGAGGAAAGTCACTAACTCTTCAATTATGTTTCTAGAATCCTAACAAACTATTTTTGATAGTAAATTCTCAGAGATGGCAAATTATTTGTATGTAGCCATCTTTTTATTGCTTTTGAAAGCAATAAACACTTTAAATTTCATTTATAATGTAGGATACAGTAATTAACTCTACTACTTTTATCACTTTATAATAATAAAGATAGAATTCAAGATCTTATGTATATAAAATTACCAAAACCATTTAAATAATGAATTCTTTATGTTTTTGCATTTTAATGTTTGACTTTATGTAAATCTAATTTAACTTCTAAAGCCCAAATAGCATATATATACACAAAGCTGTTCAGATTAACACTGAAATTAGCCTAATCAAATTATTACAAATGTATCACACAGCATGCATGAAGCAGGGGCTAAGGCAAGTGTCACTGCTCAGAAATACATTTAGGAGTCAAATAAGCCTTCCTTCAAATGATGTAATCTCGAAAAAAATCTTTTCACATATGATTATCTTAAGTTTGTAGTTAACTTTCAATGACAACTCATATGCTCTCATTTATCAGATATTTTAAAATATATCCTCAGGTTACAGACACAACTCAAATCTAATAATATGAGATTTCTATATCTGTATGTTTACATTGACTATAATGTCATTCCATCAGATACATAACCCTCTTCTGTAACTAACTTCATGTTTATCTCTGATAATCAATTTACTTAAAGCTCAAGAGTTCTCTTAATTAGAACCAATCTTTTTAACACACAGTCATACCACTACTTTCATACTTACACATATAAGTTAAAGCTATTAAATTTACTGCAATGAATTATATGCTTTCTTAAGTATTATTATCCAAACCAAGCAGTTATTACTGTAACTTTTCTCTGCTTCTACTTTTGCCAATCTATATTTTATTCTCCAAATGACAATAGATGAGCTCTTTTTAAAACTGAGTCAAAACATGTCAATCTTTTACTCAAAACCATTTAGTAGTTCCTCATTTCAACTGAAGTAAATATAAAAGCCTCTCTGTGGCCCAAATTATATTACAAGATCTATCCTCTCTGCCTTTCTAATCTCTTCTCTTATTCACCCACTCTGCCATCAAGGCTAACTTTATGGGTGTACAACCTGTGTTGTCACACAGGGCCCTTTGCCCAAATGGACATCAAACTTTATTTCTCCCTTCTCACCTACTTTAGATTCTTAATAATATTTTTAACATTTTCATTTTGTGTAAATTACATAATTGGTTCTGCTGGGTACCTTGCTATTTTTCAAATATGCCAGTTATATCCACTTTAAAGCTTTATATAAGTTGTTCCCATTTCTTAGAATGTTATTCCCCCAGAAAATTGCATGACTGCCTTTTTTACCTCTACAATTTTTGCAAAAATTTCAGATGTAATTGGAAAGCCCTGTTAAAAACTATAGTTCTTCCACCATCATCAGCCACATTGAACTTCAGATATGTTATCAACGCTTTGAATTTGTTTTTTCTATAATTCCTACTGCCTTCCTATTTCCTTATCTACTGTGATTTTGTTTGTTTTTGTTTGTTTTTGTATCCCTCTATTTGCCTGTCCATCGTCTATACAAAGGTAGGATTTTTTGTTCTCTGGTATAACTCAACCACCTAGAAGAATGCTAAAGCAGCTCAATAAATCCTTGTTAAATAAATGAGTCAATTCAGTCCCCTTAATTAAGGTTTTGCCTCTATAGTTTTACTCATACATATCATGTATCCATAACTATATACTTTACTAGTGCAAATTTTGTTACTGTTTGGGTCCCAAATTCCAGCATGGTATTTCTATGGTAAAAAAAAAAAAAAAAAAAAGGAGTGGGTGGAGTACTCAGCTAGAAATTAAATCATTTCTTTGGATTTAAGAAAAACATTTATCTGATTTTTATTAAGAACTTTGTAAAATGTTCATTAAGCTGTTCATAAGTTAGAATCAGGAGACAAACGTTTTAGAGCAGACTCATTATATTAATGCTTATGTAACAATGTGGGGAAAAAAATCACCCTTTCACAAAGCCCTAATTTGTGAATGTGTGTGTTTGTGATATGAGAATTGATATGATATAAAAGTTTAAAAGGATATCTACAGAGCCAGTTTGCCTAAGTTGTGTTCTGATTCTACCATTCTAGCTATGGAATGTTGAGAAGTTACTTTCTGTGCCTTGATTTCTTCATTAGCTATAAAGGGGGATGGTAATAAAACTTCCTCATAGAGTTGAAGTTGTGAAGACTAAACGAAATCATCAACATAGCACACGTGGAACAGGCACATAGTACACACAAACTAAATAGGAACATACTTGACAATGTATAAATTTGCTAATATTCTATAAAAAACGGGAATATAATTTTTTGGTCCTTATAAAATGTAAAGATTATACAGCAAGAAACATCAAGTTGAAAATTAGAAAGAACTATATAAAAATGTATTCCATTGACTCCCCATAATAATTATCATGAAATAATATTTCTTAAGAAAAAAATTATTTGAGGATGTTAAAGGAAGTCTTTATTATATTTTATCTCCTCTTGCTATGTCCATCATGTTTATCTTTAAGAGGACAGGTGCATCTTGTGGATTGTTCTCTGGACATTAGAAGATTAAGACATTAGAAGGTTAAATTACCAAGCCTATATGATTTATGTGAATTGTAAAGTAATATATATGGGCTCTCTGAGGAACATGCATGAGGTAAAGGAGACTGCTATTTTGAAATTGAGATTTGTAAATAAACACAAACTTTACAGATAACCATTGCTCCATGCTCATTGAGCAATGCCATTTCCTAGAATAAATAAAGCTAGCACGTACAAGGAGCAGAGAGGCATTTGTTAGAATACGTAATGAGAAAAGCCATTTTCATTATTTTTGTACAATGATATTTATTAATAGAATTTAATTTCAAGAAATATTGCAGTTTGATCTCTCAGTTCTTTCTGTGCATTTCTAGTGTGCATCATCAAGCATTTAATTGTAGTTTAGCCACATGCTTTCTTTAGGCCTAGAGACTAATAATTTTTTTTTTCACTAGATCAGAGTTCTGTGAGAATACTGACTGATAATTAAGCACGGAATTAAGAGAAAAAAACATTCCATTTATTTTATTTAACAAAGACCTCTTCTGTAATTCTGGAAGACTGTACAAACTGATATATTAAGTAATAGAGCAAAGAGCCAAAATAAAATTTTATCAAGAGCTTACATTTCCAAAATTAGTTTGATAACAGTTAAAAACATTATTTCATTTCTACGGGACCAAAAAATGTCCCAGTTTGCTAAACAAGCATTTGGCAAGCATAAGAAGACTAGGCAAATCTGATTATAATCCATGAAAAATTTTAATTCACAACTGATAAATAGTTGATATCTGATTGGTGCTGAGCAGATAACTACTTAGAATTTAAGCTATGAAAATGTTCAGATACACTTAAATATATCTAGATTTTACAACTGAAGAACAAATCAAACAGAGATTGGTACTGTAGATAAAACTGAAACAAACGATACGGTTCTTTGGTGGTTGGTACCAGGCCTGGGCATCCCCCTAGAGACCAAAGAACATACATATGCCTTAAATATGTCACCATTCAAATTTATGGCTACAATACAGCCAAGTTTTAAAATAATTTCGTTTTGCCATTAACTTATTTCACTTTTCCAGATTTTAATTACTTAATCTGTAAAATAATGGTGATTTTTTTCCTATCTGATGTGGACTAGAGGTTATATTGTAAATCTATTATAAGAAATTTTATTGTGGAAATAATAAGCATTCATCGAGAAAGCAGAGAGAAATAAGAAAAAAAAATATTGACCTGATTTTGCAGAGCAGACTTACATGATTGATTTTTTAATGTAATATATCTTGACAAGAAAATAATAAACCAAATAGGTGAACCTTCCCCTGCCTCATAAACAAAAGAAAGAATCAAATACTCTAAGTAAAAGACAAACAAACAAAAGAAAACCAGTGTGCTAAAGATTTTGGGAAAATCAAGAACAAATGTTAAAAGATATATAAAGAGGTAGGCATAAATAAAGACAGCACAGAGTGATTCTCTCATATGTTGTGGTCAAGAAATCATCCTACCCAACTTACCATAACTATATGTTCTATGCGAAGTTTGTGGCCAAAGCCTTGCACTAATTGTCTGCCCTGTATCTTCTACATGTGAGCATTAGGTAGAGCAGAAAACTGGTTAAGGATTCAGAATTCTAATAGGTCTCAGAAAATAAATATAAAATTTAACATGGTATAATTTAACTGGATTCACAATTATAGAGGTTTGGAGAGAAAATGGTCCTTGTAGGGTTCAGTGCTTTAATTTAAACAATTAACCTATCTCTAAAACATTGTTTCATACCAGAACAATCTCATTTATTATAAATGATGAATCTTGGAAATGCCACTTACTAATTCTATGACATTAATGAGTCATACGGATTATCAGACTGAATATTTAAACCAAGCATTTCAGGATTGTATCCATTACGACTTACTGGTGAAGTTTCTTATTATGAAAGAAAGCTAACTGAAGACATAACTATAGAATCATTAATCCAACATAACAATCATTAAATAGGTGAGATAGAAATATATTAATGAGAGAGAACCCACTTACCATTAACTATAGTGAAGTTTCATGTCACTTTTAACCTCTTTTGTGATTTTTTTGAAAGATTTTATGTTTTACTTAAACTCAAGTACTTAAATGCTAGTATGTGGATTATGACAGTTTAGAGGCTTATGAAATCCCTAAATAGTTTGTATGGCTACCCAAAAGAGCTTTGGGACCAAGATGTACTTTAAGCTGACATTTTGTGTAGTCATTTATATTATAATCAAATAGGTCTACAAAATATGTAGAAGACCATAAAAAATTATTATTTTTTAGAATAGCATTTTTAAATTTCTTGTTACACCCTTACTTTCTCAGGTTACCCAGCTTGTCATGGCAATAAATAGCTTCTACCTCCTGCCATGTCATGCTCGGTTGGTGCTTAGTAAGTTCTGAAAACTAAACAAATAACAGGAGATTGAAAAATAAACATTTTTTTATTAAAAGGCAGAAATATTAGGAAGAAAGGAAAAGATATGCTTAGTTTATGGTAGTATTTTGCAAGGTATGCTTCATGTAACATTACATCTATAAAATACTTTTGTCTTGTGACAGTCCATAAAATAAACTGTTATATTCAAATACCTATGGAAAATCTGCATGTGCTAACAGACTCTAAGGCATATTTGCATATCCAATGTTCTAACTCATGAAGAGAAGAAACTTATTTAATTTTGCTTAGCTATTTGATTATCAAATGTATTTGATAGTGGAAGTCTTTCTATCATTCAATTCCTATCAGGCAGTTTCTCAAATAAAAATTTGGCAAATCATACTTTGGAAAAACATAGTTTGGATTAGAGGGACAAATGTTAATTATTGCCTTTCAAAATAAAACTTTATAGGGTTACATATATTCAAAAGACGAACATTTTGTATTTGGTTTTCTCATGTATATACCTTTTATTTAGAAAGTTAAAATTAAAACAACTATCTAAGTTCATGTCAAAATACTGGTGCCCCTGCCACTATATTGCAGAAAACTATATCCTTTTTCTCTACCAAATATAGTACCAGGTAGATTACAGCTCTTACCCTATCGCTTTCACCTTCCTCAAGTATCCCACTGGTCTTGTGTCTAAGAGAAGATAGTGTGATTCACTACAGAATGAAGCTGACAGAAGGTTTTTCCACAGCTAAAGTCAAATATCTGTGAATGTAACCAGTCAGTTTTACCAGCAGTGTGAGGAAGTGTTTTGACATTCATTAACTTTCAGATCAGAAATTGTGGACCGGTGTGATTTCAAGTCATAAATTTCAGATTTCATTTAGAATAAGAAGATAGTTTTCTTTCAAGTATATGTATAAGAAAAGTAACCTAGCATGATTCGGAAACAACAAAGTCTCAATTTTTAGATGTTATGTGTTCTCTCTTAATTCAGATACATGGTCTGTTTTCTGAAAGGGGTTCATAAATCTTGCTGTGTAATGCATATTATTAAAGGGCTTTAATAATTAGTACCTTCTTCACATGAGAAAGCTACGTGATGATTAGAGGCTAAATGCATAGTCCTTGAAGCAGTTATAATCTAATAAGAAAAATAGAAAAATTAAAAACAATTATAATACAATTAGTTAAATAAAAATAAATATATGCAGAAAGTGCAAAAAAGAGTATGAAGATTAGAGACATTTGAGCTGTTTCTATAAAGTGATTTAAAAATAGGAATAATCAGAGAGACAAGAAACCACAGCATGTTGCATGTAGAGAACTATTAAGCATATAATCAAAGATATAAAGTGACTAGAAGTGGGCAATTATAAAATCGAAGAACTCAAGTATGACACAATGTTCTTAGCTGAGTGAGTGAGTAAATTGTAGTACTGTGCTATAATTGTGAGAATACATGAATAGGCTTAGAGGCAAGGATGATGAGCTTATTGCAGGATATTTTGTTCTGTAGGCATCTGTTAAATGTCCAAATAGTAAAGGGGGAGCAAAGGGGTCTGGCTTAATATTGATAATTTTTAGCACATAAGAGATAACTGAAAATGTGAGAAAGGATTAGATAACCCATATAAGCAATGGATTGGGAAAGACTGGTGAGAATACTTTAATTTGAAGGGGTCCATAGGGAATATTATTCTTAATTATCTATGATTTTAATATTATATATTATTTTACTGTGTTATAGTCTCTATATGATAGTTATCTTTTTAAATATGCTTAAACTCAAAAATTATAGTTTTTTGGTAATACTCAAATAATTTAAATATCTGTAGAAAAAAAACCCTACTTTTTGAATAGGTGATCAGTATTACTATTTATCCCACAAACTATGAAGATAACAAAAGTCCTCTTCTTTTCCTTTCTCTTCAATGCAAACAGGAAAATTCCAATACTCAAATCATAAATGGTCTTCTATCTGAGGTAATATTTTATGCAGAATATGTGGTAAATTATATTGAATTGTTACCCCTATATCAGTATTTCTTCACTGTTCTTAATCAGAATAAATTCTCTTCTACTTTTCAGGGCTACTGAGCTGTAGAATTAGATCTAGACGGCACTATTTATCTTAGGAGGGCAATATGACATAATGGAGATTACCAGGGACTCTGAAATTTGAAGAACCTGGGCTCAAATAATAAACAATTTTCAGGGTTAGAAAACATACTTAACTAATTATACTGAAATCCACCTGTGAACAAAACTTAAATGCGGAACTCAAAGATTGTTTACATACAATATCAGATATAGAGTATTTTTCAAGACTCTCAAACTCTCATTTCCTATTCTGATTAATACTCACCCTTAGAATTTCTTAATTATTAGAACCTTTATTATCATTGATTAAGTACTGTCAGTTCTTGAAATAGATGTAAATGTATTTATAGTATATATTTTCATTCATGCCTCACTTCTTTTGCTTGATATAATATCTATGAAATTAATCCATATTTTTCTGCTTATCAGGATTTCATTCTTTTTTATGGGTGTGTAGCACTCTGTTGTTTGGATATACTACAATTTGTTTTCCTGTAGATAGGCTTTTGGTTTGCTTCTAGTTTGGAAATGTTATGAACAAAACTATGCAAGCATTTTTTTGCACATAATTTTGAGGACCTATCCAGTCATGTCTTTTGGGTATATAATAGCAGTGGATTTGATGAGTCATGATGAAACATATGTTTAGCTTTAGTTTTGCAGCCTTTAAACAATTTATACAACCACCAACAGTGAGTAAGAGTTCCAGATCCTCCATATCCTTACCAATAAATTAATATTGTAAATCTATTTAATTTTAGCTATCCTGGTAGGTGAAAAGTGGTATGTGATGGAGAAATTAATTTGCATTTTTCTGGGTAGATGTTGAACATATTCCATATGTTTTTAGAAATTTAGATATTATTCTTTTTTTTATCAATTCCTAACCACATTAGTTTTTTTCTTCAGAGATATCTTGATTTCCTCCCAGGTGACTGAAAAATATTTTCACTGAATATAGGATTGTGGGTGGACAATTCTTTTCTTTCTAGCTGTTATTTTCTCTGTTAGAAAACCTGTTGTCATGAGAATTATTTTTGTCATAAGTAAAGTGTTGTTTGTCATTCAGAACTTTCAAAGTTTTTTCTCTATTTTTCAAAAATTTGCCTATGTTTCTTGGTGTTGACATTTTTTAGTTTATCTTGTTTAAGATTTGCTCAGCTTCTTAAAATTGTGGGTTTCTGTCTTTTGCTAAATTAGAAGAGATTTCAGCCATTATTTCTTCAAATACTATTTCAGCCCCCATCCTCTTTTATTTATTTATTTTTAATTTTTTTCCTGGACTCCAAATGTTAGATTTTTATTGTTAGTACCTGACTGGTTCCTGTGGTTCTGATCATGTATTTTCTAGTCTACTTTCTCTTTGTTCTCATTGGATAATTTTCACTGTTGTATGTTATAGATCAGATTGTTTCCTCTGTTTCATTCATTCTGATATTGAGCTTATCTATTGAGTTATTTATTTCAGTTATATTATTTTTCAGTTCTGTAATTCCTATTTGATTCTTCCATATAGCTTCAATTTATCTGCTGAGACTTTCTATTTTCTTACCAAAATTTTCTATTTTTTCAATTATTTCAAGCAGGTTCATAATCATATTGTTCTGATGGCTGCTTTAAAATTTTTGTCAGATAATTCTAACACCTCTGTTATCTCAGTTTTAGCATCTATTGATTGACTTTTCTATTCAGTTTAAGATCTTTCTGGTTCTTGATATGATGAACAATTTGGTACTGAAACCTAGACAGTTTGAGTATTATGAAACTGTACATCTTGTTTAAAACCTGTTTTAGCTGGCTTGCTCTGACACTATTCTGGCAAGGGAAGAATAAAGTGCTACCTCGTTATTGCCAGAAGAGAGTAGAAGTCCAGGTTCCCTACTTCTCTGTTGACACCCATAGTGTATGTGAGGGTATTTATTATCTTTTTGAGATGGTAAGAGTTCTAGCTCCAGCTGGTTCTCTACTAATTTCTACCTGTCTGGAAGGGGTAGGCCTTATTTTTACATTTTACATGGATTTCACTTACATGAGATTATACAGGGAGATGGCGTTATTGATGTTGGCAAGGGTGGAAGTCTTGACTTTCCAAGGGTAAGAATGAGGAATACCACCTTATTACTGCCCTTGGAGAAGCAAGGTAGAAGTAGAAATTTAGGCTCACATATGGTCTTCATTAATACCATGTGGGGTTCTTGTTACCACCTAGAGAGAATGAATTTCTTGGCTCTCAACTCAGACTCCTCTGATACCACCCCTGTGTGGTAGGGAGAGAGGTTAATGTTACAGCTAGAGACAGTAGAAATCTTGGCTCCCGGCTCTGTCTTTGCTGAATAGGTGGAGGTTGTTCCATGGTCTTTTCTATGGTGTTTCTCTGCAATAGAGTGCACATTGTATGAAAGTTTCCAACTTACTAGATAGCCACTTTCTTGGTCCTTTGGTTAGAAAGAGTGGGCATTTATTGGGACTTTATTTTTGTCTGCACATATTGGTGTTTCCAGGTTGCTGTATGCTCCAGCTACAAGTTTGTGATATATGAAAGAAAAAAAAAATCCAGGAAACTCATTATTTTGTCATTCCTCAGGTCCCGAGTTCCCTAGCTTTTCTGCCTTTCTCTCTCCACCTTTCAGAATGTTTGTTTTATAATGTGTAATGTCTTGGTTTTTAATTGTACTTAGCCAGAGGAATAGGAAAAAATATATAAACATGTCTACCCTGTCTCCCCAGAAGCAGAACTATCTATCTATCTAATCTATCTATCTATCTATCTATCTATCTATCTATCTATCTATCTATCTATCTATCATCTATCTATCATTTATCTATCTATCATCTATCTATCTATTCATCCTATATTCCTGACAATAAAATGTTCATTTTCTTAGAACATGGTATACACAATACATTATACTATGTTATGTACTCTACATTGTGCAATTAGAACAACAGTTCACTTAGATGGACCTATTTATACATGTGTCAGTCATTGATAAATTTCTTAATTCTCCACTAAGAACAATTATCCTCAATGATGATAAATTAGTCTTAATATGTTAAGAGCTTTATTAAAAATAAATTTATGCTTTAATTTATTACAAACTTCTGGCAACTTTTGGGGTGATTATTTATAATATAAATCTGATGCTATTAAATATGCATTGCCTTCTCAGTATTAAAAGTTACTCTTGTCTTGATATATTTTTCTTTCAATATACTGGTGAATTGTATTTGTGAATACTTTAAAATTTTATTGCACTGGGATTTTTAAATTTGGTTGTGTTTTATGGCTATTTAGTTGATGATTCTCTTATAATGAGTTGAAAAGTTTTATAACTTTTCTCATGCTCTGAAATAATCCAAATAACATGGAAATTAATTTTTGTTATTGGTTATTGTATGTGTACATACATGTGCTCACACATACATAAGCACCTCTTTTCTAAGTGCAACATAAATATATACATATTTCACCATTTCTCTTTTTCTGAAAATATTTATCTAAAAAAGGAAATGGCCCTGGTTTCTAGCCTTGAAAAAGAATGGTTATATTTGAAGAGGAGATCATTATTTCATCTCTCATGTGATCACATTTACCAAAGTATATAAAATCAATTAATCAATCCCTCCCAGACATATTCCTTTCTCTAACTGAGGCAACCTCCAAGATTCTAGACACCAATCCCTGTTTCTCTTTTCTTCTTGAATTATTCAATTTTATAGTCACCTCCACTTGACTTCTTAATTTTTTGAGGTCTATTTGTATCATATGTTAAGATTCACCAAAGAATGCTTAGCCAGAGTGCATTTTGAAAAGCAAAATTTTATTTCTTAAAAACTGTAACTAGGACTCTCCAAATAATACCAATGGAACTCTCATGTAAGAAAAAAAATCTGTATGTCAGTTTATTCCATCAGTCTCTGATGTTCTTTCTTGGTGGCACTTCAGAGGATCAAAGTCAGACCCGGAATTGTAACTCAGAAGTCAGAGGTTAAAGGTGATAAAAATAGGAGTAGAGTAGGAGATCCACTTAGTTAACCTCTCAGCAGAGAGAGACTTACTTGACATAAACAAAAACAAAACAAAAACAAACCTTCTCTATAAAGTATATTTTTAGAGAACTGTCATGAATTTCATTTTAGGAGAAAAGATAGTTGATTTGGATTTCTTATTTTTGTTGTTGTCATTTTTCAAATTTTAGTCTCTAATTCTTTATATTAAAAGACCTCTTGAATTGACTAAGGCCAGGAGATTAATTCAATTATGGTCTATTATTCAACAGGAGCTGAAATTTCTTTAATTTTTATTTAGTAACCCAACTTCCCATGACAGACTACTCTGAGCTGCTCAAAAAGTTTCTACATACTCTGTGAGGTAGAAAGTTATACTTCTTTTCCTCCAAAAAACTTTGATTATGTTTGAAATCTCCTAACAATGATCATTGACTGGCAGGAATATTTACAGAAGGTTAATGTTACAGCTGTCGATACCTGCTGCCTCACCATTTTCCATAATGAGTAGTAAAGGGTCTTCCATCTCAGGGCTTTTAGACTAGTTTTCACCCATTGTTCTACTTTCCATTGCAACATGAACATAACTTCTGTGACTCCCAGTGTTTTAACTGACAGAGAAGCTATTTCTAACAAAGTTGCCTTACTTGTTCCTAATGTTTATTTTTCTGCTCAAGTCGGGTTGATCATTCTTCCCAGTAACTGCTATGAATGCAGTTTGACATAGTTAATTTGACCCAGTGTTACATGAAATAACTATACAACTGACTTCATCTCTGTTACCCAAATTAATCTTCAGAAAAACAAAAAAACAAAAAACTGAACCTGTACACTCACTGATAGAATTAACTTTTAAGAACTGCCTATATTTAAATATCATAATTGTTTGTTTAATACAAATTAACCAGAACACAGCAATAGTTTTTAGACAAAAGGTAACTGTTGTTTTTCTGTAGAATGTGAAGACTTTCATTCACTAAACAAATTGAGTGTCGTATTAGTTGCTCTAACCCATCCTGGAACATCTTTATAAATGAGACCTGCTGGGCTGTGATGGTTGTGTTTCACCTTTCTCCTTTTTCAGATATGTGTTATGGAGGGTCAGGGAAATCTCTGTAGTTTTCTAAATACACATAAAAGAAGCTAGTTTTCAACTTCACATTTTTGTTTATTTGTTTCTCCTCTGGGAGTTGTGTTTTGAAGTTATTTAGTTGAAAGCTTAAATGGTAAAGGGACTAGAAATGGTATTTAGAATTCTGTAAGTGAATAAAGAATTGAGGGCAGGCCCCTGAGAATAGCCTGTGGTGACATGTGAACACAATTATGGCCTTAACCTGACCGCTGAGACTCCACAAACCAGAGTAATATGTAAAAAGATTTGGTCTCCTTTTGCTGAGAGAGCCTTGGTTCCTCTACTGCATTTAACAGACAGCTCAAATAGAACAAAGAAAGATAAACATGCACACAAAATCTGTAACTAGTTCAGAGAAAAAAATGTTAATAACAGAGATGGTAAGGTTACACTGAAATCTAAGAAAAAGACCTTCTTAAGTATACCACTGAAAAGCAGAGCATAAAAGGATCATTAAGGGCAACAGGCACACACGGCAGTTAGATGTTGTTATGTAGTAGAGTTTAAATTTTAAAGAGCTACTAAGATGTGACCACAAAAAGGTACACAGATATCTTGAACTCCAAAGTTAATATTTTTCTAGTAGGACTGTACCGGTGAATTAGAAAAAAAAAAGTTTAATTTTAGAAACTGCTTCAGGTTCAAATGGGTTTTGAAATTTGTGGCTAATAGTATCACAATAGTTTCTTTTGTGAATCGTTAATTCAGTATACTCATTTGTCTGTTATCACATTAGTATTTTCTTATCCATTTGTCTGAGGCATTTAAAGTTTAATGATATAAACACAGTTTAATTTATTTTAATATTGTGATTCATAGCTGTATGTCTGTTAATCGTGGTTTTCTTACATTTAGAAGTTGTGATATTTTATGGAGAAAATGTGTTAATATATTTCTTTGAGAGTTCTTCCATTACTTTTAAATTCAGAAAATTATCCTGTTCTAAATATATTTATTTTATAATATCTTTATAAGATATAACATAGTGAAGAGTCTTATTATGAAATTATTAGGACATCGTCTTAAATATGTTTGTGTTTGTCTCTCCCTTAATTTGAAAATAGGTTTTATTTATAAAACAGTTCACTTACTCCCACAAATTTTCTTATCAGACAAATGCAAAAGACAGGAGGAAAATGGTAGAGAAAACAATATTGTTTATTTTAGCAAGAGTGTATAAAAAGTGCCTGCTGAGTAACATATTAATAATATAGTAGAATTCTTAATAATAATAAATGTTTAAAGCCATTGCAAAAACTGTATCTTTTAAAATTATGCATGTGACAAAAAGAATAGAAAAAAAAATAATGCCACTCACACTGCTAAGCAACAACCTGAGGATTTGTCAAAATTGGAAATTGTCAAAATGATATTTTTTTCATGTAACATATATAATGAAACACTAGGAACAGAATGTCAAAGGAATTCTATTCTTTTTTTAGCATTATTACATAACTACTGATTACTTATGTATTCGAAAACTATATTATTTGTATATGTATTAAATGTATATAACTAAATCTCCTGAAATATCTATAATTTATAAATTATAAATATTATCAATAGAAACAATTTTAGAATAATAAGGAAATTTATTCCAATTTTCTCACATAAGGAAAAACATAGGGAGATTGAATTAGGTTGTACATTATAAAATTTTTTGTAAAGCTATGAAACTGTCAGCACAAGCATATTTCACTATATGTAGACGTTGGAGTAGGATGTGCTATATTTGGACAGGAATAGAGTGTATTCTGACGCAATTATTCATGTGATTCTGTTCATCTTGACTATCTACAAGAGATTGAGGATATTAACTATAAAATTTAGTAGAATTATGTGCTTCATAATTGTGTTCTAAATAATCATTAAAGAAATACTTTAATTAAAATAATAATATGTATAACAGGAGAAATATTATCCGAAAACTAATCCAAGGCTTTGAATTGAAATATATTGATTGACTAAATAGTTATTAAATCATAAACAAGAATTATACACATACAGCAACATAAAATAATAACAATAATAGTAATAATGATAAAAACATCTACTGTGCAACTAGCATTGAGCATTTTAGATATACTATCTCATTTAATCTTCATGAAAACTCTATAAAGAAGCTACCAACAATAACTTCTGCATCTTTTAATTGACTTTTTTTTTTAAGTTCAGACTAAAAATGTCAAAGGTACAGAGATAATATGTGGCAAAGCCAGGATATGCAAATACTTTATAGGTATTTAACATTTCTGAAAATATTTTGTTTTGTTTTTCATTATATGTGGTAAATTATATTTTTAAAAAACAAGAAAATAATTCAAGATAGTGATTACCTATGGGAGAGAAGAGGAAAAGTTGGGACATGCAGAGTTATTATTTATAGTGTTCACTTCTCAAGTTGGGTGGTAGATTCATAGGTGTTTGTTCTCTATGTATTGCCAGTATGTGACATTTATTATTAAAACATAAATAGCAAATAATAAATAATAAACATTTTAAAAGTTTCTAAATATTTTCTTAATTTAAAAATCCATGTGGGCTGATTGGGCTCACACAGAACTTTCTGTTCAAATTATTTGCTTATAGAGGGCAAATGTGGTAATAGTCTTCTCAGAAAGTTTGTCTAATCAGGTTTATTTGTAACTTAATTGAAATATATCATATCATGATGAACAAACCCAATGGAAAGTATATGATTTAATACACAATTTAATTTTTATTTTTATCAAGCACAATGCAAAAAAAAAAAAATGCATTGCCTAAAACATCTTACTTACTTTTTCTATGAATGCTGAGTTTTGAAATTTTCATTGAACCAGCAACAGAAAAGATAACTAATATTCTCTTCACTAACCTTCTAATAAATTATTTTGTCATGCTGGCACACATGTATACATACACACACATTTACACATTCACAAATAGCAGTCTAAACACAGAACAGAGATACTGGTGCTTAAGGGAAAATAAATTGATATATATAACTTTTCATAGTGAGCTTACTTCATAAATCTTGCTAACTAGTTCTGGAGACAAATATACTATGTAGTGAAATATACAACATTGGTCTATAAAAAAAACTCTTTCAAATGTAATACCTATATAAACATTTATGTATAATAAAATATTTAGTTCATCTTCAATACCTTTTATGGAACTTTCAAAGCTCATGACTAGAGATTTTATTGATTTACATTTAATATAAATACACATTAGAGAATAATCTCTAGAAGATGAAAAAGAAGTCTTTAGATTTCACTATAAGCTAGATTCAAATTCATCACAGATATTTGTCTATAGTTCTAAACATAAAACATACTGATTTTTTAGACATGCTAAAACAAACTAGTAATTACTTAAATGTCAAATGAAGCAAAAATAAATTATAAATCTAACTTCAGATTAAAGAAGTTTAAATTTTCTACTAAAAATACAAGTTGTTTTTTATACACATTTTGGTATAATTAAGAAATGTTATATGTATTCATATCAGCTTAATTTTTCAGAAAGTCCTCAAGAAAGCAGAATAACTTAATAGTTCAATGTGTTTTTATTACCATAAATTCTTTGCTAAATTTATGATGTTGAGGGAAAATAAGACTATAATTTTAATAAAAGTATTGAACTCTGAATTTCAGATTTATGAGTTTATTAAAGAACAGTCTTCCCCTTTCCATGACTTGCACTTTCTACCTGACTTGTATAACAAGCAGAATTTTTATAGACAACTAGAGAAGAAAACCTTCTGCCTTGCATTTTCTAAATTATTCAAAATTTCACATTTGTGTACTTGGATCTTGTGAATTTTAGGATTCTGAGATCTAAACCACTTCATAATGTTTTCTAACATCTATAAAAATACTGATAGTATAGAATCATTCATTATCTACATGTTATGAAACATATAACCTTCTTTTACCCTCTTTTGTAACATGAAATATTGTAGCTCATTGTTTCTAATTTTCTAAGTAATCAATATATGTTTTCAGTTTTAATTAAAACTGGTATCTTCCCATTTTTAATATATTCTTATAAAACAAAGCAGAGGTTTCCACACCTCTTTAACTGCCTCGAAAATGCATACACTTTTTAAGGTGTTTCTTCGCATTAATGCTTCATAAAATAAAACTGACTTTTTCTATAAAACTCGACTCTTCAGTGTAGTATTTACAAGCTACATTAACTATCTTAATTTAAGTTAGCTAAAATTAAAGTCAGAATTTAGTTCCTCAGTGCACTAGTGCACTAGGCACATTTTAAGTGCTCAGTAGCCACATATGGTTCATGGCTACTGTATTAGACAGTGAAGAAACATTTTTATAATCACATTAAAACAACAACAACAACAAAAAATGTGTATATATATATATGTACACACACACACACACATGTATATACTAATTCTAAAAGAATTAGTATATATATATATATATATATATATATATATATATATATATAATTCTAAGAGAATTAGTATTCCATGTAATGTCTAGAAAGGTTGGAATTGTTATAATCAGCCTTCCATACATTGGGAGCCTAGAGATTTAAGTTCTCTGAGAACCATAGACCTTTGAGTGCACAGCACAATGATACTTTAGTCCATGACATCCAAGTCAGTTAAGTATATTCAAAAGATTAAAATAGGTAGAGGGAAACATAGGGGACTTTACATATTAATACATATAATTTAATATTCTGCTTTATAATGTCTTCGTTGCCTGCAAACACCCAAAAGTCTTTCCCCTGCCTTTTCAATGAGGAAATAAAGAAAACCCAGAATTCAAGGACAAAGAATAGAGCTCCCTGCCACAAATGGAGGGTGAAACAGGAAAAAAGAAATCATTTTATCTGTCTTGTTGTGTTATGGCAAAAGAAAAACTAGACAGTTAATTTCTCAATAGGTTATTCTGCCACATTAAATTCTTAATAAATCACTCTGCCATATTATGTGAACATTTTTGTTTTAATCCTCCACTGAATGCATATCAGGTGTGTGCTGAGTGGAGAGCAGGGAAAATGGAAGGCAAATTGTGTCTTGTTCAGTGAAATATATATTAATAGACATTCCCACGTGTATTATAGAATAAGTGAAATGAGGTATTCATAAAAGGCTATAAGTAGTGAGTTTTTATTCAGAACTAATACAATGGCCAGGAAAACAGTGTTTATCTACAGTCACAGGAAATTAATCCCTAGTTTTATATTTACATGAACATATCACTCTGTGGCTGTATGTTCACAGAATAGAATCATTTATACACATTAGAGGAATGGGGGGGTGGTAATTTTTATAGTGTTTTTCTGTACAACTCCCACCCCCTTTCACTCATGTATTACAAGAAAGTTCTAGTAATATGAGTAGATTAGCTGAGATATTTCACAGAATGTAAAATGATTTTTTTTCTTCCTTCTTTTAAATGTTGAGGACAATAGACAAGTCTATTCACATTATAAAACAATTATGAAGCTTCCATAGCTCTTTCTATACTCTATCCTAGACTCCAACCACTGTTAAGAAAAAAAGGTAGCCAAACTTGTATTCTAATCTTTACTCTCACCATCCTAGCCATATAAGCAGAAAATGAAGAGCTTTGGAGGGAAAAGGTGCATCTGTTAGTGTTGGGGTATGGCTGATTAGGATAACTGAGGGGGGCTCAATATCAGTGATTTACCAGAGGGGAAGTTGACGTTGGTCATTTCTAGTGGGATACTTCAAAAGCTGCAGATACCCATAGGCCCATCCCAGAACTGCCACTGGAGGGAAACAGTCTTAAAAAATTGGCATTTGTCCTCAGTAGTTTGGGGATATATACACACTCGGAGCTTGGTGCCTGTTTTCTTTTTGAGGAATTTTGAAGACGGGTGATTTACTGGATGAATCATGACCAGTATGGTGAGAAGAGAGAAAAACAGAGAAGTATGCTAATATACATAAGTTTCCACGAGGTGAAGCAGATTTCATAGAAAGTGGCACTTTCAAGTCAGGATATGAACTATGTATATGTATAACTTGAGGACTCGAGAGAGACCACCAAAACACCCCATGAGAAAGCCAACAGTCTGATGCCAATCCAAATAGAGAGAATGCTGATGGGCAAGTATTAGCATTCTCACTTTGTCTTCACCGAAAGTACTCTATGAGAGTGGCTACACTGTAAAATAAAATTGTTCTACAATACAGTGTACATTCTAACACACAGCAAAATAGCAAGAATATGCAATGTAACAACCACTTGAAAATCTAACTAAAGAAATGTTTTTTCTAGATGTATTTAATATAAAAGCACTTGAAGATTTTTTTCCAAGGAAAAAATAGTTTTGTTTTAAGATATTGTAGACCTCATTTTTGTAAATACAAGTAAGCATTATTATCAGTGATTTTAAAGATTATTATTTTGTAAATATAAACTAATGTTTTTTTTTATTTTCTTACTGATTTTAAGGCTGTACTTACACATATTTAAAGGGGGAAGTTATGCAGTTGTCCCAATAATGAGGCAAAAATCTTCATTACTCAAAATACTTTAAAATTTGGAAACATGTATGGAGGTTTTTTAAATTTCATTTTAGTTATCTAGATTATTACCTATACCTTCTAATTCATACTTTAATGTTTAAAGCATAGCCTTAATTTTTAAAATAAGATTAAATTTTATATTTTTTTCTGATTAGTAAATCCAAAAAAGTATAAATTTAAAGTTTATTAACATTTATAATAATATTTCTGTATTTTTACATTTTAGTGAATTATCATCAAACACCTATTTTATAAAATAAATAATTAATTTTTTTCCAGTACTTAAGATATGTGCACATTTTAAACATCTTGAAAGATACGGAGGCATTTATTTTTTTAAGTTTTTCCATAACTTATATAGTTTAATGCCCCATATCTATATGTTATACATAACCTTCTTAAATTCCACATAATTTATGGTGGCTATTTAAGGTATTACCAAGACATGATATTTATATAACACAGAAAGAAGCAAACTATAGACCCAGAGAATATTAACTATTTGAAAGCTAAAGTTTTTCAGGAAGCAGAAATATCAGCTTAAAAAATTGAGAGTTCTTTAGAGGTCTGTGTAGATTCTATAGAGCAATGGAGATTTGGTCTGTGACATTTCAGAGTATTTCCAGGTTCAGCAGTTATGCACTTTGACAAGGCTTTTTGGTGTAATTAATAATACAGTGACTATGGTGGGTCTCAGGTATCTATCTATAGGGAATCATCGCTACATTCAGATTCACTATAAAACCTGTTGAGTTTTTAAGTATTATTTAGTAGTGACTCAATGTATATCAACTATTGCTTTAAACTTTATTTTCAGTATTTATTGAGCTAACTACAAGAGGAAATCGGATGAGATTTTCTAGCAGAAAGTCTTAGATTTGTCACAACTGTTGAATAAATTGTGTAAATGAAACACTATTCTTAAAGAGCAATAAATAAACCAAAGTTATTTGTCAAGCCAAAAAAGTTTGAAGATAGTTTTTCTACACATAGATTTTGCTGTACATATTTATGAAAAATGTATAAATATGTTGATTGAATGTGCACACCTTAGGGAAGAAAACTTTTTAATATGTAGCATGATACATATTTGCTAACAAAATTAAAATAAATTACACATATCTGGAATTTTTATCACAGAAACTTAAAAACCTTACTCGTTGCTTTAAGAATGCTCTAAATTAAAATAAAAGTGGAAATCTACATGTATGGGTTACTTTTATAAAAACTGGTGAGTCAAATAACTTTTCTATTTTGTGTGTAAGCTTTTATTCTTTTATACTTTCATAATTTTAGAATCTTTCATTCTTTTGGTTAATTATATCCTTTATGCCATTCCTTTCTATCTCATTCTACTTTTTTAATAGGGAAAATACTATTTTTTAACTTTTTAAAAATTAAGTTTATAATTGGTTTAATACAATTGTATAATTTTCAGGTATACATTGTATTTAACATGTGTATATTCTATTGTGTATTTATCACCCAAAGTCCAGTTTCCATCAGCTTTCATATATTTGATCCCCTTTAGCCACATCAGCCTATCCATATCCCCCAATATTTGACCACCTTTACCACATCTATCTCCCCTTTCCTCCCTCAACCCCTACACTCTGGTAACCACTGGTCATAGTCCATGTCCATGAGTCTCTGTTTGTTTGTTCTATTTCTTTGTTGCTTTTAGGTTTATATCCCACATATAAATAACATCAGATGATTTTCTACTTTTTCTGTCTGGCTTATTTCGCTTAAAGTGATTATCTCGAGGACCATCTATGTTGTTGCAAATGGCAGTATTTTATCTCTTCTTATGACTAAGAAATATTCCCTTGTATATATGTACCACAGCTTCTGTAGCCAGCATCTATCCTAGGACACTTTGTTTGCTTCCATATCCTGGCCTCTGTGAAAAATACTGTTATGAACATCGATGTGCAATTATCTTTCAGATATGGGTTTTCCAGTCTTTGGGGTAAATACAAAGTAGAGGGATTGCTGGAATACATGGTAGATCCATTCTTAGTTTTTTGAGGAACCTCCATACTGTTTTTTAGAGTGGCTCTCTTTTTCCTTTAGTGAATTTAGCCAGGAGTTTGTCAATTTTATTAATCTTCTCAATGAACCAGCTCTTTATTGCATTTATTTTTTCTATTGTTTTTTATTTTCAATTTCATTTATTTCTGCTCTAATTTTAATTCTTTCTCTTCTTCTACTGACTTTAGGCTTAATTTGTTCTTCCTTTTCTAGTTTTCTAAGATGAAGCGTTAGTTTGTTTATTTGGGCTCATTCTTATTTTTAAAGATAGGCCTATAATGATATAAACTTTCCTCTTATGACCACTTTTGCCATGTCCCAAAAGTTTTGGTATGTTGTACTATCATTATTATCCATTTTATGTATATCTTGATCTCTCTTTTTATTTCTTCTCTGACTCAGTTATTCTTCAGTAGCATGTTATTTAATCTCCATGTATTTGTGGTTTTTCCTGATTTATTTTTGCAGTAGATCTCTAGTTTCAATGCATTATGATCAGAGAATATGGTTGGTATGATTTAAATTATCTTATATTTGTTGAGGCTATCTCTGTATCCCAGTATGTGGTCGATTCTTGAGAATGTTCCATGTGTACTAGAGAAGACTGTATAAGCAGCTGTTTTGGGATGAAAGGCTCTGTAAATGTTATTTACATCTAGTTCATCTAATATGTCTATATCCGACAGTGGGATATTGAGGTCCCCTACTATGAATTTTTGTACATTTTTCCCTTTAGTTCATTAGTATTTGCTAACAAACTAAATATTTAATTTATAATATTTCACTATTAATATTTCGGAGCTCCCTGATTGGGAGCATAGATATTAATAAACGTTATGTTTTCTTGATACATGATTCCCTTTATCATTATAAAGTGTCTCTCAGCATCTTTCTTTACCTTTTTATTTTGACGTCTATTTCGCCAGGCATTAGTACCGCTACTCCCACTTTTCTCTGAATACCATTTGCTTCAAATATCATTTTCCACAGTTTTGTTTTGAGTCTATATTTGTCTTTAGAGCTGAGATGTGTCTCCTGGAGGCTGCACATGGTTGAGTTTTTTTTTTTTTTTTTATCCATTCTGCAACTCTATGCCTTTTTATTGGTGATTTCTGTCCATTTACATTTAGGGTGACTATTGAAATATGAGGTCTTCTTGTAGCCCTTTTATCTTTTGCTTTCTGGTAGTTTGGTGTTTCCATTGTTTTCTCGTTCTTGTGTTTCTGTTTTATTTTATTTTATTTTTGTTGGCTTTTGTGGGTTTCCCTCTGGTTCTTCTTGTTTTATGTTATATACTTCATTTCTGAATTAGAAATATGTAAATATAGTTATATATATACAGTTGTCCATTTTCTTCAGCATGTGCCTTATCTCCTTTCCCCTTTGCAAATTTGGATCTTTGAATGCTCCCTTTTTCAGTCATTACTGTCTCAATTTTTTCCTATATATACTGAACGTTCAATATTACCTTGCTATAGCAATTCTCTTTTTATTATTTAAACTTATAATGCCCTGTTCTTAATAAGAATTGTACTCCTCTGCTTCATTTAAGTGAGCTGAGCCCCTTTCAGTATTTCCTGTAGTCCAGGCCTTGTAATGAAGAATTTCTTCAATTTTTGTATTTCTGGACAGGTCTTTATTTCTCTTTGATATCTAAAGAAGAATTTAGCTGGATACATTATTCTAGGCTGATAGTTTCTTTCACTTAATATTTTGACTATGTGATTTTATTCCTTTCTGGCTAGTAAGGTTTGCACTGAGAAGTCTGATGATAATCTAATGGGTTTTCCTTTATAAATTACCATTTTCTTCTCCCTGGCTGTCCTTTGAATTCTATCTTTGTCATTGATTTTTGATAACTTTAATACAAGGTGTCTTGGTGAAGGCCTTTTTGGGTTGAGATAATTGGTGTTCTGTTGATTTCTCAACTTCCAAGCTCATTCCTTAGATTTGGAATTCTCATCCACTATTTGTCTGAAAATGCTTTCTGGTCTCTACTCGTTTTCCTCACCTTCTATATTGCCCATTATTCTTACGTTTTCTCTCCTGATGGTATCAGCTAGTTCTTAAATTTCTCTTTCATTATTTTTCATTCTTCAGTTTATCTCTTCTTCCTTCTGACTTATTTCTAGATTTCTGTTTTCAATATTACTGATCCTTTCCTCAATTTGGTTGACTCTATTTTTCAAGCTTGCTATTTCATATTTCAACTTTTGCAATGGGTTTTTTATCTCCAGAAAATCTGTTCTGTTCTTTTTGAGAGTTTTAATCTCCTTGTTCTGCTCATCTAGGTTTTTTTTTTTTTTCAATTCCTGAAATTGTTGATATGACTCGTTTCGGAACTCACTAAGTTTTTTCAGAAGTACCATCCTGAATTCTCTGTTATTTAAGTCACATATTTTTGTCTATAATCTTAATTTCTGGAGATTGTTCTCCTTTCTGAGATGCCTTGTCACCTTAGTTGTTCATAGTGTTTAACAGACTATTTCTTCACCTGGGCATTAATGAAAGTGTATTCTGCTGTTTTTCATAAAGAAGATTTATTATATAAAGTTCTCTTTGTAGCTTTTTGCAAAGAAGGCACTTTTCTTTTGGTTTCCAGTAAATGGTATCTAAGCCTCCTGAGTTCATGCTTTATATAAAGCCTTAATAATGCTTTTATGTAATATCTTTATTTTCTTGTAGATATTAAATCATGCTTGCTACCCTTAGTTTCAGTCCTTGTCAGTGTCAGTAACAATTTCTGCAGGGTTTGCTCAGATTCCCCTGGGGCTCAATGGTGATCATTCTTGGAGAACATTAGGGGTGGAGCCCTCTGGGTTGGGAGGTGGGGGCTGCAGCTCAGCCTCGGTTTTGCAACAGCAGCCGGTAAAAATCAACTGTTGCTTCTCTGCCGTCCTGCTTCTCTACTTTCTGCCCTAAGGACTGGGCCCTGCCACTGACCATGCAGAGCTCACAGCACTCTCAGACAGAGCTATTCAGGAAACTTGCCTCACCTTCTCCCCTCTCTCTCTCCCTATAGGGAGCTCCAGCAGCTGCAAGAGCAATTTCTTTATTTCTCCCAGCTCACCACCCAGCACCCGGGATTCTGACCTGTTGTTACTCTTATGTGCAGCTCCCTGGGCATTAATGAAATGAGTTGTTACTCGGACGTGCTGGTATGCAGTTCGGGTGGGGTTTTTTTTTGAGTTTTAGGTGTTCAGTTTATTGTTGTATCAAGGGGCGAGATCTGGGAACATCTCTCACTCTTACCATGTTTCTCCACCCTCCCCAGAAAATACTGTTTTTATAAGCCAGTCTTTCTAATTGGTGTACTTGGCACATGTTATCAGTGAGGATACTAACTCCTAGGGCTGACAGCCCTAGAATTTACTGTACTATTGTGCATAATCTGGAATCCTTTGAAACACCTTTATTTCATTAATTATTAATATTTAATAAAAAAATTAGAAAGAATGGAAAAGTACTTTTTATATCAATTGAATAGCTTATGACCATTTGCTGGAAATTTAGTCTGGCTACCATTTTAACATGAAGCAAAGGGAAAGAAAATCAGAGGAATTATTTGATGACATTGAGAAAGCAATTTTTAACTCTCCTATATTAAATGTTTATTAAATTATTTTACTTGTTTTATGTTTTTAGGAATTTAATATTGAAATTGATATGAGCAAAATTTTAAATAAGTAAAAGACTTATAAAATTATACACACCCTTAAGAATTTCTTGTTCATATGCAGCATACTGCAAATAAGTAGAACAACTTTGTGTCTTGTAATTTACTAATAGAACTTTATTTTGAAGACTAATACTTTTCAAAATTTGTTAAGACTAATGCTTTGATCAAACTTAAGATCCTATGGTAAATTTTCACATTTTCTAAATACATGAGCATTTTAAGAATTCACCTTAATTACATATAGCTCTTTTACAGTTATTGGCATTGATTTGCAATCCATGCTTTATAATTATATTTTTAAATGACCATTCTCTTTATATTAAAAACATTAAAAAATTTTTACTTCTTATTTTTTAAAATTTTTCTACTCATCTGTACCTTTCCTTATAGGATATTGCATAATCACTGGATCTAGTGCTTAATGAATCCTACTTTAAAATGAACAATTTTTTTAAAATATCAGACAGTTAAAACTGAATTCTCAAAGATAAATTTTAAAGAAAAATTTTGTTTATTTCTATTAGAGTAATGTAAAATTATTTAGCTGGATTTGTAAAGAATAATTGGTCATTTGATAAAAGATAGTGAGACAATATATAAATTGGAAGATTCACCCAGTTTGGTCAAAATCTAGCAGTGTTGCCAGTCACCTAGTGCTCCCCTCGATACACCTGCTCAGATGCAAACACCTCTCCTTGTCGAGACTATATACCTGCTCTTGCTGGGCTATTTTGTAAAGCTTTTGAATATCTGAAAACATCCTTTCGTTGATATCATATATGACAGAGGAGCCATATAAAAGCTAATAAATAGTTCATAACATACTTTTCAGTAAAAAAATTATAACTAATTAATTATTGTATTCTAAATAAATACCAATATAGTAACCATGTCTTTTACCTTGTACTCTGTCAGCTTTTAAAAATAGTCATTTAATGAATGAATGTCATGATTTATATTTATCATTCTGGGATATATTTCGGAGCTCCAGACTTGTATGTCCAAATTCTCTTTTAACAACTTTCTCTACACATTTCTGTCACAGGAAATTTTTCACCAATACTACTTCTTTTGTATGCTTCCATCTTTGGTAATGGCACCATCTCCATTTGGTCTCTTTATGAAGATGGAAGTCATTTTGACACTTCCCCACATCTGTCACAGGTCAAAATATGTACTAAACATAACCATTCTGCTACTACCATGGTCAAAGACTATAATTATTTTTTTGCTGTTTTTACTCTAATAGCCTCTTAACCAGTCTCTTTAATTATTCTCTTCTAAGTTTTTGCTACAAAAATTTAAAATATTCTTAAATAATCTTTTTTAAAAATAGCATCAAATTATGTAACTGACCTACATAAAACTCTTAATAGCTTTTCATTGCATTCTTAATTCATGTTTTAACAGTTACCTTAATGTATGAATATTACTGTACTACCTTTGTGTTTAAAAAATATTTGATTATTTCCAAAAATCAAATAAAAGTAAATCAGAGCATTAACACCGCTAAAAGCATCTATCTCCTCTTAGTAGGCTCAGACTTAGTAGGGCAAATACTAAGAGGAGAGGTTCAGTGAAGGCAAAGTTTGCTTTAAACTCTAAAAGTTAAACATTAACCACAATAAAGATGATCACAGACCTAATCATCTTCTTGGAAATCACAGAGATAAGGGAAATACTAATATACAAAGTAACTCAACCTTTTCAATTATTCTACAGTAATTAAAACATACATACTCATTCAAACTTTAACATACCAAGGGAAGATGTGTATGAACAGCATATAAAGACTCTTCCAGGACTACCAATATTTCTTTATTGCCCATTATTCTCCTGTTACTTTCTATGCTTCAAGCACATTGGAATTATTTTATTTTATTTCTTTGAGTACACCCACCAAGATTTTTTAGTGCAGATGGAACTTAGGCTCTTCTAGCTGTCCCAATGAATAAAAATGTTATTAGCAAAAGTCAGTGTTTTCAAACTTATATTTGAAAATATATATATATATATAAATAACATCCTTATAAGGTAAATAATTACAGAACATTTTAAAAATAATAGCTTGTGATTATAAAATGAGGCACTAATATAAAATCAGAGATATACATTTTTAAGATTGCTAGTCTTAAAAATAGATTTAGTAATTAAATATTTAGTACCTACTTTTTCTGACACAAAGTTAATTAAAACTTCTATAGAGTACTAAAGATTGAGTTTATTCTACTGTGGCACCATTGATAAATAAGCTACATCCTTAGCATATATTTATTATTATCTTTGCACAAAAAACTAAAGGGAAAAAGGGAGTGAGTCATGAAAAGCAGTGGGAGGAATATTGGATAGGAAAAGAAAGTGTTATGTTTGGATGTGTAAAATTTATGATGCTTTTTATGTTTAAACTTTTTATGACATATACCAATCATAGTAAAAGTTAGTTTCATTTATTATATCATTTAATTTTCATAACAATCCCATAAATAAGATTATTGTTATTCTCACTTTTTAGAAGAAGAAGTTGAGGCACATAAAGAAAAAGTAATTATTCAAAGTTATGCACCTTGTATATTGCAAAAAAAACAGGATGAGGATTTAAATTTCTAGGCCTCAAAGTCCATATGTTCTCCTGTGCAGTACATTAACTACAGTATGTTAGAATTATCAAATCTAATAAACAATGATGCATTTTTAGGCATGTATAAAAGGTGATAAAACTCGTAATTATTCTAATCAGGATTTCCTAGAAAATATATCAGACCTCCAAACAAAAACAGTTTTTACCTTACTCTAGAAAATTTTTAAATTGCTTAATAGATGAAACTTTCAGACTAGACTATTGAGAATAGAATACTTTTTTTCACTCTTTTTCAAGTAAGCTAACTCCTCTTAGCATATTTGCTCAAAATAATTGTTATCATAAAGCTGTAGCTCATAAAAAGTTATATATGGTTTAGTCTTCTGCAATAGCCTAGTGTTAAATAAATGTAACCATTCAGGCTAATATAATATGATTTTATAAGCATCGAAATAAATTTGTACAAAATACACCATATGTTTATACCCCCGAAGACAAAGATCTCTGGTAGAAGCAGAGAAGCCAAAGAAGTGGATAGCAGGAATAACCGCAACTGATTTCTCAGCCAACATTAAGTAATTTTAAAAAATGATATAATACCGAATTAAACAACAAAAATTTGCCAATTCCAACATATTTGTTGCTCGAGAGAAATCACAGGCTTTGGCTCTTCTAATGAAATTAAGCAGACCAATACTGAATAACTAACAGTATTGTTTATTGCAATTTGACTACAGTACAGATTTTTGTGGAAAAGCCAAAAGACGCTTGGTGTTAACAATTCCTGGTGCACTGTGTTTTGCTTTGGTTTAAGCTTTTATTTTAATTTAATTGGTTAGCATAGGTTCTGCAAAAAATTTGTTCTATTTTATAGACAAAATGTAGTTATAATACTTTTAATATCTTGAAACAGAAACATGAAAAAAGAAAGTTATTCTTATTGATAGACACATTCCTCTATCAGGAAAAAATTGGTTTCAATATAAGCGGATTCTGGAGAAAATGATGACAGTAGCATAATATTTACTCTCTTCAAATACCCTTATAAAATCAGACAGAGCAATTACATAGTAAACCAAAATAGGTGGACCCCATTTACAATAAAATGAGGTTACAAAGTATCTTCACAAACCCAAAATATGAGTGAGCAAGGAGAAAACATGACAGCTACAGCCCTGGATTGTCTCAACCTTTAAACACGTAGAAGCATAGGGAAACAATGAGGCAACCTAAGGTCTGAGGACAGGATACTCACCAAGGCCAATATGAAAACAGTAGCTAAAACTAGGATGGAGGCAGAGTACCTAGGCCATAGCTGGTCAGCTAATGGTCTTAGCCAGGTCTGAAGGGGCTGGGGCAGTCTAGCCTCCCTGTATTCTTGAAACTGATTAAATACGGCACCCTTCCAGAACAAAATTGCACATAGAGAGGAAGAAAATGATCTACTGAGAACTACTATGAATTGAACTACCAAATTAAACTTATCAGGACAAGGGCAACAGATATTAAGAAAAGAAAAAGTCTATATCAGTGTGGGAGGAGAACTGAGCCAAAAGAAGCTCATTTAGTATTTTATTATTTTAGTATTTTTTAAAAACTAACTAAAAAAAAAGATAAGAGAGCTCTGTGAAGTTAGAAAAGCTATTCTGAAACAAATTTTCTTTTAAATTTCAAGAAATTTATAAAAATTTAATTTTTTAAAAATTTGTAAAATCAAACCTTGAATATATAGCTAACTGTATAGAAGTGAGATTAAATGAAGATATGATTGCTGTATGTCAGGACAAAGTAGGTAGATATAGTAAATTTGCAATTTAAATGAGGACAAAAAAGAATGCATTTACAAATCTTTTAAGTATGTTCAGTAATTTTAGTTTTCAAAGTATTTACATTGTTATGTGGAAATCAACTTGGGTATGATGTAGGATAAGGCAAGTGATTAATAATAAAATATTGTAACTTTATCACCCACCTCTGTACCTGAAAACATCAAATATGTTTAAATACATGTTTAAATACATGGCACTTAAACAATAATTTAGTTACTTTCAGGGGATGAAAGGTAACAAATTATCTAGAAATTTATAAAATAAAAGGGAAAGTCAAATATTTACCTTGTTTTTACATAGTGTTATTTTTATAACTATTTTATTAATTAAGTAATAATAATTAAAATAACTATTAATTAATATTGTATTATTTTTAAAAAGCAAAAACTATTAGTAATTAATAGATGAGGGAAAATGAAACTATATGTTAGGATTCAATGGTTGTAATAGATGTAGGCATTAAACATAAAAAAAAACAACAAGCTAGAAAACTCAAATCATATGTGATAGTACTCCAAAATTCTAACCTAAGTCTATTTCTTACAACTTGCAGAAAATATAGAAAGTAGTAGGACATATAAATTGAAAAATGAGCATATAATTAGAAAAAACAAGGCAGAAAATTTGCAACTTAAATGCCTTGTGCTTTTCAACTTGATAAATGGTAAGGAAAAGAAAAAGACAATTTTCACCAGTTATTAAGAAGCTTAAGAGAAATACCAAATTTTAAGAAAATATATAATACTATAGTGTTTAGGGCTGCATGTTTAGGTAGTGAAAAAGTAAATATACACAAGAAAATGGTTGTATAAAACACAGAATTCTGTTTGTTTTTTTTGAGGATTTGACTGAAATCTAGCAAATGGAAGGGCTTCTGGACTCTTAATTTATAATTCCATAGTTCTATAGCTATCTCTTATCTAATTAAAATATCTAGTTAAGATAATAAAATATCTTGTCTAATATTATAGATATTATAGATATAATTTATATTTATACACATATATAAAGTATATATGTTTATATGTGTATATATATATGTGTTTATATATGTGTGTGTGTGTATATATATATATATATATATATATAATTGTTAGGCTAAATAATATTAGAACTATAGATTAGAACTGCATCAATTGTGCTCTGATACAGAGCTCTAATGTATGACAATATATTCTAACATCCCATGCATGTTCTTTATTTGTTCTTTTGCTGCTCACAGTTCACCCAGAGACGATCAGATTAAGCCTAATGATTATAAAACTGAAACTAAAGAGTTGCTTTATTCAGCATTTTTAATAAATTCCATCTTTGTCACAACTGCATTATGTTTATGAGACATCTTTTTATGACTTTAATATCAGCACTTTCATTTTTCTATTTTCCAGTAACATATGAAATAAGGTAAAATTCAATAAAATATTCAATTAATGGCACAAATCACATACACTGCTGTATGTGAAAGATGATGACATTGCAATAATTAAAATTTGGCTCTCTGACAGCATGACCAAAGTACAGAAGTCCAAATTTGCATATAAAACATGGTTTAACAGTAATAATATGTAACGTATAAATACATATAAAATGTATAAATATATGGATTATAAAAATTCACACATATGAAAGAAGATTTAGAAAGAAAAATTCTATTTCAAATGTGATAGCATATTAACATTAAGAATACAGTAGAAAATTCAAATATTTCTTTGAGCACTGTAATTATCTATGAATTATTTAACTGCAGTTAAAGAGACAAATTATATTCATCTATCTTATTTTATTTTACTTCTAATCTTTTCAATCTTAATAAATTATATCATCGTTCTTTTAGTTGCTCAGGCCAAAACTTTGAAATTATTCTTAATTTCTCACTTTTTCTTGAACCCCACATTCAGTATAACTGTAAACCGTATTGTTTTTACATTCAAAAGGTACCTTGAATCTGAGCATGTTTCACTGTTTCCTCTATTACCCTTCTGTTCAAACAGCCGTTTCCTTTTGCATCCATTGCATCTATTGGCCACCCAAATGGTTCCCTGCCTTTGTTCTGTCTTTCATACCGCCAAAGTCCAATGTTAACACAGCAGCTTCTAAAACATAAATCATATCCTGTCACTTATCTGCCCCAAACTTTTCAATAGATTTTTACTTCATTCAGCCTAAAATCCAAATTATTTACAATGGTTTACAGTGCTACATGTAGTCGTTTTTTCAATATGTCTCTGACTTAATCATTCACTCACTCCCTTTCTGACTGTTTTAGCAATACTGGTATCCCCATTAATACTTGAATGTGTTAGCAAGTCTCCCACTGTTTATTTGGCCTGGAACTATCTTTCCTCAGATATATGAATGGCTTGCTTTCTCCTTATTTGCAGGTTTTTACTATAATAACAACTTTTTAGCAATGTTTTCCCAAATCAGACTATATGAAATGGCAATAATACCTCTCTTAACGCTCTTTTTCACATAACATTACCACCATTCTATGTACTTATTTTACTTATTTATTTGTGTTAGGTTGGTTTCTACAAGAACCTAAGCTCCCTAGAGAGCAGATATTTTCCTATTATGTTCACTGTTTTAGCAGCCCAACATTTAGATTAGTGCCTGTGACACACTATATTTTCCATAAATATTTATGGAATGAATCAAGAAATGTACATTTATTTTACAATATATCTATTTGGCAACTATTTATTGAATAATGACTGTCAGGCCCTCTTGACACCGTGATGTCACATAATCTAGACTTCCCACACAGGTTGCCCCCCTTTCTCTCACCCACACTCTTCCAGTTTCCCACTTCCCAGAAAGTTGCTTCATGCTTACCTGGTGACACTGAACCATCTGTGGTCCAGGAAAACCTGCAAATTTCTGCCTCATCCTGTGGGTTGCAAGTAGACCTTATCCTTGGATGTGCTGAAAGAAATTTCTAAGCCCTAGGAGCTACTCCTGCATAGAGTAGGCAAACTGAAACTTAGATAACTTTTGTGTTCCTGTAAATGCTCTTCTATAAACTCTTAAATGAAGTTTATATCATCTAAATTGTCTTCTTTAATCATGTTTAACAGATTTTGTAATGAGAAATGGAATCCAAAGCTGACTAAGGGCCTATGGGACAGAGATACACCTGCTGAACTGTAAATTTACTCTTCCTCTCACTGGGACCGAGGGCCATAGGTAAGTCACTTTGATTTGAGCTCTACTCCCTTGCATGAGGCTCGTCGATCCAAAAATATTTATTTAAAAAAATGCATATCTTGCTCCCAGAAAAATTTTGAGAGCTCCAGAATTTATTAAAATTCCTTGAAAGGTTCTGAGTCTTGAAAAGTTTTGGGGTGTTTGTGAAAATATTAAAAATATGAAATAATATAGATTACTTTATATATATATATATAATGTGCATATATTAAAAATAACTAAATGTTGATGAAATGAACTAAAAACAAATGCTCTCATCAGGTTGAGGAAGTACTTTTCAATTCTTAGTTTGACAGTACTTTTTATTTGGATTGTATCTTGAATATTGTCAGATTTTCTTTTTATTAAGATGGTCATATCTTTTATTTTAGTTTGTTAATATAGTTAATTACATCAATTGACTTTTGAATGTTAAAGCAACCTTGTATTCCTGGGGTAAAACCTAATTGAGTAGAATTAATTATTCTTTTTTATTGTTGGAATATATTTGCTAGAATTTTGTATATAATTTTTGTATCTATGTTCATGAGGGACATTGTTCTGTAGTTAAATTGAAATATATTTACTACTTTTAGCGTCAGAATAATTCTGTCCTCGTAATATAAATTGGGAAGTATTTTGTCCTCCTAAATTATCTGTAAATTTTGTGTGGAATTGCTATTTATTCTTATGTAACTATTCGATAGAATTTAATAGTTAAGTAAACAAGGCTGGAAATTTTCTTCGATGGTTAATATTTTCACTGCAAATTCAATTCCTTAAAAGATAGAGCTATTTAGATTTTCTATAACTTCTTTTGTGAGCTGTGGTACTTCTGTCTTTAAAATTTTTTCTTTCATTTTGTCTAAGTTGTTAAATTTGTTGTTCAAAATTATTAATAATATCTCCTTAAAATTCTTTTAATATTTGTAGAATCTAAAGTGATATAAACCTTCTCATTTCAGACGTTGTTAATTTGTGTCTTTCCCCCCTCCTGATCTTCTTGGCTGGAATTTTATTAATTTTATTGATCTTCTTAAAGAGCTACCTCTTGATTTCACTGATTGTTTCTATTGCTTTATTTTACTTTTTCATTGATTTTTAGTTTGATCTTTATTATTTAACTTTAATTTGATTATTTTCCTGTTTCTTAAGGTAGAAGCAGAAGTCATGTGTTTTAAGACCTTTCTTCTTTTCTTATATAGGCATTTAGTGCTATAAAACACCAAGCACTGCTTTAGCTATGTTAAAGATAAACTGAGGCATCAAAATTTTCAAGACTTTATTTGAGTAAACATGAATTCTGTTGGGGCAGCATTAAACTGAAAGTGGTTAGAAGTACTCCTCTGACAGCAGCTGGGGAAAGGCTTTTATAGAGCAGACACAGAAGTAAAGCAAGAACATTATTTAATTTGGCTATGGTTTAAGTGGTTGCCTCTCTTGGGACAGTCAAGTTCGCTCTTCGTGACTGGTTGTTTCTTAATTTTGTTTTTTTGGGATACAGTACGTTTACAGGGCTTTATTCTGGCTTAGGTTTCTGTCTGCTTTCATTGGCTACCAGGGCATTAGAACCACCTCAATCTAATGGGCTCTTTGTTTAATTACTTTAACAGCTACATCCACAATTTTTGATAGGTGTGTTTTGATTTTTCTTCAGTTCAAAGTATTTTCTAGGGTCACTTTGAATTTCTTCTTTGAGCCTGTGGATTGTTTAGAATTATTTTATTGAGGCTCTAAATATTTAGGGAATTTCCAGACATCTATATATTTAGTTATATTAATTTCATTTTCATAAAATTTAAAATAACTTCTATATTCCTTAGGGATTTTTTTCTTTTTTATTTATGTATTGTTTAAAAGTTATTTCAATCCCTTAAAATGTGTTGAGACTCATACTCATTTTATGGATTAGCATATGATCTATTTTGGTTAATGCACTACATGGATTTGAAAATTTTCATGCTGCTGTTGTTGTACCTAAAGATATAAATATCAATTAATTCAATGTGTTGATAGTGTTTTTCAGATAATTTATAATGTTACTAATTTTTAAAATATATTAACTATTAAATCCTGAAAGGTGAGTTTAAATGCCTATAATTATGATTGTAAAAATGTTCATTTTTCCTTTAACTCTCAAATTCTGCTTCATGTATATATTAACAAACACATCAATAATTTTTATGTCTTCCTGATGAATCAATAAGTCATTATTATTTTTGATGATTTTTTTCTTTCCTGGTGACCCAGGTTACTTTTGTTATCATTTCGTTTAGCCTCGAGCACCTCGTTTAGTATTTCTTTTAATGCAGGTTTCTTGCTAATCACTTCTATTATCTTTATTTTGTCTGAAAATGTGTTTATTTTGTCTTCATTATTGAAGAGTGTTTTCATGGAATATAGAAAAGTTAGTCAATTATTTTCCCCCAATATTTTAAAGTATATCAGCCTCCATATTTTCTGATGAGATTCAGCAGTCATTCAAGTGATCATTCCTCTGTATGTAAACTGTCATTTTTGTCTGGCTGCTTTTAAGTTATTTATTTCATAGTTGGAGAAATCCTAAGCTTGGATGCTGGAAAGCAAGATTTCTTCCACTTACTAGTTATAAAATGACTTTGGGAAAATAACTTAGAGTCTGTAAATCTCAGTTTAGTTATCTGTGAAATAAGGAGAAAAAAAGAATGGGGCTTCAATTAGGAGAGTGATTAAAGAATCACAAATATCATTCTGAAGTCTTTGATTTTGTGATTAAGTTCAATTTAGATATATTTTATGTATACATGCACACATATGTATATATAATACAAATAGAGAGATCATTTATATTGAACTTGATTTTGATTTGCATTTTGTACATAAAAATATGAAACAATTGTTCTTCATTTTGACCATTTGCATAGCTAATTCAATGTGGTGTTCATTCCACTTAACTCCTAGTCGAATTTTAAGTGTTCTGGGGATTAATTTTATTCTTCTGTGAATCTTCAGGTATAGGTTATGAAATATGAATGAAAAAACAATCTTCTAGCAACCTTTCAACAAGTATACAAACAGATTCTTAAAAAAATAATTTATTGACTTCTTATTTTTGGTATTAACATTGTTGTTACAGATATACCCTATGCATAAATTCCCTCAAGTTCTATAAAAATATGGCATTTAATAGAAGTTTGAGTAAAAAGTCATTGGTCAATTATTTAATTTTAAGCATTGTAGGTGTATTCCTTATATATTTTCATGACATGTTCTGTAGCTTTGCATCCTCAATCAGCAAAGACAACTGTCAAAATAAATGGCTGTTTGTTTTTGTTTTCTTTATTTTATTTTTATTTTTATTTATTTTAATTTCTTTATTAATATTCTACTTTCCATTTCTAAGATTTTCATTCTTCCTTTCTTTTCTTCCTTCCTTCCTTCTTCTATTCTTTCTTCTGCTCTTCTTTCTTTCTTTTTCCTTCCTTCCTTCCTTCCTTCCTTCCTTCCTTCCTTCCTTCCTTCCTTCCTTCCTTCCTTTCTTCCTTCCTTCTTTCTTTTCTTCCTTCCTTCCTTCTTTCCTTCCTTCTTTTCTTCCATTTTTTCTTCCTCTTTCCATCCTACCTTCCTTCTTTCCTTTCTCCCTTCCTTCTTTCCTTCCATATCTTTCATTTTTTTTCTCTCTCTCTTTCTCTCTCTTCTTCCCTGACTCTCTTTCTTTCTTCCTTTTTTTCTTTCTTTGCTATTATTTACTAGTAGTTCATGTAGGTCCTGATGTAAATTAAAACCCCCCCTAGCATTGATATGATTGATATGAGCAACTCACAATAAATAAGCCTTAATACACTGTGTTTCCCACATGATTTACTATATAGTTCTTGCAAACTTTCAATAAGACTAGTCATACATTTTAGATGTAGATCTTTCTTTGAAATTTTGTTACATAAATGTCACCTAGGACAGGTCTGAGAAATTTCAAAAAGCAAAAAAGAAATTCCACAACAATGTTGGCCAGTATATTCATGTAAGTTATCTTATATATCTGCTGTAAGCCTCCATTTCCCTATCTATAGAATAAGAAAATCATAGGATATATCACATATATTTGATGGGATATAATGCCTACAGTGCCAGTTATTATACCTGAAATAAATTAAGGATTAAAAATGTTCATTTATCTTAGTCTGTTCAGACTGTGAAAAAATTATCAAATAATAAATAAAATCAGCAATATGTTTGATTATAAGCTACTCAGACAAATATTTGGAAATGCATTTTATACAGTAATAAGGTTATAAAAAATTAATTAAAATATTGTATTTATAATTGGCGATGTAAATATATGAAATACCCCATAAGGAACTTGTTTAGATTTTGAATATGAAGAGACATGCAGAAATGACTTTTTGAATAAGTGGAAATGTATAAACCGTCTTTGGATATGAGTATTGAATATTTTTCATTATAATTTTTCTAAATTAATATTTTAAATAATACAACTTTACTTTTTGAACTAGAGAAACTGTTCCTAAAGTTGATGCAAAAAGAAAAATATCCAAGATTAATCACAAAAAATTTTGTAAAATAAAAGGCAGGAATTAAGATGGTGGCTGAGGAACTATTTCAGCTGGATATCAACTGATTAAGCTCCAGTTAATAAAACTGAAAAGTGAAGAAAAATGAAAGGTAAACAATTTTTAATAAGAAAAATAGAAAAAATATTTGCAGTGCATAACAGCCACTTTACTTTTTTATGTTTTAGTGAGTTTAATAACTACCATAATTATTAACGTTTATTTTAATTATATTTGACACAATATTTTTAGTTTCATGTATACAACGTAGTGATTCAACATGTCTATGCCTCATGAAATGATCACCACAAGTTTAGTAACTGTTTGGCATTGTACAGTTATTACGATAGTACTGACTGTATTCCCTGTACTCTACATTACATCCCCATGAATTATTTTATAACTGGATGTTTGTACTTATTAATCCCCTTCCACTTTCTCAACCATCTCTTCATCACTCTCCCTTTTGGCAATTATCAGTTTTTTTCTGTATCTATAAGTGTGTTTCTGTTAAAACCACCACTTTAAATCAAGGGGAAATAAAAATATTATCTTATTGGAAAAAAATAGGCAAAGATATAAGTTGATCTCTTTAGTGGAAAAAATTTAAATATTTATTTATGTATGCAAATATGCTTAGTATTACTTAATTTAAATGCAAATTAAAACAAGCATGAGAAAACATTTTTCCAATGTGTGATGAAACTATAGATTGGTAAGAATAAAGGGAAATGTGTATCTGTATACAATAGGAGCTGCTGAGAATTTTAACATATTAAAATTATTAAATATTTAAACTATTTTAGAATTTTGGTAAAATTCTAAACTACTGTATGTTTTAAAGGCTTTGGAATGTGAATGAAGGAATCAGGTAGAGAAGAGTCAAAAAATGGTAAAACCAATAATTAAAACAAAATATCTCAAGGTAAGAGTTTAAATAATACCTTTATTGTTCAAGCAATATTTTTTTTAAATAATTAAAATAGTGAAAAGGAATGTCACAGAGTATGAGAAAATTAATCCTGATCTTAAAAGACAGAATTTTTTGGGGGGAGTTGACAAACAATTAAAAACATGGAAGACAGAGTTAACTTAATTTGGAAGCAAGAAACAGTAAAAATTCCTATTTGTAAAAAGAACTTCCATAAGAGGAAAAGTGAATAATGAGGTTAGAAATATTGGCATAATACTGATTATAATTAGTGTTGGGCTAGTTAAGGAATTTGACATTTATCTTGAATATAATGGAATTCTAGTAAAAGTATTTTTGAAAGATCACAGTGAGATCACATGAAGGGTGGTTTTACAATGGAAGAAAGATGAATTATTCTGTTATGAAGAAGATAAAGGAGATAAATTGTGTCTAGTGGTAGTGAAGATGGAGAATGAGGATAAATTTGGATTTCTAGGAGTTGAAATGACTAGTCCTTGGTGTGCAATTGAAATGTGGAATGGAAAAGCAGTTTCTTAAGGATCTCATGAATATTAACTTCTTAATAATAATCTCATGAATATTGAAGCAATCACAGAGATAGAAACTCAAGATGAAGACCAGTTTAGCAGAGAAAAAGTGGAACTGGGAAAATTATGTAATTACTTATGGACATAATGACACTGAGGTTCCTATGAAACAATCTGGTGCCAGTGTCCACCAGGAGGATGAAACTAAGAATCTTTAGCTCAGAAACAGAGTCTAGGCTTGTGAAAAAAATATGGAAGCATCCAACCTACAATGGAATTTGAAATCATTGGAAATAAATCACTAATGGAAAGTATGCAGATTGAGAAGAGTGATGAAAGTGGACAGAAACTTAGGTCCTACTGCTACTTAAGGGATTGCATGGGTGAAAAGGAGTTGTGGGGAGGGACTATAGAGGTTAAATACTTGAGTTGGGTCAGTCACACTTTTTTGGATTTACTTTGTATCTTTGTTTCTCACTAACATTATTATTTTGTGACAAGTTATTTTCCTCTCTGTAATAAAATACTCACCGAACAGTGTTATTCAGAAAATTAAAGGAAAAAGTATATTTGGAATACTCACTAGAGTATTCTAAAATTTTAAGTACCTAATTTGTTGTACTTTTGATGCTATAAGGAGAAAAAGAAGATTGCAGAAGTGCAAGGAGTGTCAAAGAAACCATGAGAGTATACACTATTTAAAAATGTCCCATTTCTTGTGGATGTGAAAACCAATGGACAGTGGAAAGCGAAAACAGAGTGCATTTTATTTAACTTGTCTCTCAGGAACAGCCAACATTTCCACTCCAAAGACTGATGATTGCAAAGAAAATGAGGCAGCTTCTAATAAAAGTGATTATAGTCTTATTAGTGAGTATTCTTATATAGAGTAAAATTCTTTCTTCCCTTGTGCAGACATATATTCTTCTACTTTACTCATAGTGTAATTTTTCAACAAATGAACATTTGTGACTTGTGGGCATTTGCCCAGAAAAAGCTTAAGAACACTTCTCATAACTATACATTATAAAATCATGATTAACACTTGAAGTAAAGACATAGTTATTGTCATTAACAAATATACTAACAGTAGGTGAACCACAATGGAGGAGATCCACTTTGGTCAAATTAGTAATGCAAACAATATTCATACATTTCTAGAGACAGGTGGGAATATTATCTTGGCTGTTTTACACTAGTTATTATAACAGCAAATGTAATTTCTATACAAATAAATTATCCATATATTAATTATGAATTTTAACAAATGACACCTTCAAGTTGATAATTGACAATCAGTGAAGTGCAAAGCTATGTATGTTATCTCACTTTAGTGAACTTTTAAATTTCATGAGAAAAATCTATAATTGTAAACATCAGGCAAAAAAAAAAAGAGCAAATAGTAAGAGAACCTAAAAAACTATTGTGATTACTATAATTTAAATGTCAAAGGAAAGCATATTTTCTGGTAAAATCTCAACGTTCATTTTAACAGAAATGCAGCTGAAGAATAGTTTTCTAGTATTTAATATAATTTAGCATGGATTTCAAAATAAATGAGAGACACATTGCTAAAATATTTAATTTTAATAAACTTTTAACATTCTACTATTCAAATATTTAATGAACTAATTTCCTGAAATTTTATTCACAACAAGATAATATTTTAAAAGAACAAAGTTAAAATTTAATTTTTAAATGTGTTTTTCTTTAATACTTACAACACAGAATATTAAGAATGTTGGGAATTACTGACTTATTACATCCACTTCCAGTAGTTTATTCAGAAATAATCGAAATAGATATATCCTTTTTCAAAAGATGTTCACTATAGCATTATATAAATGCAAACAAAAAAGTATTTAACTCTATATGCTGTAAAATTATGAAATAATAAAACTATTTGTAAAGAAATTTAAATAACAGAAATCTTAAATGTTAACTACCATAAATTTTTATATTCATTAGGTACTCAAATTTAAATAATAACAGAGCACTAAGTGCCCATAATCTACGTGAACTTCAAATATTAACTTATTTAAACTTTACAATGATCTATGAGTGGATAATATTACTATTTTATTCCTCAGTGACCTTATGAGTTTCTATTATTACTGTAGCCATTTAAAAAAAAAAGAAACTGAGGTGAAGAAGTTCTTTGTCACACAACTTTTAAGTAATAGGGTCAGATTTAAATCAATCTGCCCCAGAGTCAGTGCTATGAACCATTAAATTCCGGTAAAAATGTGTAGCAAAAGGAAAGACTGAAAAGAAATATCCTATACCTAGAGTGTGAGCAATCATTCATCTCAGTTCTCAAAGATTTTATTAGTTGTCCTTATTTTCTCCCCTCCATATGAATCTCTCCATTTCTGCTAATTCATTCTCCATTGTCAACCATCTTGTAAAACAAAAATAAATAAATAAAAAAACTAAACAAAAACATTTACATTTTAATTCTACCTGCTTCAGCAAAACCCTCAGAAGAACTTCAGATGTCTGCTCACATCTCATTTGCTCTTCAGTCCTCGGAAGAATATGTACTGTGTCAAGTTAGCTAAAGTTACCTAAACTGAAACTAGTTTCCCTGAATTTCTTCCCTGCATAGTTGTGGTTTGCCAGGGTTACAGAAGACATTGTAAGCAGGACTTAGAAGGTGAGAAGTGAAGTCACGCTCATTTTTACTATAGGAGGGGCAGAGGAAGGGATGAGGTGCTGCTGTAGTTCTTCTAGCAAGTTGTTGTTTATCTGTTGACTCATCTGGTTGGCATGCGCTGCAACTAGACCCACAGAAACTCCAGCTGCTTCCCCATCTTCTTTTTAAAGATCTTAAATTCCTCAGCCTTGAGTGTTCTTAGCTCACTAACAAAAACCACCAGCTGGTACTGCCAAACACTCCTACCAGCAAAGCTGGAGGCTTGGAGGCGATGGGGGAACGAATGTCAGTTCCAGCCCATGATCATAGAGTCCATTTATTCTTGGATTGTCTAGTCTTTCCTTCTTTCCCCACTTCATGTCAGTCTTCCCTTAGAAACTGACTGCCAGGCTGACTTCCAGCCACAGCTCAGCACACAGAGAGCATAATGAATCTCACAATTATTTAAGGTTGCATCCCTAGGATAAATTATTCATCTAAGTGGTTCATTCTGTTTTTCTGATCAAACCCTAACTGAAACACATTCCTCTAAAAATAAATTTTATTTCTACCCACGCTAATAAAACATTTCAAGTACCACTCATCCAATACCATTTCTTTCCAGAATTCAGCATATTTCAAATATTATCTTCTCGTATTTACAGTCAGTTTCCAGGATTTTCTTCATACAAACATCTTTTCCTTATTTTTCTTTGCTGGCTTCTTTTTTCCTCCACTTTCTAAATACTGGAGTGTTTCAAGACCAAATTCTTGTTTCTGTCTAAACTACATGTAGGTAGATTCATGCATCCGTTTCTATATGCTGATGATTCCCTCATTTATAGTTCCTACCAAATCCTTTGAACTACAGACTTATGTGACTAAATGGCCTCCTAGATATTTATACTTTCAGGTTGAATTGCATCCTCAAATATGCTGTATGAAGAAAAGTACTTGACTCCTTCCTTTCTTCTCCCCCAAATGCTGTCTTGATCACATCTTCTCTATTTCAACAAATGCCACTCATTTGCTTTAGCCACTTACCTGGGAATATTTTTTATCGTTTTGTCTTTTTATAACTTTAGGTGCCATTCTATCAGATATGAAAAATGACTTTGGATTAAAGCAGAGTAGATGCCAAAAAGATGTTCTTTGAGGTCATTAAACCTGAATAAAAATGCCACTAATGTTGACTTTCTAAGAGAGAAATTTGGTATATATCTATAAAAAAACAAACTGACAAGTTGCTAGAACTTTATTTATATGTTTGTCTTATCAATGAACATGTAAAGCTGAAATATAAAAATATTAAGACATTTTGTTTAGTGGGAAAGGATATTACTTCCTGCCTCAAATCTATTTTCTACATATACATAAGGTCTGGTAAGTCACTTTACCTCTCAAAATCAGGTTTTTTGTCTGTAAAATGGGGGAAATAATATTTTCTTTAGCATAAGTCACTGATCTATTGTGAAGGTTATATAAAACTATTTATAAGACAGTAGTTATTAAATGAGAAGCCCATATTATTTTTTGTTATAATGCTGCTAAATGAAAACTAAAGTCAGTATCATTTCCGTTGTTAATCTGTGTCTTAAAATTGTATTTTTATTAACACTTCTAGTTTCCAATGTTAAAAATCTGGTGTTGACTTCTGCACATTTCCAGATAACCCAAATAGTTTTCTAGCCCCTCAAGTCTTGTTTCCACCATCCTTAGATGAATGGATGCCCAGGTCTTAAAGACATGAAAAGATTGAACCACTAGTAAATACACAATGGAAATAGTTTTCTGTTATCTAGTGCCCAAAGAAAACATGCAACTGAGATTACAGAGCATAGCCTTCATTACGTTATAAAGTATAATGTAAAAACCACCATTTGAGACGGGGTAGAAGTCAAAACACTTATTGGAGACACTTCTCCTGAGGAGAAAGCCCATACTTGAAAGACAGACAACAAGAACCAGTTTATTTATATTTATTTTCATAAACCCATTACTTTGCCTGAGCACACTACCCAATCTCAATGCAGACTTTCTTTTCTAATTGTAGATGAATTTACCAGCATAAAACCTAGCTCTAGATGTGATGTTCTGAGAATCTGTTAAAAGCCACAATTATAATAACTTCAGTGAATGCATCCTCTCTGCACTTGTTGTAGAGTAACCATTTTATATACAGTTCTTAATTTCATCTTTACAAAACCCTAATGAGGCAGATGCCATCATTATTTGCAAATACAGCAGGCAAAATTCAGGCAAACCATTTTGCATGAAGAAATAACTTCATACAGGTTATGAAAGTGGAAGTCCTACTTTCTTTTCCATGTTGCACGTTTATACACACACACACACACACACACACACACACAGTATTTTTTATACAAATTATTTTATCAGTCAGAATCACTGGAATTAAATAAATTATATAGTTTTATTATGGTTTCTCTAATACAGAGAAAGGAAGAACAAAACAAGGACACTATGTTAGATTGAAAAAAAAAATGTCAAAATGGTTAATGTAATTCACCAGTTCAATAAACTGGATTACATTTTAGTAGGACAAAAGATCAACGAAAGCCTATTTATATTCATTGGCTGAAGGATGAAACAGCAACCAGGTAATGCTCTTCCTATCTTTAGGTTCATTAGCCATGGCTATTATATTTGTTGGACACCATAACATCCACATGTTTCTGAACAGCTCAGCTGATTTTTCCCCCATATACAAATTAAATAGTAATAAATAGCAAGTGAAAGAAAATTCAATCACTAGTCAAGGTATGAGGCTTATTGCTATCTTTTGCCTCTCTATATTTTTAGAAATATTGATATCTTCATAAGACAAGCTTTAAGGACACAGGCTACTTCTCTTAAGGATGAGTATAGTCTAAGAATTAGGAATGCCATACATTTTTTTATTTGCATAATGTCCTCATCTATTCACTCTACAGTGTTGGATGATGTAGTATTTTGTTCTCTCACTCTGATTATTCCTTAAGCAAATCCAATAGTGAGAACTCTAATAACATTATTTTCTCATTAACTTGTCCTTTCTTGGTTCTACATAGTCAGTATCACTTCCCTGAAGAGAATATTACAGGCGTTCTGCGGAGGATATATATGGGAGATTGAGTTATCATATTTCAGCTTATACATCATCTAATTGAATAATAGACACATTATTTTTATTTTTCTAGTAAAAGTCACACACATATGTACATATACATATATATTAATAATATTGAAAAGTCAAAATACATATAAAAGAAATAAAACTAAGGTATATTTCCAATATACAATTATACCACTGTACTGCTATAATGGATAATCAACAATATCACATTTCTTTTTGTTGGTGGTAGTAATTTTCAGTATTTCATTCTCTTGTTTTTTTTGTAATTATTCATAACAATTGTGGTTTTGATAGATTTAAAAGATAAGGTAAATGTATTATTAAAGACTTTCCTTATTGTGTGTATATGTGTATGTTGTATAAATTTGTGTATATTTGAAGCAGATGGTATTAAGTCTGTCTTCTCTATATATTATGTATTTATATTTTAACCACAATATAGACCTATCATAATCATCCTCAACATGACGTTAAGCACTGATTAACTGCCCCATTACAAATGCCACTCTAGTAGCTACTAAACAATGAGAATTGATTGTAAAGTAGCTTATCCCCTGGGAGTTTGCAAGCTATGGCAGGCACCTCTCTCTGGATACATGCATATATCAAAAAAACATAGGGAGTTAGAATAAACATCAAATCATGAATAGCTTGTGAAGTATCTCCAGAATAAAGCAGTCAAAGGCACATGCATGTCAGTACATTTTATAATCAGGGATCAAGACAAGTACATAATTAAGATGAAGATCAAGGAGAGTAGCTGTGGGAGCTTGATGTCCTGACTTAGACGATGATTTACTAATTTAATTATTTCAGAATCTTCCCAGGAAAACGGGGGTGTCTGCTCCATAATAGATGTTATTCTCAGATGCGCCACTGGGTATTTGCTGACATACACAAATAATTATACTCATTCGGTTTAAAACTATGTCAGGATATGTGATGGTAGATTCAAGCAAATGCCTTTAGATTCTCTTTGCTTAATTAGAAAATTTGCATAAATTGTCTTTTTTTTTAACCTTTCTCAGCTCTGGCAGTCAGAGAGCCAAGCTCACTGGACTGAGGAACACTGACTTTCTCTAAGATATTTAATGTCAGAAACGTAAAAATATAGAGTTGCAAAACTTTGGTACATGTTATAATCTTCAACCTAGATTTTAAAAACAAATAGTTTCATGCACTAAATAAAAATGATTATTTTATCTTTGATTAGAAAAGGGCATATAATGGTAAGCTTTTATAAGTATATATACATAGGTATAAACATCTATATTCTGCAAACTTTAACACATTAAAAACTGCTGTTTTCCATCTCAAAATTAGAAAGAATATTTAGGTGCTTTAGCCAATGATATCTTTGTTATGCAAATTAATGCAAAAAGTGAAAGATTCAAAGCTTTCTCAACAAAAAATACAGTTTCCTCTAAAGGAAATTATAATTTCCTAATGTCTTCATTTCACTCTACTACTTTTACTATCTTTTAGAGCATGGAATGCTTAATTTTCTTCTCTCTCTCTTAGAAAACAGTGTCAAAATAGGTTTTATTTCAGCTGGCCATTATAAAAACAAAGAAGAATAAGAAAAAAATTAAGCTCATACTCCGTTAAATAAATCTAAAAAATTGTGCAGAGAACAAGACTATTTTTCAATATATTGTTGTTTTTTTCCCTTAAATACAAGTTGACTTTACCTGACTTCAGTGATCACTTTAGTAACGTTTGAGAGAATAGTTCTTTCAAAATGCCATCCTCTTTAAAATAGCAAACGTCTTTTCTTTTCCCAAATTCTTTTTCTTTTTTTGTAAATTTTATCAGGAATCTGTAACTGCAACAATAAATGGATTAATGTAGACTGAAAATTAATTAAATTGGTTTATTCATGTAAGATGTATCATTAAATGCTTTGTTCCTAGTAAAGAACACAATCTTAGCATCAGATTAACAGAAATAATAATGGGCAAAGTGAATTTATAAGACAAGCCAGCACTTCTGGCTTAGTTTCTTATTCCTTTTATAGTCTTGAGCTATCTCCAGAAATGGACCCTTCATGGTAACCATAGGAACAACGTCCACTGTGATTTCTTAAAGTGAAAGAGCAGATAGTGACAAAAGACATATATGTGGAAATATATGAACATAATTACATCCTAATTATTATATATGATATCTCACATTGTATATTAGCTTTTAATGTTCTCTGTGCCTGAATGAAGAATTAGATCTGTGATCTTTCTTCTTCAAATGATTCTGATGGATGATATTGAAAGCAAATTCTGGGGATCTGGGGGGAAGAAAACTAATGAAGGCAATAAAACTTTTTAATTTTATTCATGATGGAGTTTGTGAGTTTAAAGCTTTTTTTAATAAATCCTATCTTAGTTCGGCCGCTTCAAGTGTATCTGTTGGTAGATGTAAACTTACCTAGTGAATTTTGCTTCTGTAAACTGGCACTCCATTTTAGAACCCCTTTTCAATCTTCTCTGTACCAGTAAACAGTAAGAAGAACGAGTAAATACCTTGAAAATAATGTGTTAGACAAAGTAGCTTATAGATATATGTCTGTTATGTAATTTATTAATATTTAAATTAAATTTAATGATTCACTATATTTTTTCTTTTCTATCTACTTATTTCATACATTAAAATTTCATGCTTTCTTCAAAAAGGAAGCTATATATCTATCTTTAGGGTCTGAAAGTAATTTTTCTTGATTATTGCACAATTTTTATAACATTTAATGTATATAGTATAAATTAATAATTCATAAATTAAAAATTTTTGAAGTATAAGAATTTAATAAGCATTAATGATAAATCTCTTATGGTATGAGCTTTTGCATGTTAGTCTAACAGTGTAAGAATCACAATCTACAAATTCTCAAACATTATTTTAACTGAGTACAAAAACTGAGAAAAGTTTTTCTTTTAAAAATATAAAAATATTCAATTGAATTATTGTATTTAGCGTACCAGAATTTTATAAAATATGTAAAATGGGGTTTTCTACATAGGCAGAACTATAAAGGTTTATTTCTAACTATTCCAATTGTGGTCCTCAACAGGGCCAGGCGATTAGGGAATACATTAGTATTCTATCGCTGACCTCTCTCATCCTGATATATCTCTGCATTTCCACTCTTGTTTATTGTTAAAAGGGTCCATACATACTTCTGTTTAAATATGGAGACTTATTCATACCTGAAAGAGATTATAACACTCCATATTCATCACCAGAAAGTCCTTGCTCCAGAAAAAGTCACCTTACAATGCCACCAAAGGCAAGGATAGCTGAAATTCTGGACTCTGCTCTTCAGCAGGCAGCCGGGCCAGGACTTAGGCTGCTGACCAAAGCTCCTGTTTGCATTCAGGATCTCTGCTTCTCACAGAACTTTGATGAATGATATGTGAAAATATTAGCAACAGTGAAGTCATCCCAGGCAGCTAATTCTAAGCTCAAGCAATATGGTTATTGGAAAAACTTGACATGAATATTAATATTAAAGTTATACTTTATTCATACCTATGCATTGTCAGAATGTAAACTTGCCTGGTCAAGCATACACTCTCCATCCCCAAAACTATTCATCTTAAAAGTAGCAAGACTTTCTAAGTACGATAACCTAGAAAAACCCAGAAATAGAGCCTAATGCCAATTTATTTTGACTTATTTCTGTCTACTTACAGATTGTCCTTGTCCTTTATTCCCTGTAGGCCTTGATTAGAATCTTCTTGATTATGACAAAAATTTTGAACCTCTGAAAGAAGTCGTTGACATATGGTTCTGTTAGGGAAGTGGAGACTCATGTCTCTCCCCACAAGAAAAATCAAAAACTTTATATCAATAAAGAAGAGAGAAAGAATTATGGAGTATGCATATCAGATTACATAAATGTAGACAGTCTGTCAGAGACTGCAAGTATGGACAAAAATCCACATAAATTTATATAGTAAAATTAAAAAATGAAAAGTAAAAATTTTACTAGTTCCATGAATGACACATGATTATACTTTGTAAGAGATCTCTAGGTGAATTTTGAGGTATGTGTTTAAGTTCCAGGGGTCAAAAAAGCCCTTTCTTACATTACAAAATTAAAAGATTGGGCCTATTATGTTTTCAAGGAAACATCTTAGGTAGAAGGAGAGAAACTGCCATAATCCTCTACTTAATTAAATAATATCTTGGGACACCATATGCAGATGTCTTTCTCCAGAAATGTTCAGTTTATAAAATTATAATAAATATTTATTGGCTTCCTCTGTTATCCCAAAGTAGGATTCCCATAAAACCCCTTTGTAAGCCTAAATGGCATAAAGCAAAGAAGCAATTACCATTACAGTACTTTATATGAAAAACTTTCTTAGCATATCAGATCCCCCCAAAAAACTTACCAAATTATACCAAATAATGTAGAAAATCTAAAATAACACTAACATACAGTAAAACCAGAAATATGATAAGTAAACAGCTTATATAAAGTGAACTAATGTATGTATAGTGTAGTTTCACTTATTAAAAAGACCTATTGATTTGCTCTTAAGTATAAGATAACAGAGCATTCCATTTTGTACAACCATAAGTTCACTCAAGCAGTAGACTTTCTATTTTATTCATTACTGGATGCTGACTAAAAGAAACCACTTTGCTACTAGCAGAACCAATAGTAACCAATGTTTTTAAGATTTTTTCTTTTTGCATGTTAATAGTATGAATGATGCATGCAGGCATGTTCAACTCTCACACAATGTCTTTATTTCATTGACCAAGATTGCAACATTTATTTATGTCCTGTTTTATGCTAAGTGTAATACCCTTATGAACTCTCTTAGGCTTTCCTAATATCTTAGGACACATCTTGCTAATGGATGCACAAAATAAACTGAGATAAATACAAGTGTTCGCAAGCACAGTTTAAAGTTACAGCAGCTTGATGTGAGATACTGAGCGTGGTTCCTAAGGAAGGAGCAAGGCGGCACCGCGCCACCTCAATGATGGCTCACTGCAGAACAAATTCCGAACATTAGTTTTGCTTTTTGCCTTTTTTTTGTAAAAGTAAAAATGCTCTTTAGTTTGATTAGCAAAACAGGTACGATTGCAGGGTTTTCATAAAAGCAAAGTGGAATAAAGTAAATTTTCCCAAAGTGGGGATCCCTATAACATTAAATAAGCTGTAATTCACTAAATTTCTTTTTAAAGTAATATTAGTAAAAGTCATCCTGAAAAGCTTGAAATCTGGGTTGTTAGGCATGAATAATAGAGTTTTGCAAGTATAAGAAATTAAGGCTTACAGGATGCCAGGTTAAATGTGGCATCTTGTTTTTTTACATCTGTTCTTAAGAAATGGGAAAACAGTAAACTGTCATGTCTCTATGGGAAACAGAAACCAAACATCTTTGACAATTAAAGGGCTGATTGTTGCAGAATTGATTTTTTTTTTATTTAGATGTAGAAAAAATTGAGATGGATGACATTTATTAAAGTACACTATCTGTGAGTCTCAGAATTCCCTGTACCCATTCTTAATTAAATCACCTCAAACATGAGTACTCTTTCGTCCATTTAGACATAATTTTTGTTAGAGCAACCAATTTTTCTATTACTTTATGGCTTCAGTACTATTTCCCATGAAATACTTGATTTTATTTTTATATTTTTATATATTTATATATTTATGAATTCAATATTATTATAGCATCTTATACATAATAAAAAATAAAGTTTAGAAATATCAGTTGATTTACCCAAGGTCAAGAAACTAGTATATGACAAAGTTCGGTGACACCAAAGTCACAGCTCAAAAAATAATGCCTGTAGTATTTTTACATTTTTACTATTACCCAGGTATATAAGTAAAGTATGAATCATGGTCTTTAAATTGTAAGGAGGTATAATATTTCAAAAGGTTGGGGGAGGGAAATATAAATCCATACAATCTTAAAACGCTGTTTAAACATTATGAAGTAGTGTGTAACACCAAATTGTGTAATGCAAGAAATAGATTCCCCATGGATTTGGAGAAATAGAACCTATATGTTGAAATGTCCAGGTAAATATTCAAGATGGAGGTGGACATTGAAAGTTGGTTAAGATTTTTTAGAGATATGAAAGATAGGAATAGGCACCATTTTATTATATCTCATCTAATTTTTGGAGAATAAAGACATGTGAGTTAATTATCACAGATATTCTGGGTGAGGGATTCACACAAGGCAAAATCTAAAACCACATAAAAAGTAATTTCTATTCTTATGTCATTCTTAAACTGACACAAAATGTATATGATTTACTACTCAATAAATATGTCATATAAAATGAGATAATGATCTGATATTAAGGCTATTTTAAGTAATAATGAAGTGGTTAAATTAAAATTTCGTTATTCTCAAGATCATCTTTCTCACTGTTTCTGTTTATTTTTATTACTAATAGAAGCTATTTTTACAGAGCCATCTATGACTTTAACTCCTCTTTTGTTGAATTTGGGCCCTAAATATTTATACTTTTCCTTACTCACATCCCATTTGTATTTCGTTTTCCAAACAAGACACCAAAGAGGTTTTCAAATGAACTACTCAAAAGAATTGGCACTTCCAAGACAGCAAGAGAAGATCTTTCATAGATTATAGATTAACATGTTGAGAGTAGAGGGGAGTAACTACAAAAGCCTATGGCCATATTGGCAGCAATGAGAATAACTTTCTTCCTATTTTTTTAAATCTGAAGTTTTGATTCTTCATATTATAATATTTTTAAGTAGTTTAAATTCTGAGCCCTTTGGCTTATATGTCGATTTGCATGATGAATTAACCTATAGAATGTAAGTATTTATCTAATTTTAATCTGTAATTAGAGTGCAACAATTGTCAAAATACCTGATTTGAAAATGTAAGCAGTTTGAAATAATATATCTTTGCTTGTCTATATCTAAACACAATTTTAGCTGAAATGACTGGATAACATCAACATTAAAGTGACAATGAAAATCAGTATAAAAATAAATACATGTTTAAGGCAAAAGTCAGCTATTAAACTAATATATAATAAGTAATATTTATAGTACAGTTTTAGAGCAATTGAATAATAAAGCAACATAAATGGGGCAAATAAAACAACAGGAAGTGAGCCAAACCATGAAAGAATGTATGAACTAGTGAAAAAGTTTAAACTATAAATGAATTACATATGGCTACAATTAATCATAGAAAAATAATAATCCAAATATGATTATCCAGTTAGAGAAGGACTTAGAAGATTTGCAGTGTAAGCATAATTTTGAAGAAAATATAAAGAGCATGTCTGGTTGAAGAAGAAAAATCTGAGTTAAAGCAAGGCAGCCTAAGACAGAGATAGAAAAAGAAATTACATCCATTGAGCATTACAAAGATAGCAGGAACTTTGCTAAATAATTTACATGTTTTATTGAATTAAACAAATTGATACCCCAAGATTTTTCTTGCCAGCGTTATTACAACATCCAAAAAAATTGTGATACATTCACATTTGTGACTTTTACAAAGTCTTTGCTTTGCAGTGTTAGAGTCATGAAATGCATCACATTCTTTATTAACTAGAAAGACATATTAGCAAACTATATCTATTAAAAGATTAATATTTCATTTGCTATAGTACATAAACAGTAATACTTAGAAATATAAATTTACTTTGTTGTGATTTATTATTACAAAACTAAATATTTTTGTCTTAATCCAGTTCAGCCACACATATAGGGGACTGTTAAAAATGTATAAGAAATATAAAAAGATTTAAAAGTACACAAAGATATTGTTTTTAATTGTTTACTTTACTTTTCAGGAGCCAACAGAAAAATGCCACATACAAACCATTTTACAATTTTATTAAGATTTAATAAATAATTATAGAAAATTAAAACATAGAGGAAAGAACATTATTGATAATATTGTTATCAGATTAATAAAGTGATAGCAAGTAGTGATCAGAACAAATAATAACATTAATAATTTTTCTATATTATAGGGATAATTTATGAATAGGAAAAATAATCTAATATCAAGAATTTATTTTAAAAATTCTGAGATTTACCTAGGCTTAGTTAGCACAAATTTAATTGGTATAATTTAATTATGTTCATTAATCTATACCACATTCCATGTGAATAATTACATTCAGAGTGATACTATGTGGTACTGCAAATATTGAATAATTCACAAAGAAAGAAAACACTTGGAATTATTTAATTCTGGTTCGAACATGCCATTTATTATTTTTGTTGTTCTCAAGTCTAGCGTTAAGATCTTCAAGCAAACACAAACTTTTTCAGATTGAAAAGAGGATATTATCAACTAACATAACACCTACATTTATGGACAGATGATGCCAAATTATAGTTCATTGTAATAATGACCTTGAGGATATATTTGACTTCTGACATTGACACAATCATCACTTCTACTTCTGTTACTTGTATCAGCTTTATCTCTGCAATGTACTAAGAGCTTCGTCTATTTTCACATTTCCGGAGCCAGTGATTTTAAGAAATTTGTCTGAGGTTATTTTAAAATAATGAAGTTTTTGTTTGTTCATCTAAACCAAGTATCTAGTCTCTGCTCTCTTCTACTTAGAACTCATCTGTAACATCCTGTGAAAGTACGAAGTTCAATTAATTCTTTATTGAAATGTAAGTGTTTATTGGTTAGAAAGTCACTGAATCCTGAAATTGTTCTTCATCTTCTCTATCCCCTCACATCTGCATACTAGCTTTTTTTCCTCTGTTGAAGCAGGGGAGAAGACAAGAGGCATTCTACTTGCAGGTGTTTTGCGGTAGCAACATCAAATACAAGTATCTAAGACAAATGCACATTTTAGTCCTGAGAAATGAAAGGTGTAATGAGGGAGTAGGAGGAGGAGGTGAAGAGATAGTTAGTTAACTGCGCCTGTCTTCCTGCCTTTTGCTACTTGGTGTATGCTCATAATGACCCTTGGGCAAAACCTAATGCCTTTGTGTGTGTTTGTGTGTGCTTATGTAGTTTTGTATTGTTTTTGAGACTGAAATTTGATACAGATTTAATCAACCTTTGTGCTTTAGCCTTTTTTCCCATCATTCCTCATAATTTCCCAGTTATTTCATTTTTATGTGTCAAAAAAGGCATCCTTATTAATGATAATTTTTACATTAATGAAAAAATAATGGATATGTCCTTGCATAGTGCTTTATAATGTTAAAACATTTTCACTTGAATTATTTTTAAATTATCTATTTTTCAGAACAATTCTGTGAAATAGAGATACATTAATATCAATATTTTTACATGGGAAAAATTAGGAAAAGTCATATCATTAAGGAGAAAGAATGATTTTTTTAAAAAAATCTCTATTGATTTGTTGTCTATTGGTGAAACAACAACAGACTTTACAAGTAATACATTGGCATAAAGTAAATGAAACTATCGAACATCGATGCATAAATAACCTACACAAAACCAATGAAATCAAAGATAAATGAATCACAATTCTTGCAAAATTTATTTTTAGAACACCGTAGCTGTGTATCAATTATTGTGATATCACAATTTTAGTAAATAATGTGGCATTCTTAAAGAAAAGGGACACAGATAAAAATCAAAGAAAACCAATTGTTAAGCATCAAGGGTTTAACAGTAAGTGCCCAGGGGAGATTTGTCTTTCTTCTCTCTGTAAGACTTTTCTGAAAAGTAAATTTTTTAGACGCTCTGAGAACAGAGCTTTGCATGGAGCATCACATTGTCATTTCTCTCCTTCTGACTATCTTTATTCATAAACTTCAAATATTATAAAATTTGTTTATGTTGCTATGTGGTTAAATTACTTTTAACTAGAAACTGGGGATTTCTAATCCTCTTAAGCCAAATTATTTTCCTTCTCAACTATGCACTAATGCACTCATGATTACTTGTTGATAATACATGTTCTTTAATTGGCACTTTCCCTAATACGATAGGGCTTATCTAGTTTCAGACTCTTCCTGCCTTTCCCCTGGGTATGAATTATGAGGGCCATCATGTATGGCACAGAGTGGAAAACTACACTAGCTTGCATCATCTTATTTTAAAATCATTTTTTTTTCTCTGCTGAGCAAAAGTTTCACCTTACGTATATTATAGAATTCATTAATAGTATATTTGCATAAGGATTAGAGATACTTATAGCATCAGATCTACTTCTCAGGCCATTTCAAACCCATGTTCACTCACTACTTCTATGAGACATTAGCCTAAATTTTGTTTTTACACAGAGTAGAGGGAAAAGATCATGATGTCTAATAAATTTTTAGCTGGGTTCACAAAACAATGCTTTTTTAGTAAACGTCTTTTAAAATATTTGAGCTAGAATAATCTAAATCTTTTTTATAATTTATGTACATATTTTTCAATATTTCATAAGCTTGGTTTTATTATATAATGATATATTAGCATTTTATCATGTATTAAGTTACACCATACTTTATTACATCAATATATATGTAAATAAAATAAAGTAATACATATATATTCTTTTTAATTAAGGCATCAAAGCTCTACTCTATATAAATAAATGTAATTGTTTTTATTGAGGAATAATTTTATTGTAAGCATAATCATACATTAAATTTGATTTTCAACTTTGAGCAGATTTTTATTCTTGAACAAAGGTTTTCAAAAGGATATTTTCAACTGTGAGCAAGATAACCTCCCAGTGAACTTGTCAAAATTTTATGTTCTAATTGTATATGGTAATCAAATTAGTTAACTTGTTTTGATGGACTTGCTGTTCACGGTACTGAGGGCAAGTTGTAAAAATAAATGATTCTTGTTTTAGTATAGTTATTTATTGACCCTCAGACTTACACCCAAGTCAATATTCACAAACCAAGTAGTATATTGCTATGAGATCCCAAGTTACTGACTCTGAATCAAATTCTATCCACTAGAATACAGGTCCCATGGGGACATCTGTTTTTGTGTGCTGTATCCTAGAACGTAGAATAATACTTTGCCACATGGAAAGGACTCAGTAGAGAACTGGTGAATAAATAAAAGAGAGAACAGGTTAAGAGACTGTTTTCAGTAACAATTCAGAAAACATGTATTACAGACTTCTTTCCTACCCACTGAGAAGCCTTTATCTGTCAAGGTTATTCTTATTCTGGCTGATAATCAAAGATATGAGAATAGGTCCAACATAAATACCTCTACTTCTTCTCTCCTTTATTTTTAATTCCTCTCCTTCTATCTGCCTTCTCTTCTGCCACATATGTCAAGTTCAGGTCATTGTCTTCATTTTAGCATTCTCTTCATCAGTATTCTAATATTTAGTACATCATTTAAAAATTGTTCTAATTATGCATAGATTATCCCTTTACATTGAGACAAAGAGCAGGGCTGGTAGGATTAAATCTCAGATGTTAATTCAATTATAGGAGTATAATCACTACATTATATTTAAATTTAATATTGGGCCTTCCTTCTATCTGATCATATCTATAGAAGGACATTTCCAGCCATTCCTACCTGTTCTTATTACAATCTTTACATTTTTTGCAACTATTTTTACTTCTTTTTACAGCACAAAAATTTTTGCTTCATAGAACCACTATATAAACTTCATTAAAAAAAAAACAAACAGGGTACCCTGATAGAACTGCATAATCTGTCTACTGGATAGTCTAACACAAAGCTCAATGTCTAGTGCATCATAGGCTCTCTATTTGCTAAACAAATAGGTAATTACATAGCAATTGTTTCCATTGATAACACATTAAATTAGAGCTAACAAAGCCATACCACATGCATTAAAATGTTTTTGTGTTTGTTTTGTTTTGTCTTTTGTTTTCTACAGCATTCTAGCATGTATCCTGTTGATCTAGAGTAGTATCAGGTCATTAACAAAGAAATTTTTTAAAAAGGGAGGAAGAAATATATTCCTGTTTTGACTTCAAAAAGGTTTAACTGCTTCTTCAGGAGATTATCCCTCATAATTCAATTCTCTCCAGAGTTTTATGTCATGGATTCTTTAGAACAATTATTGTATGAAACATTAAAGGAGGTCATGCCACTTAGGCCCGAACTCACTAATATCAAGACTCAGAGGCCAAGAAAAAGAAAATATAAGCTGCATATTTTCTAAGATAACTTTTTTGAACCTAACAGTGGTACCTAGGGAAGAATGAATTCATAACATTAATGAAAATAACATTGTTTCTAAAGATGATTTAAAAAGACATATTTTTTTCATCAATGGAAACACCTTCAGAATAAATATTTTTATGACATACTTAAATACAACAAGTTCTGTGTAAGAAAAAGTTCCAGTATAGTTGCTAAAATAACAATCACCTTACTCAACAATCTTTAAAGCTCATTAATTCTTACAGCATTTCCCTGAATGGTTGGCAGCCAATGTTCTTCATTCAGTTCGAAAATAGTTTCTGGTTGTATGATGTCTATATTAGTCCTGAGAAACATATCATTTGATAGAAAATATAATTTTTCATTTGTTAAGATAACAAGAAAAAGCATGATTTCCAGTTGAAAATTCTGCATTAGTAAAACAAATTTATAGATATTTTAGAATCCAGTTAGCTAGGGAGTAGCTCATTTTGTAATTAGATAATTGGAAAAACAAAGCCAAATTAATCAGGGTATGTGCAAATGTGTATGTGAGAAGAAAGCAGGTATATAGTTTAAAATAACACTGATGATGAAATTTCAAGACACAGAAACAATGAAATGTAGATATTAAAATGTTGTATTTAATCTTCTATATTTCAACATCTTATCTCAAATAAGTTTGCATCATTTGCTTTTTTAACAAATTAAGAAAACATAAACTGGGATAAAATATTTCTGGTAACAAAACTATATTGTAGTGAGTTTATAATATGCGTTCTTTGACTCTCTGGGAAGTATTCTTTGCATTCGTTTACCCTTTTAGAGAGCCACAAAATTTTGCCCATATCAATGATTTGAAAATATATGGAAAATAAATCAATGATTTGAAAATATATGGAAAATAAACTAGAATTTCTTTAGAAATTTTGACAAAGTCCTTAGAAGAAATTAGTTAAGGAAATATATTCTCAGCTAATAAGCACTTGAATTTTGTAACAAATTTTAATCTTAGAAATCTCCCTTCATAAGGATCAAGGGAACAAAAAGCCAAGTAAATAGAATAGAGTTTAAGAATATCTCTTGAGTACTTGAAGAACACTCCCCTGAAATGGATTGACAAGGTTGTAGAAGACCCCAGGATTGGTTTCTATCTGCTCAGCATGCTGAGTTTTGGTGATTATATTTTTATTGTGAATATTCTAGGTCATAGTATGCCAGTTGTAAACTGTCTTGTTTGTGAGGTTATTTGAGGAAAAAAAATTCTAATTGTTATCATTGCAAGAAGGCACATTCTGCTTTTAGCCCTTTCAAACAGATGCCCAGAGCAATTCAGCTATTTTTTTAGGCCACATAGCTATGAGTATAAGGAAGAAGAAAAGGCCTTTTAAAAGAAAGAAAGAAAGAAAGAAAGAAAGAAAGAAAGAAAGAAAGAAAGAAAGAAAGAAAGAAAGAAAGAAAGAAAGAAAGAAAGAAAGAAAGAAAGAAAGAAAGAAAGGAAAGAAAGAAAGAAAGAAAGAAAGAAAGAAAGAAAGAAAGAAAGAAAGAAAGAAAGAAAGGAAAGAAAGAAAGAAAGAAAGAAAGAAAGAAAGAAAGAAAGAAAGAAAGAAAGAAAGAAAGAAAGAAAGAAAGAAAGAAAGAAAAGAAAAGAAAGAAAGAAAAAGAAAGAAAAGGAAAAAACTATCTATATACCATATAATAAAAGTTAACTGCTATTACAATGGCCCTTCTTTGTCATTCACTGGTTTATAATCCTTTTTCCAGGTTGGCAAGAATAGAAGCAGGGTCACAAAATGAAAGTCTGGGTCAGTCCCTGCAGTGTTCATGCTATAGGCATTCATCCTTTTATTTGACTCTTAAGAATACATGAAGCACCCTACAAAAACATAGGCAGATTCCCTGTTTCACACTATATTTGTGTCTCCTAGTGCTAGGGCAAAGCCTGGATAGAAATAGAAAAAAACATCCACTTCTTAGCATTTACATAACCAAATATTTAGAACCTATTAACTCATTAAAAATAAAACTCTCATCAAGACACTTATATACATCTTAATTGATTATGTTCTCATGTTTTAATAGCAAATGATAAAACATTTATTTCTCTTACTTTAAAGGTCATGTTTTCCTGAACATTGCACTACATCCCCTGGTATTTACATGGTTGTAACACTTGGAATCCCTCAGTTGCACCTCCAACATGTAAAGAGCTTGGAAGCCATTATGCCCATTCTCAAGACAAGAAAATCTGAAGAAACATAAAATCAGATATTTTCATAGATCCATCAGAGAATTAAGGTCACAAAGCAAACCACCATACTAAAATTTGGAAAGAGACAAATAAGCAAATGTAGAGAATCCCAGTGGACACTTGTTTACCTGGAGCAGAAGACACTGGATTCACAAAATATTAGTAATACTGTACCATATTTTTGCACGTTACTGGAGTCTGAGTAAGGACTAGCATGACAGTGAGAATTTCTGGGAGTTACAGTTTGAGGAAAGTCTTTAAACTTCTGTGGATTTTACCTCCAGAAATTATTAGGAATTACCCAACTTCGGCTTCCTCTAACCTTTCTGTCTTACTCAAGTATGAAGAAAAGGTAAGATTATTTGTAGAGGTCAAAGTCCAGGGACACAGGCCCTCTAAAAGACTAATAATTAATAATATAATTATATAATGCTCCCCTCCCCAACACATTACTCCACATCAACAATAGATTATGGCAGAAATTGCTGAGGGACAAAGACAATTTAAGGAACTCTTAAATTAACCCAAGGAAAACAGGAGATTAAAAACCAGGACACTAGATCAATTGGAAACCTCTGGCAGCTACAGCTACAGTAAATAGTAAACCTAGCTCAGCTCCTAGAAAGTTTAACATAAAATTTCATGGTATGTGACTATTATAGTTGGAGATTTCAACACACCTGATTCAATAATGGATAGATTAGCATGTAGAAAATCATCAAGAATTTAGTTGAACTGAACAGCAGCACCATTAATCAACTGGATCTAATTGACATTTATAGAATACTTCATATAACAGCCAAATACACATTCTTTTCAAGCTCATATAGAATATTCATGGAAATTAATAAACTTGAACAAATGTAAAGAATATAAATCACAATATGTATGTTCCCAGACTATAATGGAATTAAACTAGAAATCAATAACTGGCTGACAATAGCTGGAAAATTCAGAGATATTTAAGAATTAAAGAACTCAACTCTATATAACACATAGGTCAAAGAAAATAGCTCTAGATAAATCTAAAAATAATTTAAACTAAATAAAAATTAAAATAAAACATATGAGGTGCAGTGATAACAATAATTAAAAGTAAATTTATAACATTAAATACATTTATTTAATAAGAAGGAGGATCTAAAATCTTCCTAATTTAATAACCTAAGCTTTCATTTAATGAAACTATATAAAGAAGAGCAGTTTAAGCAGAAAAGAAGCAGAAGAAATAACAATCATGGCAGAAATTAATGAAATTGAAAACAAGAAATCAATATGGAAGAGAAAAATCAACAAAACAAAAAGCTAGCTTTTTGAAAAGATCAATAAAATAGGTCAGCCTCTAGTCAGTTTAACTAAGAAAAAAAGTAATAAGATAAGCATTACCAATATCACAAATAAAGAAAGGGTCATCACCATTGATTCTATAGATATTAAAAGAACAATAAATAATATAAAGAGCAATATTTATAATTAAAAATAAATGTTATTATATTATAATGCTATGAACAACTCTTAGCACTTCTAAACTTGAAATCATTTTATAAAATGTTTCTGTCCACCTTGGTCAAGATTGATTGTTCTGAGTATAAACCAGTACATAGAAAATATTTATTGAGCCCTTATTATATGCCAATCTGCCCTTGTTTCTGAAAATGGTGACAATGAACAACATAAAAACATTCTTTGTTACATTGAGCTTACATTTACTTATTGCCTAAATATATAATTTTGGAACTGATGAGAATGCAGAATGTTTTTCTTCCTTGCTTCCACCTTTGATTCTTAACTTTATGATCTGATCTTAAATATGTTATATCATACTTTTTTGGTTCGAAACTCTTGACTTTCTAGCTCAGAATACAAGAGAATACCATTAAAATGTCCCTGCATGATGTGACCCTGCTTCTCCATACTACAGTAACCCTTGGCTTTTGCTATCCTTCTCTTTATTCACTCAGTTTTAGTCATTCTTATTTCAGGACATTTTTGTTGTTCAGTTAACCTGAAATGCTCTTCAGTAAGACAAATGTATGGCAGGTTCCCACATTCAAATACGTTTTCAAGTCTTTGCACAAATATTTCTTTATTGTTGAAATCTCCTAAGATCATCCTATACAAAATATTAAACTCACTCATTATCACCCTTACTCTGCTTTAATTTTCTCTATAGAAATGATCCCCATTTGATATAATATATAATTTATATATTTTATTGCCTATACATATTCATTCACACTCACTAGAATATAAGCTTCATGAGAGCAAAGAGTTTGTTTAGTTAATTACCACATTACCAACATTTAGAACAATGTCCAATACATAGTAAGTATGCAATAACAATTTAGTAAAGGAATAGACTTTCGGTTTTTAAAAGATGCATGTATTCTTCTATTTTTGTATTTTTTTAACTTGTGTAATCATAAGAATTGACTGGAGCACTGTTTAAAAATCAGACTCTTGGGCCTATTTTTAAACAACTAAAATTAGAATCTCTAAAAACTGATAAGGGGTTAAGACAGATTTAAATTTCAAAGCTCTAAGCTACTAAATATGACAACCAGAATAGATAAGCTTTTGTTTTGGATACTTTTAGAATACTTTGGATACAACTACTAAGGGAAGACAATGATTCTGAAATATAAAATAGATACGTGGGGGAGCAAAGGGCAAGAAGTGTCAAGAAAATAGAAAAATAGGGACAAATGAACACAGTCTTGGAGTAAATCTTGAAATAAATCTGGAGATGAGCAAAGTACCTGGGGTTGGAACCTGCAGAGACAGGTGAACAGTGAAAAATACCGAAAGAGAAGTGACCAAAGAACTTATACCAGGAATGCCTCATATTTTTAATCTAAAATCTCTACATTGACTGAGAACTTAAATGAATTGTTTTGCAAATACAGGGACTATGAGAAAAATCCAGGGGAAAGGTCTATTTCACATCTGAATTTCACAATGCAGAAAGAAGTTAGTGAACCGAGATATGAGTGAGACTGGGAGCCACTGAAAGCAGACAGGTAGGATTTTAGATTTCAGAATATGGATCTTTTATCAGTTTATTGCTTGATTAGAAAAGCAGACCAGCTATGAGAGAAGCAATGGTCTCATTGTAGAAATTCAACCTTATATGATCATGAGAATTTGTTTAAGCATTGTTTATAAGTCTGCTGCCCCTGTGTCAGATGCTTTGTCAGATGAGTTGAAAAGGAAAGAGAGAAGTGAAGAGAGAAAGAACAAGGACAAATCAACATACTTGAGGATGAGCTGGAATCCATAAGGACAAATTAATAGAGTCCTATTACAAAACACAATCAATCTCTCACTGCCTCCAGCCTACAACTTGGTTTATGCAGGGGACTTAACAGTAGCACTGGGATATTGCTCTATAGTGTTTTTTATGTAAATGTGGCCTAGGATCCAGGGAAGTGGAAAGACGAGATCTAGTGCAAGCAGGAGCTCTGGGCCTGGCTACAGCCACAAGGAGATCTAGCAGAAGCTGAAACTACTGTGGGCTGACTACCACTTTGAGTCATTGAAGTGAGTCAGCAGATCCATTACAAAATATGTGACCTGCAAGAGAGTCTGATCTAGTCTGATCTTCCAAGCATAAACAAAGTCACTACTCAACTTCTTTCTTTTAAATATTATTTATATATCTAGTATGGCAAACCATAACTCAGAATTATGCAAGGAAGGACATTTTCAAAATGTAGTTCTAATTTAGAGATTTTGACGTAAAACAAAACCATCAAGGTCTATAACTCTAACTGCTGGATGAATAGCTATCCCAAACAGTAGTGCAAAAATAACATTTATTTTTATTATCTCTTACAGTTCTGAAGGTTGATTGGGCTTGGCTAGATGGTTCTTGCTCTCATACTTCTCATGTAGTTGTAGTCAATGGTGGTAGGTCTAGAGTCATTTTGAAGGTTGTCTGACTCTCAGTTGTCTGGCAGACAATGATGTCAAGTCATCTGGCCCTTATCTATTGCTATAGGATGAAATGCAACAATGTTACTTGCATTTCATCACAGAGACATGGTTGGATTTCAAGGCAAATACATGAAAGAGAGGGAGGCAAAAGCTGTATCACTTTTTAAGACATAGACTGGAGAGTTATACATAATCTCTTGTGCCACATTAGTGAGTGTATTAATTAGGGCTCAACCATAGAAACAGAACCAGCAGGTGATAAATAATAAAAGATTATTGAAAGTGTGAGGAAAGAGAAAAATTTCCATTTCTCTCTTCTGCTTCTTTAGTGGGCCAAATAATCACAGCCACAAGAGACAGACTGAGAAGAGAAAATCAAATTTAGTTTTATGCACACAGGAACCCCACATACATGAGTCAGAGATCCCACATACATGAGGGGTTCAAAGTCACAGAGAGAAATTGAGGTATGTAAGACATTCTGAGCTAGGGATAAGGTAATGTACCTTAGGGGTTCAGAAGGTAATTGCAGGGAGAGTATATGTTCAGTAATTACTAGTTTGCCCTGCCATCCATAGGTAAAAAGTCACAAAACAAGTTTCTCTTAAGCTCATAGGTCTCAGTTGCCTTTAGCTCAAAATAATATGTATACCACTGAGGCATATCTTGGGATGGCCTGCTCTGAACCCTCACAAAAAGTATTGGCTTCCATAATTTCAGGGGATGGGTAGACAAATTTGAGAACCATAGGCCATCAGGAAGAACAAGCTGAAACTCTAAGATATTACTGAAGCAGTTGTCTTCAGACAGACCTTTCTCAAGAAGCTTTAGAACTGCTCTTAAGGCCTCCCAACTGATTGAATCAAGTTCATCCAGTTTATCTAGGATGATCTCCCTGATTTAAAGTCAAACACATATGGATTTTACATTTATAAAACCTCTATACAGCATACCTAGATTCGATAACCTGAAGAAGTTGACGCATAAATTTATTGTCATAATGAGTTATGAAGACAAGACAAACTTCAAGACAAGGAGAGCAATGTCAAAGAATTTGCACACATAGTCAAAATTACCACACACTGAGTTTCAATATATATATTTTTTCATCTAAAAGGACATGTATAATTTCAGTGACATTAAAATATATGTGTATATATATACACACATATATGTATATACCTTATAATATGTTAATATACTGCACCTATATTTATGCACAGAAAAACACTGTAAGAGTTAGGCCTTAGAATCATTTTTGAATAATTTATTTTCATTATGGGTCTTTCTATAGTTTCTATATTGCTAGAGTGAGTATACACACACACACACACACACACACACACGCATACATACACACACACATATATATACATATATATGTGTGTATATATATATATATGCGCGCGTGTGTGTGTGTGTGTGTGTGTGTGTATTCTCAATGGTATTATACAGATTATTAACATCTTTCTGGAGTCCAAATAATTGTCCTTAGAAATATTTTTAAAACTTCAAACAAACATATTTATATAATAGCATATAGCTTTTTGTATCACAAACCCAAACTTTATTTTCTTAAGTCACAATAAAGTAAGATTGTGTCGCTTTCATCACTACTTCCTGCCCCTGTCTTATGAATTCTCACTATCCTCCTATCTCACACTCACCTCTACAGTGTGGATAGACAAATCTACAGTTTCTGTTTTAAGGGGGTAGATGAATAAAGTGCAATTTAGTAATCAAATTTCACAGAATTGCTGCTATTTGAAAATGACAGCCACATCTTCAGTCACATTCATTTTGAAATCTAAGTTCATGCTGAGAGTCTTTACCTAGCTCATAGATACAAGGACAGTACTACTCAAGACAAGTTAATGAGCCACATAAAATGAGAATAGAGGGCAGAGTTGACATGCAAATTAGTTTAATCTGCTGGTCCTATAGATGAGAATCTTGATGGCAGCTTTAGGCTGCATCATGCACTAAGTTAGATGTCTTAGAAAACCCCATGCCCATTTTTAGATCACCAGCAAATAGCTTGATGAGAGTCTTGTGGCATTAATAGAATGCCACATGTTCTGTTTTTGTGTTTTTGCATTGTTTAGTTTTGTTTTACCTAAACATTTATCTGTTATACATAATTAATTTTGTTCTTTCAAAATAGTACTTTTAAAATAACATGTATAAAAATTAATCTAATTAAAATAGATGAAATGGATTAAAACATTATGACTCAGCAAAATGCTGACTTTATGTGGAAGAAATTAATTAGAGTCTCAGGTAGAAACTTACTGATACATTTAAGATCTCTTTCAATGCTGATTACCAGTCTTAGAGAGTCTGTTCTCATAACTTTAGATACTAATGATTAGATTCAGCCAATGGCTATGTATAAAAAACAAGCTCAGAGCAGTTTCAACCTTCAGTTAAGAGTTTCTCCCAGAGAAACCTTATCCTGGCAAAAACACATGAAATGTAGATCAAAAGGCATAGTGTCCTATTGTTTTTTGATGCTACTATTAAGCCTTCAAAAAGAACATTTGTTTTCAAAGTTTCTTTTCCAAGGAATTTAATATTAATAAAATAATATATTCTTTATTCAAGAGTGGCCCACTGATTTAGAAAATTAAGCCAAAGACCTCTTACCATGCAGCATTACCAGTGACAACATATGCAGTTAAATCATACAACTTAGAATTCCACATTAAAGTATGAATTTTAAGCATCTACTGAACACTTGACTACTGAACAAGAAATAAGAGGAAATAATTTATGTGGGAATTTGTTGAAACATAACTGAGTTATTTCCAATTTTAACTTACTTAAATCTACTTAAATCTATCTTTAGAGCAATCAATCTATATTAAGAAAACTCCAGTTTACAAGGCATGAAAGACAAGAGGCTCATTATACTCTGTGCTGGTCAGACCACTTGCCCCTGTGGGAACCAGCATATTTTAAGAGTGACATACATATATGTGAGTTGTTGGAAGTGTTCTTGGTATCATATGTTATGAATAACTAATGATGATTCTGGTGCTGTTTACTCTGAAAAAAATTCTTAGAGGATGCAGGATAACATTTCTCAAATATGCAGAGATTTTTCATGGGAAAGTGAAATAAGATACTGTGAGAGTAAATCTGTAGAGCAAAAACAAGTGAGTAAATATTACAAAGAAGTTTTTACTCAATGTAAGAAATAGCAATTAAACTTGCCCAACCCTGGATATATCTTTATAAGAGGTAATGAAGCTTCTCGTTTTACTTTCTACTTACAATTTTTATTAATAAGGACAAAGACTCTCACTAGATCACCATTTCATCAACTCTGCATGCATTGGCAAAAAATTTAAATGTTATTTTGGTTTAATAGGAAGTGGACTCACAAAGGTCCTTTTAGAAACTAAACAATGTGTAAGTAGAAACTTATCAGTAGTTATTTCCCTATGATTGGAAATATTGAGAGTGGATATTAGTCATTAGTGAACTGATAGAGGAGCTTTTTGTACTTGATGGAATGTTGAGTTATATCCTCTTAGGAATCCTTATGTAATGCGAAGGTTTTTACAGCTGTAATAAAGAACGCTAAAGTAGGATTCAAGAGAGCTGGGTTTTACTATTGCCTTTTATTATTTGACCATAGAAAATTATTTAGCCTCTTTGGTTTTCATATTTTCCAAATGAGAGAGTCACATGATAGTTAAGGTTCCTTTTAATTCTTTTTTCCTGGCTCTATTGAGATATTATTGGTGTATAATATATATAAAATTAAGATGTAAAATGTTATAATTAGATACGTGTATATATTGCAAAATGATTGGCAAAAAGATTAGTTAACTCCTCCACCCTTTCACAAAATCAAGATTTTGTGTGTATGTGTGTGCGTGTATGGTATGGTAACATGTAAGATTTACTCTCTTAACAACTTTCAAGTATATAATATAGTATTTGTTAATTATAGTCACCATACGGTGCATTAAGTCTCCAGATCTTATTCATCTTATCTCTGGGAGTTTAAATCCTTTGACTGAAATCTCCCCATTTCCTCTATTCCTCAGCCCTTGGCAACCACCATTCGACTTTCTATGTCTATGAGTTTGGCTTTTTTTAGTTCACATATATGCAGTAGTTGTATTTTTCTTTCTCAATTGTTTCACTTAGCGTAATGCCAAGGTCCATAGAAGTTGTCCCAAAAGGTGGGATTTTCTTTTCTATGGCTGAATAATATTTCATTGTGTGTGTGTGTGTAAACATATATATTTTCTATATTTACATCTTCTTTGCCTATTTACCTATTCATCCATTGATTGAAACTTTTGTAATTTTATTTCCTTTGAATATATACACATAAATAAAATTTATGTGTATATATTAGTCATATAATAGTTCTATTTTTTTAATTTTTGAGAAACTTCTATACTGTTTTCATAATGACTGCACCAATATATATTTCATCCAACAGTGCATAATTTTCTCCACCGTCTCACCAACACTTGCTATTTCTTGTCTTTCTGACAATAGTCTTCTTAACAATTGAGAGTTAATATTTCGTTGTAGTTTTGATTTCAATTTTCCTGTTAATGACACTGAGCATCTTTTCATGTACCTGTTGGTCATTTATACATTTTCTTTAGAAAATGTGTATTGAAGTCATTCGCCCATTTTTTAATGAGACTGTTTGTTTTTTCTTTAATACTTAAAAAAAGATTTACATGCAAAAATAATGAACATTATTGTAAGTCAGCAAGAGAAAACATTACTTAATGGATGAAATAGTTTAGGATAGTTTAATATGCATAAAATATCATGCTCACTGAAGTTCTCTAATGAGGTAGAATTGTGGGATTTGAAGAACAACTAGGGTTTAAATATGAAGAAAATATTATAATAAAAGTAAAGTAAGGACAAATGCAGATTATTGGTGGTGAGTGAATTTGGAAATAGTGATAAAACCTCTAGTGGGATACACAGGCCAAATAGAAGGTACAATAAAGCTACCTTGCATGGCAGAAGTCAGGAAATTAAGCTCAGTGGGTCAATTCTATCCTGTTTTTGTAAATAAATTTTCTTGGATCCCAGCCACACCATTTGTTTACTTATTGTTTACAGCTGCTTTCTTGCTACAAGGGTAGAATTCCATAGCTGTGACAGAGACCCTGTGACTGGAAAAATTCTAAAATATTGACTACCTTACCCTTTAAGGAAAAGTTTGCTGACTCCTGCTGTGTAAGGAGTCATTATTTAGCTGGCCTTTGAAAGAAAAAATAGAAATAGCTTAGCTTACCTGTGAAAAATCCTCAAAGAATTTCCTCCCCAGCAGTGATTCCCTGTTCTTAATTATTTTGGAGAGGAGTCAGATGATCATAGTTAGAATATAAAAGACAATAATCATTCAGTCAAAAAGCAAGAAGACCTTAGTGATTTACAGCAGTTAAATCTGTCTCAGGAATAAGAAAGTTGATTTACAATTTATGTAAATGACAGTAATTTGATACCTGTGGTATATGATATTTTGTATGACTTCAAGTATTATTTCATCTTTAGTATTCAACAATAAATCTAGCTATAGCTTTAAGGATTAGGAGAACAGTTAACTATATAAGTAACTATGCTGCACCTAGTAGATGGAATATATATTAGAAAGTCTACATTTTTCTCCAGTACCTCATTTTTTCTTTATTCATCTACTCATTTATCTATTCTTGGCCAAAAAAAAAATAGTTCAAAAAGTTATATTGTTAAAAAGTTTGGTGAATGCATAACTCACCAAAATTAGACATTTCAAAGATAAGGCGTTTCTGACTCATACCCAATTTTCCATTGACTTGTGCCTCTTTTCTTTTTTGCATAGCAGAAGTCAGAATGAATTATGCCATAAGTCAAGTTAACTTAACTCTTGATGACTAAGGTCCATGTGATTGGTGAAAAGTATTGCTATCCATAAAGCACATTTAGTTTTAAATCTTATTGGCCTGTAAACATAATGATGCCATTACTATATCAATGTGATTCTAAAATTGCTTTTTAGGATTTTTGTTATTCAGTGCTAAAATAAAATTTTTTTAATCAATTGAACTTTCATTGAAATTGCTTGGGAATCATGAGTAAATCTCTTCACTGGAGTACTGAGAACACGATAAGAAAAAATTGAGATATTGCCTGAAGATTTGAAGATGACACTATTTTTTTCTTCTCTCTCTCCACTGCTCCTTTGACTTTAAGTCTTCCCACCGCCTTTGGGTTTGACCTGGAATCAGACAGGTGGGAGCTTAATTACTGGTTTGTGTGTGACAGGCAATGATTTTGTCAATGTCTCAAACTCAGGTTTCACAACTGTAAAATGAAGTAATAATCTCTCTCAAATAGAAAATTAAATAGTAGCTTAAGGAATAACAGTAGTCACACTTTCTCATACACACATTTTCTATGTTGATGTTATAGAATCTATTTCTTATCATACAAGAATCTACTCAGAATAAGGTTTCATCACCTTATTAAGTATCACATGTTCCAGAGGGAGTGGTAACAATTGCCAGTGCTTGGAAGGTGAATAAAATGATTAAAGAGCTGCTCTGATTCCAGACAGGTCACTGGCCAGACTGAAAAGGCATAGCACATTGTATGGACAAAGCAAGCAGCTGCTTGAAGAGGGAATCCCCTAATATTGATATCCCACTCATTTATTTAAATCTGTTCTATAGATAAGCATATCAAGTCAATGTTTCTCAAATGAATGAAAGTTTAAAACACATGCTAACCCTGAATGTAAGAGGTAGAAAATGTTATTTGAAAATATATGACCCAGATAGCTTTCTTATCCCTTTACTTTCATCCTGTTAGAAATATATAAAAATAAAATATCTCTAAAATAATACACATGCACACATATTTCCTGCTCAAATGATGTGATCACTATCAGTTTTCAGGAAGAAAGCTCCTCTCCAGAAGCTGTATAATTGACCTACACTGGCAGTGATTGAGAAGTTTATTTTTATTAAAGCATAAATATATGACTTCCACTATTCTAGGAGAAGAATGTGTTGAGACTGATAAGTAATTTAGAATAAGATTTTAACTTAATTAAACCACTCTTTGTATCATTTATCTAATTTTAGATGTCTATCCCAGAGGTTTAAGGTATAATCACATTTTTATATTTCCCCAAGGATTTGTAACCTTGAAAAATATCCACACATTAACTCAGTTTTTGGACTGCTTCAAGTTGACAACTACATTTCTCTTACATCAATACCTCACACACATGCAATCACACACACACACACACACACACACACACACACACACACAATGAACTACTGTATTGGTGTAGTCTCAGAAATGATAGTTCAGTTAAGCTTAGTAGTGAAACTTTTCTCTTTTCCTATTCTCTTTCTGACATCAAGTGAACTAAATACAGAGAAAAGTTGAAATCATCAAGAGGAAGATGATATACTTGTGAACATCTTGCAAGCTAAACTCTAGTGTTCTCACTCATGCTTTCTATTTTATACCTCTCCCAAATTTAGATCTTTAACTTCAAAAAGATGTCATTGTGAATTAAATTAGTCTAATTGCCCTGATGATGTTCATTATTGGCACACTTGCATTGTAAGGGATATTTCCATTGTTATAAAATTTCAAATACATTTTGAACATAATTTATGGCTCAACCCTTTATAGATAATTCTATTCGTTCTACATAACTTAATAAAGACCTCTATAAAAATTTTCAAGTATCTAATGTTTCATCCATATCATAGATTTAATCCAAAACATATTTTTCTGGCAGATTGCTTTTAATTCAACATTATGTTTATGAGATCACTTCATATTACATATACATCTATTTTGTTTGTTTTCCCCAGGCTATGATTTATGTTTTTATTTTCTCTAAAATGCCTTTTAATGTACAGAAATTAAAAATCCAATGTAGTTAAATTTATCAGTTATTTTCTTTATATCTTATGTGGGAGGGGTTTTTTGCCTTATTTAAACAATCTTTTAATAATGTGAGATCATAAAGGTTTTCATGATCCATCTATATTTCTCACAGAATTTACCTGTTTTTAGGGATACTGTGAGGTAAGTGTTCAATTTCATTATTCTTTCACCCATACGAGTAACCATTGTCCCACACCATTCTTTCCCTATTGATTTGTAATGCACAATTTCAGGTTTAATTACTATACATCTATAATAACTCTTGCTACTTAGTACAGAAAGGCTTTACTTGATTTATCCTTCAAAAATTTTTGGTCATTCTTTATCCTTCATTCTTTTACATAAATTTAGATTTCCCTTGCCAGCTTCCATGAAAAAAAAAAAAAAAAAAACTAAAAACTGTTGGAAATTCTATTGGAATTTTATTGAATCTATGGACAATTTGGAGAAAAACCAATGCTTTTATAATAGCATGTCTTCCTACCTATATAGAGATTTATCTCTATAATGTCTGTTTTTAAATGTCTTAATTTAAGTTTTGTAATTTTTCTATAAAGATTTTATGCCTCTTTTTCTAAGGTTTATTCATAGTTTCTTTTTTTTAACTTATTTATTTTTATTATGATGACATTGGTTAATGAAATCCATTGTCTCTCATATATACATTTCAACAGTAAAGTAAAAAAAAATTATATATATATATATATATATATATATATATATATATATATATAAGCATTATATGTATACTGTCCATAGTTAGATTTCTTTCTGTTACCATGTATTTGACCCCTTTTACCCATCTACCTTTCCCCTCCCTTCTCCCACCTTCTGATAATCACTAATCTATTGACATGGCCATCGATCTCTGTTTTTCCTATTTCTTTGTTGCTTTTAGGTTTATATCCCACATATAAGTGATATCATATGATTTTCAACTTTTTCTGTCTGGCTTATTTCACCTAGCATGATTATCTCGAGGTCCATCCATGTTGTCATCGTAAATGGCAATATTTCATCTCTTCTTATGGTTGAGTAATATTCCATTGTATATATGTATCACAGCTTCTGTACCCAATCATCTATCATAGGACACTTTGATTGCTTCCACGTCCTGACTACTGTGAATAACACTGTTATGAACATTGATGTGCAAATATCTTTTCAGATACGGATTTTCCAGTTTTGGGGGTAAATACACAATAGAGGGTATTATGGTAGATTAATTCTTAGTTTTTGGAGGAATCTCCATACTGTTTTTCATAGTGCTGTACCAGTTTGCAGTCCCACCAGCAGTGAATGAGGATTCCTTTTTTTCCTCATCCTCTCCAACACTTGTTATTACTTGTCCTGTTGATTATTGCTGTTCTAATAGGTGTGAGATGCCATCTCATTGTGGTTTTAATTTGCATTTTCCTAACAGCTAGCAATGATGAGCATCTTTTCATGTTTGTTGGCCATTTCATGTTTGTATGTCTTCTTGGTAGAAGTGTCTCTTCGGGTCCTCTGCTCATTTTTTAATTGAATCATTTGTTTTTTGTTATTGAGTTGTATGAGTTCTTTGTATATTTTGAATAATAGGCCCTTACTGGAGGTATTGCTCACAAATATATTTTACCATTTGGATGGTTGTCTCTTTACCTTGTTATTGGTTTCTTTCACTGTGAGAAGTTTTTTAGTCTGATATAGTCCCATTCATTTATTTTTGCTTTTACTTCCCTTGCCTTTGAGGTCAAATTTTTAAAATCTTCTTTAAATCCATGTGTTTAGTTCCTAAGTTTTTGTCTATGTATTTTATTGTTTCAGGTCTTATATTCAGGTCCTTAATCCATTTTGAGCTAATTTTGGTGTGTAGACAACAGTCTAGTTTCATTTTTTCCAGGTGGTTTTTCAATTTTCCCAGCACCCTTTATTGAAGAGGCTTTCCTTTCTTCACTGTATGTTTTTGGCTTTTTTGTCAAAAATTATTTGCCCATATTAACATGGGTTCACTTCTGGATTCTCGATTCTTTTCCACTGGTCTATGTGTCTGTTTTTCTGCCAAAGCCATTCCATTTATTTATTTTCACTTTGAAATATAATTTGAAATTGAGTATAGTGACGCCTCCAGCCTCATTATTTTTTCTCAGGATGGCTTTGGCAAATTGGGGTCTTTTGTGCTTCCATACAAATTTGATGATTTTTTTGTTCTATTTTTTAAAACATATTTTATTGATTTCACATATAGTGCTCTCTTTTTTTGCCAAAAAAACTTTATTATAGATGGTTTTGTTGTTTGTTTCTTTTTTGTTTGTTTGTTTGTTTGCCTTTATGTTCTTCCTTTGAGTCTTTTGCCTAGATATTTTCTCTTCCTCCTCAGTTCACTAAATTTTCCCCTGACTTCCTTGATTTTTGCACCCTTTTATGTTACAAGGTATATTCTTTATTCATGGTGCTTATCATATTTTGAACATCACTTTATTTTTCATATGTAGTTGATTAATGTATAGTTCACTCAGTAGGTTATAATGAACTAAGGGTCCTTGTCTCTTCACACTCACAACTGTAATTCCAGCACCTAGCATATTAATATGCACATTAGGGGCTTTTAAGTACATGATTTAGAATGAATAAATGATTTCCAAGTCCCTACATTATGAAGTAAGCAAATTTGTAAGTCAATTGAAATAAATTTGTTAGGTCAAATACATAAAAATAATCATCATTATATATAAAATATATGGACAGAAATACAAGAAAGGAAACAAAAAAGAAAGAAACCTACCATTCCTGGGACTTTCTACCTCATAGCATTCTACACTAATTCTCATCATAAGCCCACACCCTTTCTATTATTCTATGATTCTCCTTTAACTGTGAGACATATGATATAAAGAGTTAAGTAATTGTTTCAACTCTTTCCATCTAGAAAGCGATTAAACTGGGATGTGTAACTAGATCCATTATCTCCAAAGCCCACCCTCTTTCCACCACTCCATGTTTAAATTACTTGTAGCTTCATAACCTCTGGTTCCCTCTCAGAACCTGTTCAGCCTTGGATCTGGTCTCTCACATCTGAAGAATGAGTTATTTTGAAATTGTGAGTTTAAACCTATCTTTGACACACATCTTTTTAATTGCATTTTCTCTTTCCCCATAAGTGAAGCCACAATTTAAATGCCTCTGCAATTGTTGATTACTGCACTTACAATATGCCAGATGTTATCTCATTTGAATTGTGCCCACATGCTGCAGGTGCAAAAGGAAGGCCACAATTGAGTAAATTTGGACTTAAGTATCTCTATGTTTTTATTTAATCTATATGCTTCACCATATAAATAATTTTCTTTTAATTTTTTTCAGCTTTCTCTTTGCCTAGCAGACTTATTTTATATTACTTTAAAAGTTCTGGAAAGTAAGATTAAGTTCTTATATTTTTCAGAATAAAAAAATCTTCTAAAATAACTTTGCATTTCCCTAGACTACAAAGAGAGTACATTTGCACATATTTATTTGCACAAATATAATACAGCTAAACCAATTATGCTTTCCAGACAAAAGAACAGATAATGGGAGGTGGCCATTATATTGCAAAAAATCTATAAGCAAATGGATCTGTGGAATCCCACAATTACTCTTCACTTGTTTTAAGAGATGAGTCCCTTTACACATCCTATTAATTTTTTTAAATGTGTTTTCTCTTCACTCTCCTATACTGTCATGTCAAAAAATGTAAAACTTACAACTTTGTGTGACACCCACAATTGTGTTTCTATTGGCTATTATACCTAAACTAGTAAGGAATGACAAAAAAAAATCCATAAATTTTTTCATCTTAAGATACATTCTAGGTTATTATTTTATAACATCTGACCAGCTACTGAATTATTGCATTAAATTCAAGACATGATCATGTTACTAAAATAACGGGGGTTAGTTTATCTGCATGCATCAAAGCCAAATGAGATACGAACAAGGGTTTGCAGCAAAGAAAAGTAAGGGTTTACTTAAGAAAACGGTGTCAAACCCGGAGATAGGTGAGCTAGTACTCAAAGACTTGGCTCCCCAGTGGCCTCTAGAGGATGAATTATATAGGGGGAAACTCATTAGTCATAGTAGCTAAGAGAGTTGGGGTTGTGGGCTACCGATTGGAGGAGGCTAGGGTAGACGGCAGTTGATTATTGCAGCAAGTCCTAAGGTCAGTCATGGCATTGTTCTATCTAGTTTCAAGAGAATGTGGCTTTATTCTTAAGAGAGTTTGATGCTGACCAGAACCTAATGTCCTAAGAACTTAATGATGAAGTCAGTGGACTGGCAGTATGTGGAAAGGCAGAAGGGTCTATTTGAAAGAAAGCAAGTGAGTCATAATCCTGTTAGACCAAACAAAGCTCACCTGATTTAAAAAAAGAATTATACTAAAGAAATGAAGTTTTTCTACAGTTGCAGTCAATTGATACACTATTATGTTTATTACTATTAAGTAAATTCAATAAGAGAAAACTGCCAATTAAAACTTACCTCACTAATGTGTTGTTTATTTTATGCTTATAGAAAGATATCTTTTAGACTCAGTTTACCACTCTTGAGTTTACATTAAAAAATACATATAAGAGAAATAATTTCATTAAGTTATTCCTGAAACATTTTTCATTCAGAGTATGGAACATTTAAAGCACAAAATTGTCAGTCTCTGTATTTTACCTTAGAATAAAATTCCTTGTGACATCAAGAGGACTGGTAATACATTGATGCACAATTTCTTAAAGAATTCTCTACTTTTGTTTCCAAGATATTTTTCTATGTAATTTACTACCATTCTTCATGTTTGATTTTATTGCTTTCCTGAATCTCCCAGAGGATTTTGTGGAATATCTCTAAGCAATAATGAGAGACTTTTTTTTTTTTTTTCAAATTACTTAAATGCTCTGTTGATTTAAAAATGGAGAGGCTATGGTTATCCAGTCATGGCACCAGAAAGAATGGCCAAGTTTCTCAGGCAATTACTTCTACTATTTGGTGTATGACAATTTTAGAAAGCATCAACATTTCATAAGCATGAAGAAAAAAAGAAAGAAAGAAAGAAAGAAAGAAAGAAAGAAAGAAAGAAAGAAAGAAAGAAAGAAAGAAAGAAAGAAAGAAGGGAGGAAGGGAGGGAGAAAAGAAGGAAGTAAGACACAGAATATAAACAAACAAACAAACAAATAAATAAATAAATACAACTGCTTCTTAAATAAATAAAATTAAGATAACCCAATAGCACTATATGTTGGCTAAAGTTATACTATTCCTGGGAAAATGGTTGTATTGGATATCTTTGCCATGTTTCTACCACAAGGTTCACTGATTCAATGTATTAATATACTATAGATTTTTTTTCTGGAGCCTCTATAGACTTAACCATTGTCTTCCTGGTTCTTGGAATCTATCACTTCATCTCCTCATCATGATGATTTCCTCATATTATGCTTTAAGTTATTCACCTAAATAGTTGGAGAAATATTCACTAAACACTCCCCTGGGACAGAAGTAAGTATTGAACATTTTATGGCCACTTATCTATTATGCACAAGAAACTTTAACAGGGCTTTATATCTCCTTTTGCATCAAATCCCAAGAACAATTCAGGATTTATGATTGTCATTTTTAAAATGATGTAACAGGGAATTGATTTGGTTATATATAATTTAACCAAATCAATTAGAAAATCTATAGTAGAGTTTGAAATTTTATGTGTCCTTTTATTATTATTTTTCCTTACTCTACCTTTTAATTCCATGTAAGTGAGCAAACATGTATGTTTTTTTTCTTTTATTTTTACTCTGTTTCTATATTTAAGAACTGCTTTCTTTATCATTACTACCACCTCATATTTATGTTTATTGAAATGCAGATCATCTTGATGTTTTATTTTGGGTTTTGTCACCTACTCTTGCCTGTTAGAGACCCCAAATCATGGTCTCTCTGCTGGGTATCCGTAAGAAGAGACAGTATTCGTCAAAGCAAGTCAGAAATTTTATTTCGTGGCCAAGGAATTGAGAAGGATAATCAAGTGTCCCAATAATTCCTTCCCCGAGTCTGCGGAATTAGGAAAGTATTAAAGGGTCTGAGGCTGGGTAGAAGGGTTTAAGGGTGCAGATTCCAGAGAGAGGGTAGTGAGTCCTCAGATTTCCAAGGGAGCATGCACGTTCCCAAACATGTTTGAAACATGTCTAGCATTGCGTGGCATGTCTCATTTTAATGTTAAATATCCACCTCTGGGTGTAATTTTTAGTATGCCGATGAAACACAGGTTACGAAAGAGTCTCCAGGTGTCATCTTGGATTTTTCTCGCTCAAATTGATTTCTTGGCGGTGGTCCTTGGGTTCTTCATATGACTCTTATTTGCAGGCTTAACTAGCCCTGGGATTTCTGCCTTTTCTTGGCAAGTTTAACCTGCTTTTGTCAGAGGATACATCAGAATATAAGAAAGTCATAGAAGTTTAAAGATTAACTAATGATGTGGTGACAGTTTTATATATCTATATATCTTCCTTACCATGGACTGATTATACGCTCATTCCAAATAAGTCCTGCTTGAGAAAGTCCTTCAAGTTTCTTAATTATAACTAGGATTTAAAGCTTGTGTGGGAATGGGCAATAAAAATGAAGGACCAACATCAGAGACTGCAAATTTGGAGCATTGTCTTAATGATTTATTAGGGAAGTAAAGTGGTGTACAATTAGCAGTAACCACTGTAGTAAAAGTTGAGAAGAAAGTGTTTGCTTTTGGGAGGAAGGAAAAAAATCCTCCCACTTTTCTAGGTTTTTTGGCTGGCTTATTAATTTAATTGAAATAAGATATATTAACAAGAAATAAACACAAAAGTTTAATAACATGTACATAGGAGAAACAAAAAAAACTGAGTAAATGACTCTCTGAAATGGCAGATGCCATCATCTTAAATTCCATCTTAAGCTAAATACAAAAGATGTTTGAAGTGCAGTGTCAGTTAAGGGAAAATACCAGGAAAAGACCAGTAAATAATAAGGTGGTTACACAGATTTAAGTTCTTGTCTTCCGCATTGTAAGAGTTTCTAGAGATAAGATGACCCTCCACTTCCTTATACAGTAAGGGAGACATCCTTAGAAATGGCGATTTCCCTTATAAATGTAAATATTTTTAACAAAGGTAACTTCTTTCAGAGCTTCACCATGTTTACTGTTTCTTAAAAACAACAAGATTAAAATATTAATTAAACCAAGGAGACATAATCTGGGATGACCAATTCTGCCCCTCTACACTTTGAAGGGAAGACTGCAGTATAATGCTGAGTTTGGCCATGGTAATGTATGTGGTCATAAGCATGTCTAAATCTATAGAGAATTTTTGTAAGGGTTTATTTGAGCCAAAACTGATGACAGTTACTAGGAAGCAAAATTTCAAACTCTTCAAGAACAATTTTTTTAGTTTCTTTTCTGTATTTGAAATTAAGGAGGAAATGTAAGGAAGATTACATGAAAGTGGGAGAGAGCAAGGGAAGGTTTGGGTTACAGGCTAGTCACAAGATTGTGGGAATTTTTGAGAGCTGTAAAGTTTATTTCAAAGTTGTGTTAACCTCCTAGATGCACAAAAATAATAAACAGGGATTACTCATGGCAAAGATAAACCTTCTACTAAAAGAAATTATATGCCTTGACGTGACTACCCACCATGACCTGCCCTTTTAAGAGTTTATGATCATATCATCCTCTGAGGTTACTTTTCCTATAACTCCTTTTTTGTCTACATGTAAAGACTCAGTTTTAGCTGTTATCTGTTCTGAAAAAAAAAAAAAAAGCTTTAGAATATACACACCCACATTGCCATGGAATTGATTTAAATAGAATGTTTAAAAATGTGTGGAAAAATTATATTAAAAACTTGCAATTTATGAACCATATATTATTCAGCCTCTTTTAAAGAAGCAAGCTCACTTTACTTGATCACAAAGAGGGGGACCTAGGTCTCCATAATTCTTTGTTTTTCTAAAAGATTTGCTGATTATTCTCTGAGTGTGTACACACACACACACACACACACACACACACACATATATATATACACACATATATATGTTGTTTTTTTTTAAAAAAAAACCTCAACTGAGTAAATTTGAAGATCTAATTGGCTTTATTAAGCAACTCATGAATAGAGCAGCATCCCATCTAACAACAGGAAGGGCACTTTCAGGGTTTGTACAAAATGGAAGGTTTTTATAGAAAGAAGGGTGAGGACAAAAAGCTGTTGATAAAATTTTAAAAAAGAAGAAAAAAAGGAGGAGGAGGAGAAGGAGGAAGACAAAAAAGAAGAGGAAGAGGAGGAGGAAGAAGAAGAAGAAGAGAAAGAGGAAGAAGAAGAGGAATTATTATTATTTTGAGACCAAAATATCTTTTCTTTGGGGTCAAAGAATAAAATATTTTTTGTCTTGTTTTGTTTTATTATGCCAATTGCTTCTTCTTTCTAAGAAGGATGTAGGAGGGCCCATGTTGCCTTCAGACAGGTTGCCTTACTGGTGCTTGACCAGAAAATTTTATACTGATTGATTAAGATTATGTTTCTAAGAGAGATTGAAACTGCAGTTAGATCAGATATTAAATCTAGGTTTGGCATCATGGGCTTTTAGTATGAGTGATGCCATTTTGGGCCTGATTTTTTCTTTGACAATGTGTATATGCCTAGACATGGGGATAGAATATTACCTGAGATGAAGCCAGCAGCCCCAGTTCTCTTCAATTGACCGTAGGTTCTGTGGCATGTTTTTTCTAATAGAGTAGCTGAGGATATTGTTTACTCAGTCTTACCTTTTAAAACTTTGCCATTGTAGCTATGGAAGATAGAGCAGACCGAGCTATAGCAAAATTGAACCAGGACTCTGCAAAGTATGTTTTTAAGCTCAATACCTGCTAGCTACTGTTTCGTCACTAATGTCTTATTCTTTCTAAAAGTTGAAAGTTGAAAAAAAATCTAGTTAATTGAAGGTTTCATTACTTAAGATTTTATTGCATACAAATAATGATACAATAAGAATATACAAATGAACCTAGCAAATAGAAAACTACAATTATTTTATGCCTCATTGGAAGATACTAGTATCAAGAAAGGTCCCTGAGGATCAGAATGTGCATTGATATTATTCAATATATTCATTAAACAGTCAGTGGAAAATGTAAATAAGTACACATTCAAATCTGTTGTAATAAATGCTAGAAGCAAAGATAAATCAAAAATACTGATGCTTAATCAAAAATACCAATGAATCTGAACAGCCAGGGAAATTATTTAGATGAGAAAGAGATGAGTTTTAATGGAAAAAATAGTACGATAATGCATTTGAAGAAGACTACACAGCAGAAAAATATAAACTAATAAGGAGTTAAGATACATATTAAGTAATTATAGAGAACATTACTTTAGTGTATTTGTTGATAAATTGAAAAGTTTAGTGTCACAACAATGAAGAATAATTATATTCTAAATCCCCTAAGTTGATCAATTGGAAAAGGAGAGAAAAATTATAATATCACTTAGCTAGGCAATAAAATTCTGTCTATAAGCTTAATGGAGATTTTACAAAGTTAACCGCTTCATGGCAAAGTTGCAACTGTAATAAAGCAGGCAATATTAACTAGCATGGAGATAGCTATTTGAATAGTTTTGTGTTTAAAATATTGAATTCTCTGACATGTCCCCAGTCTTGTGAATTGATCTCAACTCTGTCCACTCAAAGCTTCCCAACTGGTCACACTTCTGTGACTTTTTTAAAAGTCTCTTAACCTCAAAATTTCTTAACAAATTAAAGACCCACAGCAGACTGTTTTGACTAAATAAAACAGAATTATAATCTCCCAGATATATCATATACCCTTACCATAAATTAAAGCATGCTATTTATAATTTTACAAATTTTGCATCACTGAGATTGATAAGAAACTATTACTAGAACATATTCAATCAGTTTGTCCCTAGGGAGGCCAATAACAAGCAATGCAACTACTAATTGGTTTCAGTAAAAATAACCCAAATTTAGGAGATTTATGGGACTATATGTAACAATAAGGCCTATTGAGATGGTAGCTTCTATGTCAAATGTTTATAAAATTGGGAAAAACCTGTTTGATAGGGTATAATATAATGGGAGAAACTTGGGTTGAGCATTTAGAAAATATAAATTCTTATGTCAATTCTGACCCATTTGCTCTGTAATCTTGACAAGCCTCTTACTTTCTCTGGGACTGACTAAAATCATGTCATTACAGTTTATGAAAAAAAAAAGCCCTACATAAAGATAACATATTACTATCAACATTATTAATATTAGTTTCAATAGTATTTATTTATAAACATTATTTCCCAAATAAAATAGAAATATTTGTCCAAGTAAGGGTACTTAAATGTGTTTTTATTAAACTTAACTGTTTTGACTCTCCAAACTCCTGATACTAAAATTTTAATATTTTTAACTTACTCAGGTCTCATGAATTTCTCTCCTCTCTCTTTCTGTTTAAGAGCATAACTGTATTTCCTTGAGTCTCTTTCTTTTGAGTTTTTGTTTTGTTTAACTATCCCTCCTGTCCTGGAAAACTCTGTTTATCATCATCACCAATGGTAATAATTTTAAACACCTCTAATAAGTCATTATTACTATCACTTATCATTTTGTATGATAGTCTATTCTGTTATTTGCCCAGAAAGGAAAGAAAAAATTAGTATTCACTGTAGCTTCTTCATTTTTATAAATGGTATTTCCTCCTGTACTGCTTTCTGCTGCAGTCCCAGAAGCACTTACTAATTCTGAAACCCTCTCTTGGGTGATTCTCTGAATTGGAAATTGTGACCTTGAGGCTGTACTGATAGATCACTTCTGGTATGCTCTGATTCCATGACTGTTGAATTCCAGAGAAGAACATCTTTCCTTTGCTCTGGGAAATTCATTCATCTCAAGAGTGTTTGTTTTTCTTCCCTCGTGGGAAACATTTCATGTTTGTGCGCATTCCAGGCACCAAATATAACTAGAAACATATAATCAACAATATGCTTATGATGTATTCATATAGAAAGAGAATTGGGAGAGGTTAGATAGTACATATAAATCAAGTAGTAGCCTCAGGCAAATAACTTCATGGTATAGCATATGTGAGCTAGAGAAATTTTTTGAATGAATCGCACATCTTAGAAATTATTACTAAAAATATCTTTGCCTGAGAATTGGACATATTTTAAATAATTATTTTTACATTGTACTATAGTACGCTAATAGATCACATTTTGCTGACAAATCGGGATTATCTAATTTAATAACTATCACTCAATAAAATAGTCTATTATGATTACTCTAGCTTACCTGGGGGAAGCTCAGTCCCAAGGACTCCCAGGTAGTAAGCACAAGAGCCAGGATTAGAATATGTGTTTATCATGATTCAGAGGATTCTGAGATCTTATAACCTATCTCTATGTATTGGGAAAATATTCCACTCAGCAAAAGTATCAGCCCCTGTGTGTATAAGCAAAGCCAAAGGCATAGAAGTAAAATTGACTCATTCCAGCCCTCATAGTCCACACTGATTAATTATGAACCCAAAAGTCTGAGATTTGGAGTTTGGACAATAAGGGAAACTCTTTTACTCCCGGGGTTCACAGGCATATACTGAAGACCTTGATAAAGTTATTTGGGAAAGTCTCTACATTGCTGACTCTGCCCTGGAAGCACACATTCAAGAAGACATGCAATAAATTATGGATTGTTAAAAGGCTCAGTGTAATACAATGAAATGACAATCATTCTGAAAACCAAGGTCTTGCTGGGCAAGTCCTATACTTGGCAGCAACTCTCTCCTGACCTACAGGGCTCAGAGCTGTCATTATATTCTGTTTCCACCATAGCTCATCATCAGTTTCTACTATGCTGTATTATATTTATGTGCCAGCATCCTGTTAAAGAAGGCTGGCTTAATAAAAAAGCAAAATATCTCTAAATATTATGAAACCAAAGTAGCTTCATGATACTTGAGAAAATAACCAAAAATAAATGAAAGATAAGAAAGGGCAAGAAACTCTCATATTCGAGTGCACTTGCATAACACATTAAACGGTTTCTTAGTAGCCTTACAGATGAACTGTTCAGTGTTAATTCTAGTAAAATGAGTGGTTAGTAATTTGTGATAAGATAAATCACTGTATCCTAACGTTTGAGTTCATCATGCTTTTTAAAAAATTATTATCAATGCTAATATTTGAAACTACAGATACTGTTTTAATCAGTGCATTTTATAACACAGTTTAGTTGTGGGTGGTGGAAACCCAATTCAAATTGATGCAAGTGAAAATGGAGTGTTTGGCTGGTACAGCAGAGAAGCTCAAGAGTAGAAATTGCTTTAGATGTGGCTTGATACAGGTGTTCAGGTGAGATAATCAAGAATAGTTCTCTAAAGGTAACTCTTCACCACTGCTTTACTTTTATCTTTGTTAACTTTATTTTTAGGCAGCTAGCCTTTACCACAAATAGTCTAAAGTGAGAACCAGTGACAACAAAATAGGATTGCATCGATTTAGACATCCTTTTTGAAAAACAAATAAAACAATGTCTTTTTTAATTAAAATTTTAATTAAAAATTTTAATGACATAGGTTAATAAAATTGTATGTTTCAATTGTACTATTCTATAATACATCATCTGCATATCGCATTGTATGTTTATGATACAAATTCATTTTTCTATTAACAGTAAAGTCCACATGTAAGAATCTTATTGGTCCAGCTAAGGTAATAAGGTAATGAGGAGATCAAGGTACCCTAAATGGCCAAATTTGTATCACAAATATTGCTAATGTTCAAGGTTGAATTAACCTCCTTCAGATCACCTGGATTAAGATTGAGTAAAGAGTTATTTTCCAAAAAAAAAAAAAAAAAGCAAGGTACTTTTACCAAATAAAAGGAAAATGGTTGTTGGGTAGGCAAAATTATCATCTCCTGTATAAATGGCACCTATTAGAGGCAATGACTATTAATAGAGTCTAAGAATAATAATACATGTTTAGAGCTTAGAGTCTTTGAATGCTATTATTTCTTTTGTTCAGTATTTGGACAGTATGTGTCAGCAAGCATTGTGTTAACATGTTCAGTTAGAAAAATGGAATTGAAATTATCAAAATTCTGGACTCAAATGCATCAAATGGTATTATAGCCATGCTTACTAGACTACTCTCAAATAAAGCCAATATATTTTCCAGACAAAAGAAAGACTGGACCATAGAAATTCAGCCTATATAAATGTGAAAGAGTTGTTGATTGTTTGAAATAAACAGAAATAAGAACAGGCAGCTGGCAGGAAGGAATCAGAGGTAGGCTGATACCATTGGCAGGTGGGGAGTCTCTGCAGTTCTATATTACAGTGAATATTAAGACAAGAGACAGAGCTTCAAATCTTCAAATACAAATGCATACCCTAAAATTAACAACCTCACCTGCTAAGCAAAGGGCAGTTTTCATGATTGTTTACCTCAGAACATGTACTGGTCTTTTTATCTCATCTCCACGATCACAGTCAGTTTCAAATATTAAAGTATGCTCACTATGTTTATATACCATAAAGGTGTAAATGCCATACGAAAATCCAGGGCCCCTGAAGATCAAGGGTGCCCATGGATTTATATAGTGAAACTGTTTGAAAAATTACCAACCAAACAACCAAACACATAAACAAAAACTAGCAACCAAAGTTTTATGCCTAAATCCCAGTAATTAAAATAGACTTTATAATTAAATCCCATTTAAATTTGAGGCTACTTGCAAAAAAGGATGATTAAAAATTTAGGTCAAGTACATCATCTAGTCTGCTTGAAGCCAGGAAAATTGATAGTTTGAATAATACATTTGAATAATACATAATAATACATATTAGCAAGCTCTTGTGTCTACGTGTTGTCATCTCATCATAGTTTACCAAAATGTGTGAGGGTATGTATTTGAGTATGTGTCTGTATGTAGGCATTTATGTACAATACTCTCCTCAATGGCCAGGTGCTTATTTCAACTCTTAGGGACATGCTATAAAAAGAACAATTCTTCTGGTCTAATCTAAATGCAGTAAGAGAAAAAAAAGAAAGGATTAAGTGCATGCACTTTCATTTAGCAAGTTCAGCTAGCTTATTTGTGCATCCAACATAATCTCTTAAAAATTACCATAAGCAAAATATAACAGATTGTAAACGGTTGCTCATATTAACTTAGCTAAGTACTTGTAATCTGCCTAAGTGTTATTTAACAGAATATAATTGCAAAACGGTATGATACCTCCAGAGTTTGGAAGACTGTTGTTATGTGACTAAATCATAATTAGCAGTCTGAAAGCTAAAATAGAGAATGCTTAAACAGTAGATACATTCAGATGTATTGTTTATTAAAAATTAAAAAGTATATTTGATATTAGAAAAAATTGTTCCTCCTCCTGGTATTTTATTTTATTAATCTCAGTTTGAAACAAAAAGAATATATAGCAAGGAAAAAAAGAAAAAAACACAGGTCTGAAAGAGAAATCACTTTTGATTTGGAAGAAATGGGCTTTGGTGAGAGAGAAAAGGTTTTTCTAGAATTTCAGAAATCCTGCTTTAAATGTTAAGAGCCAATTTTGAAAGAGTAAGAAATACAGTTGATATCATAAAATATAAAGAAGAAAAAATTTGACATCTTCCAGCCCAAAAGGAAGTAAGAATTCATCGGGGTCAGTGGTTCCCAAGGTATTATCCTTGAACCAGCAGCATCAGCGTCACTTGGAAACTTAATAGAAATTCAAATTATCAGGCTGCACTCAGGACCTACTGAATCAGAAGCTCTGAAGTTAAAAAGCCCTCCAGGTGATTCTAATGCACACTTTAGAACCACTGGTCTAGGTTAAAAGAGATTTGATAGGAATGATTTCGAGATAGCTATTTGAAAGGGAGTCATCACACCTGCCCCATGTAGAAGCCAAAACCCTGTGGAGGTTCAGGGGGTACTCAATAAGAACACCCTGAGGTATAAGAGGAATCCCTGGGTATAAACTTTGGTCTCCCTTCTAAGCATGTTGTACAGAAAGAATGTAAACCTTTTATCCATGACCTGTCCAGCATGAAGTTGGGGCCTGATAGTAGCTTCACAGTTCTATGTAGTTCAGGGAAAGGAGATGAGGGTTTCTGTCTCCCCTCAGATGGGGTCAGAAATGTTGAGAGACTCTGAAGTTGAAAAGGGAGGACTCAGTGTGAGGATCTTGGTGACTAAAGACTGTTGCAGAATGTATAGATATTTCAGCAAAAAATTTCAGGCAACACTCTTTCCTTATGGCAGGATGATCCATAGCATTCTGCCCCTGCTCCTAAACATATATTACCTGTAGAAAAATGTATATAGAGAGAATTCACAAAGTCATTGTGTTAGCTTGACCTAATAAAATCTTGAAAATGAGACCTTAGTGTCAACTTGTTTTTATTTGTAAGAAAGTCATGACAGCTGTATATATATATATATATATATATTTCATATTATAACCTGTAACTATTCATTTTTAAAATACTACCACTAAAATAAGCAACTTTAATAAATTAAATTAAAAAAAACAGTGCTCTTACAATTAAGTAATGGCTATTTTACTTTTAACTTGAAAGATCTTGCCATGCATTGATTTTATTTTAATAACTGACATTTAACAAGCATGAGTGTGTTCCAAGCATTATGCTAGGTGCTTCTCATGATATTTCATTTTTATACATAAAAAATCTATGTGGTAGATATTATTTTATATATGAGAAAACTGAGACATAGAGAAATTAAGTAATTTCCCATACTACAGTAAGACACAAATACAAGTGTATGATATCAAAAACAAAGATTTTAATCTCTATGTTATATGGCAAGAATTAATGCTTGAAGAATGCAAATAGCATAGAATAAATACTAAGTAAAATAACCTGTTTTCTGTTATATATAGTCAATAATATATGTTAAATGAATGGATAAATACCATTTAGTTTACACAAACTTTCCTCTGTATTTTGTTCCGATGGGCTATACCTACCCACCCTATCTAGAGCATCACCTTTTTTCCTGAATATCTCTTTAAGCTGACATATATTCCTTCTTAACACTTAGCACCACTTAATGTCTATATTTATTTGTAAATCACTTGGATTTTGTCTTTCCCACTTTTTTGTCTTTCCCATGTGTAAGCTCCATGAGAGCAGGGCTTTGTATCTGGTCCACAGTTATATCCTTAGTACTTGGAATACAGTGTAGATTCAGTAACAATCTCCTCAATAAAAATATTTATAAATGAAATGACAGTATTCTTGCAATCTTAAATATTTATAAATGAGTATTAACCTTCAGGTAATCCTTTTTCCTTTGATTACATAGACATTGAATACTGATAAAACATTCCATAGTTTCATCTATGGAGTTTAAGGGGACATTTTCTAAACATTTAGACTTCAACTCTGTTGAAACTGTGCCCTCCACAAAATTAAGATGATAAAATTCATTTTTTTTAATGTTTTAAGCTAATAAAGTGCCACTGCAATGTAAGCTTGCAAATTGGCAGGTGGATGTATTTCTGGAGAAAAAAGAAAAGTGAAAGACTGATAAGACATAGGCTAATTTAAAAGAGAGGGTGGAAAATAGGGATACAAAACGTCATCTTGCCTTCCAACGATTTATACCACCCTCTTGTGGTAAAGGTAATTCTAAACTCCACTGGGCCACTATCAATGGGTGGTCTCTCATTCCTCCTGCCTTGTCTTGGTTAAACCAGCAGGGCACAGCAAGTGCCTAGGCTGGGAGCCAAGTGCAACAAAAACACAACTCAGAACAACAGCACAAAATAAAGAGTTTTAGGACAGCAATCTAATACTCAGCAATTCCCAGGAAGCTTTTATCTCTGCAAACTGGAAAAAAAATTTGGTTCTTATTTTGTTTTCACCTAGCAAAGACATCATGTTGGCACTAGAAGCTCCAGAAAGTGTCTGCCAAGTCTATATCAGTCTTGGCCAGTTTTCAGTGATGTGCTATACAGTGCATTAAACTTTATGCCACTACAAGAAAGCAACCTATTAGTACTTAGTTCCCTGTGCTAAAGACCCAAATAGAATGTAAAGATTTCCTGACTGGCTGACAGATGGACTTCAGATGATGTAACGGTTCATTCTTATAACTGAATGCAGTAGATGTTAAGAAGCCACTTACTTATCTTACAGAAAACACGTTTTAGATACATTTATTTTTTGTCTTTCTTTCTCTTTCTTTCTTTCTTCCTTTCTTTTTTTTTTCTTTTTTCTTCCTTTTTTTGTGTCATTGTGGTTTTTATTTTGTTGGCCATTGCCAAATAGGCAGATGATTTTGTTCATTGTTATTTATTTTGCTTTAAAATAATTGTGCTAACATATGAAAAGATGCTCAACATCATTAGCTATTAGGGAAATGCAAAACTAAACCACAATGAGATACCATCTCACATCTGTTAGAATAGCTATAATCAACAGGACAAGTCATAACAAATGCTGGAGAGGTTGCGGAGAAAAAGGAACACTCATACACTGCTTATGAGACTGCAAATTGGTATAGCCACTATGGGAAGCAGTGTGGAGTTTCCTCAAAAAACTAACAATTGATCTACCATATGATCCAGCAATCCCCCTTCTAGGTATTTACCATAAAGACTGGAAAACCCATATCTGAAAAGATATTTGCACACCGATGTTTATAGCACCATTATTCATTGTGGCCAGGACATGGAAGCAACCGAAGTGTCCTACAGTAGATGACTGGCTAAAGAAGCTGTGATACATACATACGATGAAATATTACTCAGCCACAAGAAGAGATGAAATACTGCCTATTCGCAACAATATGGATGGATCTTGAGATAATCATGCTAAGTGAAATAAGACAGACTGAAAAAGTAGAAAATCACATGATATCACTTATATATGGGATATAAACCTAAAACAACAAATGAACAGGACAAACAGAGACTCAAGGACATGAACAATGGACTAGTGGTTACCAGAGTGTAGGGGGTGGTGGAGGATGGGAGAGGTAGACAGGGTAAAGGGAATCAAATATAAGGTGATAGAGGGAGGGCAAAGTGAGTAAAAGGGATCAAATATATGGTAGCTGAAGGAAAATAAAATAAAATAAAATAATTTTATTTTCTTGAATTTTTATTTTAAATCAACTTAGTCTTATTTTGGGGATGCCCCCAAACAAGCCAGAAAGTAAAGACAATACAAAAAAAAAGCACAACTTTTTTTTTTCAAGTATGCCTTTTTAGAATCAGAAATGTTAAAAAATAATAACAATATATTTATAATCTTTAAAAACATATTTCATAGTAAGACTTATGCTTACCCTAAAAAGTAGTCATTTACTTGCTTTTCTAATGTTGGGTATGCACAGGAAACTTCCAAGCTTTCATTCCTTTGATCATAAATATAGAGAACTACAGAAAGTAAATGGAGAAAGGGAAAGAAATAGGAAACCAATGGCTATTACCACACTAGTGTAAGAAATAGGCCAGAGCTTTAGAGAAAAATAGCCAAAGGTGGAAGATTTGCCACTTTCTCATTAGCTTGTTTGTCATATTGGGGAAAAAATAGAACATTTTTTCTTAAAAAGAATGTTGCCCTTCGGTGCTAAATAAATATGCTATTAGTCTAAATGAATTTCATAGGTCTTTCTCCCTTTTCAAATGGAATATTCATTTCAGAATTCAGAAAGGGGATTGGCATGATTATGGAGCATCACGATTGAATTCTGGAACACAGTCAAGACCTGAGATAAACAGAAAGAGCAGTAGAATGTCTAAAATTGATGACAATAGAATTCTTAAAATGTGGCTCCAAGTTATAGACACCACCCCCCACCAAAAGATTTATGCTAAAGCCAAATTACCTCAGCTAGTACATTATTACTTCTCTGTGATCATTATTTTTAATTTTTAAATTTTGCCTTATATGAAGAAAAATAACATCTTTTTAGACTCAATTATGTAATAAAAATAACAGTGGCAATTGGGTACAATCAATTTACATTACATGTAAAGTAGCTCAGTTTTAATGAATGGTTTTATGCAAATGAGTAGACAGCCAACCTATTATTTCACATACTGCAATCAATGGTTTGGAGTGTTGCTTTGCTAATGAGCTTTCCTGGCCGGGATACTCCAGTGTAGGGAAATCTTTCATGATGACCAAAGGTAGAGAACTCATCATTGCTAAAACTAAGGAATGATTAAATTCCCAAATTACTGTTTCTGAAGACTGTCAGAAAGAAAAGAAGCTCATTAGTTCAGCATAACTACTTGATTATCCCCATACAGTAAAGCCTTATTTTTCATGCAAAAATGGGTTGCATTTTGGAAAAGCACTGTTGCATGGGAAATGTATTAAAAGAGCTCCGTGATATGTGCCTAATGTTTTTATATTGTTGAGGAGTTTCGTAGACAGTATTATGCATACAGATGTGCTACAGATCATTAAAGATCAAGCGCTTTCAGACTGCAGAGTCAACAGGCTGATACAAAAACTGAGGCTAGCAGCATCTTATTTAGAAGAGAAGCTTTGAAGAAAAGTAAAAATGATATTCTAATCACCACCTGATCCTACTGCACATTCTAATTTGCATTCTAAACTATAAAAAATTTAGTGCACATTTTATTTTAAAACGGTGTTTTTTAAATTAATTTGCCAAATTTCATCAGAAAATAATGTTGTGTAAAAAAAATTGACATCAGCATCTACAAATTTGCAAATAGGCAGTGAAAATAAGTAAAAATGTGCTTTGGCAGACTTATTTAATAAAGGGTCTCTGTAAAAGAATGGGAAAGTATGGCATTTATTAAAAATATTTAACAAATTTTGACAATTTTTTCTTTTAAAAGAAACATTTAAATATAAAGTTTAGCTAGCAGGGCACTATCTCAAGTTTAACAGTATTCTGTATTTTCTGATTTAGATGTGCCCCCATTTTGAACTGACTGAGATAAACTTTTTAAGACATAACTCTCTGTTATGTAGACGTTGAAAGCTTTGAGAAATCAAAATTGTCTTAGGTTTAATTTATTGTTAATAGTACTTAGTAAGGAACAAAGAAAATTTTATATATTAGTAATTAGAGGAAGACCTATTACTAGAAAGCTTTAATGTCTCTCATTAAAGAACATACTAAAAACTACTAATAGAAATGAATAGAAAATGAGCCAAGTGTTCAGAGCATCAGGATCTGGCTACTGCCCTTCTGCCAGACTTTTTAGCATTACCTCAACCCTGTCCTTGCTTCTAGACTCAAAATTCTCCCTTGCCAGCAAGGATTTAATTCATTGCCAGATGGTCAGTAATAAGTTGTCATTGCTACCAATCTGGGTATGACCATACAGGCCAAATTTAAAAATTTGGGAATGGGTCTGTAACAAGAGATAGTCTCTGGTCTCCTGTGCCAAGATTCCTCTTTATATTGCTTATCTTAAACTTCTCTAGTCCCTCAACCTGAACCGTGCTTTTCTCTCTTGTCAATCCTTATATTTCCACCTTCCAGAGAAGCAGGACAGCAGAGAAACAACAGTTGGTTTTTAGAAGCCGCAGTTACAAAATCAAGGCTGAGCCTCAGCCCTCAACCCTCAACCCAGAAGGCCCCTCCACCCATATCCTCCTAGATTTAACACTGTGAAACACAGGAGAATCTGAGCAAACATTGTCGAAACTGTCACCAACACTGTCAGGGACTGAGACTGAGAAAAGTGAGAGCAATTAAACATCTATAAGGGGGAAAAAATAAAAGGCATTGTTAAGGCTTTATATAAAGCAGAGATCCAAGAGGCATAGATGCCACCTCCTGGAAACCAAAAGAAAAATGCCTTCTTTGCAACAAGCTACAAAGAAACCTTTATATAATAAATCTTATTTCTGGAAAAAATGCAAAATACACTTCCATGAATGCCCAGGTGGAGAAATAGTCCATTAAATACTATGAATAACCAAGGTGACAAGGCATCTCAGAAAGAAAGAAAAAAATCTCCAGAAAATAAGCTTATAGACATAGAAATATGCAATTTCAATGATAGAGAATTCAGATAGAAAAAATTCAGTGAAATTCAAATTGAGTTATATCAACAAATTTAGGAATTGAAAAAACAACTAGATGAGCAGAATGAGTTCTTTAGCAAGAAGATTGAAACCCTCAAAAAGAACAGAATAGATCTTCTGAAGATAAAAAAACGCATTGGAAGAGTTGAAAAATGAAATAGTAAACTTGTAAAATAGATTTGACCAAATGCAGAAAAGGATCAGTGATATCGAATACAGAAATCTAAAAATAAATCAGAAAGAAGAGAAATCAAAGAATGAAAAATAATGAAAGAGAAATTCAAGAACTAGCTGATACCTTCAAGAGAGGAAATATCATAATAATGGGCATTATCGAAGGTGAGGAAAAAGAGCAGGAACTAGAAACTATTTTCTGACAAATAGTGGATGAAAATTTCCCAAATCTAAAGAATGAGCTGGAACTTGGAATTGTCAACAGGACACCCAAAAAGCCTTCATCAAGAAATATTGTATTAAAATAATCAAAAATCAATGACAAAGACAGAATTCTCATGGAAGGCAGAGAGAAGAAGATGGTAACTTATCAGGGTAAACCCATAAGATTATTCTTGGACTTCCCAGCACAAGCCTAACAAACCAGAAAGGAATGGAATCAAATATTTAAAATATTAAGTGAAAGGAACTATCATCCTAGAAGAATGTATCCAGCTAAGCTCTCCTTTAGATATGAAGAAGAAATGAAGACTTTCCAGACATACAAAAACTGAGGGAATTCTCCACTATGAGGCCTGCACTACAGGAAATACTGAAAAGGGTCAGCTTACCTAAAACAAAATGACAAAAAAAACAAAAATAAACAAATAAAAAACGTAATTAGAAGTAAAGCTAATAGGAGAAGAGTGCAACCCTTACTAAGAACAAGGCATTATAAGCTTAAACAATAAGAAGAGAATTGTTATAGCAAGATAGTAATCAACGTTCAGCATCCATAGGGACACACTGAAATAATATGACTGAAAAGGGGAGAATTCAAAGATCTAGTTCGTAAAAGAAAATGGAGTTAAGGCATGCACAGAAGAAAATGGATGACTGTGTATATATGTAACTATCCTTAACATATTCATAATGGTAACCACACACCAAAGATGAAGAACTGAAGTATATAACATAAAATAAGAAGAACCAGAGGGAAACCCCATTAAAGCAAAGCAAACCAAACAAACAAATAAACAAACAAACAAAAAACGCAGAAACATGAGGCCACAGAAGCAATGGAAACACCGAGCTACCAGAAATGGCTATAAGAAGACCTCATATTTTAATAATCATCCTAAATGTAAATGAACTGAACTTACCAATAAAATGGCATAGAGTTGCAGAATGGAGCAAAAAAAACAAAACAAAACAAAACCCAACCATCTGCTGCCTCCAGGAGACACATCTCAGCTCCAAGACAAACACAGACTCAAAGTGAAAGGGTGGAAAATGACATTTCAAGCAAATGTCATTCAGAGAAAAGTGTGAATAGTGTTACTAATATCAAACAAATAGACGTCAAAATAAAAAAGATAAAGAAAGATACTGAGGGACACTTCATAATAATAAAGGGAATCATGCACCAAGAAGATACAACACTTATTAATACCTATGTTCCCAATCAGGGAGCCCTAAAATATGTAAAGCAATTACTAGTGGAACTAAAGGAGAAACAGACCAAAACACGATTGTAGTAGGGCACCTAAATACCCCACTGTTGGATAAGGACACATTAGACCAACTGGACATAATTGACATTTACAGAACCGTCCATCCCAAAACAGCTGCTTCTACAGTCTTCTCTATTGTGCATGGGACATTCTGAAGAATTGGCCACATACTAAGACACAGATAGGCTCAACAAATATAAGAGGGTTGAAATCATACTAACCATATTCACTGATCATAATGCTCTGAAACTAGAGATCAACTTCAGAAAGAAATCAGGAAGAACCACAAATACATGGAAATTAAACAACATACTGAAGAATTAATGAGTCAGAGAAAAAATAAAAAAAGAGATCAAGAGATACATAGAAACATATGATAATGATAGTACAACATATCAAAACTTTTGGGACATGACAAAAGCAGTCATAAGAGAAAAGTTCATATTATCACAGGCCTATCTCCAAAAACAAGAAAGAGCCCAAATTAACAAACTAATGCTTCATCTTAAAAAAATAGAAAAGGAAGAACAAAAGAAACCTAAAGTCAGCAGTAGAAAAGAAATAATCAAAATTAGAACAAAAATAAAAGAAATTGAAAACAGAAAAACAATAGAAAAAATAAATGCAACAAGGAGCAACAAGAGGGGAAATGACAGACATCACAGAAACACAAAAGATGAGACCAGAATACTATGAAAAAGTATATAACACTAAATTTAATAATCTAGAAGAAATGAACCAGTACTTAGAATAATACAACATTCCTAGACTGAATCAAGAACTAGAAAATCTAAACAGACTAATCAGCAGTATGGAAATTGAAATAATCATCAAAAAACTACCAAAAAGTAAAAGTCCAGGACCAGATGGCTTCACCAGTGAATTCTACCAAACATTTGAAGATTTAATACCTAGTATCCTCAATCTCTTTCAAAAAAATCGAAGACGAGGCAATACTTCTCAACTTATTTCATGAGGCAATATTACTCTGATACCAAAACCTTGTAAAGATAACACACACAAAAAGAAAACTATAGACCAACATATCTCAAAAACACAGATGCAAAAATTCTAAATAAGATACTTGCTAACTGAATACAGCAACATATTAAAAATATTACACACCACAATCAAGCGGGCTTCAATCCAGAGGCACAGGGATGGTTCAACACATGCAAATCAATTAATGTGATGCACCATGTAAACAAATTAAAACGTAAGAATTATATGATCATATCAATAGATGCAGAAAAAGCTTTCAACAAGATACAGCATCCATTGATGATCAAAACACTTAACAAAATCAGTATAGAAGGAAAGTACCTTAACATAATAAAGGCCATCTATGACAAACCCTCAGCCAACATTATCCTTAATGGTGAAAAACTAAAAACCTTCCCTCTAAGATTAGGAACAAGGCGAGCCTGTCCACTATCACCACGGTTATTCAATATAACATTGGAGGTCCTAGAAAGTACAATTGAGCAAGAGAAAGACATAAAAGGCATCCGAATAGGAAATGAATAAGTCAAAGTGTTACTATTTGCAGGTGACATTATTCTCTCTATAGAAAACCCTACAGACTCCACAAGAACACTACTAGAAACAATAAGCAAATAGAGTAAAGTCTCTGAATACAAAATCAATGTTCAAAAATTTATAGTGTTTCTATACTCTAATAATGAAGTATCAGAAAAAGAAGCAGAAAAAAAGAATCCTTTTGCAATTTCAACAAAAAGAATAAAATACCTAGGAGTAAATTTAATGAAATATGAAGGACCTATATAATGAAACTACAAGACCCTATTAAAAGAAACCGAAGAAGATACAAAGAAATGAAAAGATATTTCGTGTTCTTGGATTGGAAGAATCAACTAAAGCATTATACAGATTTAGTGCAATCCCCATCAAGATCCTTTTGGCATTTTTTAAAGAAATAGAAGAAAAAACATCAGATTAATATGGAAACACCAAAGACCACAAATTGCGAAAGCCATCCTGAGAAAAAAGAACGTAGTTAGAGGCATCACTCTGCCCAACTTCAAATTATACTCCAAAGCAACGGTAATCAAAATGGCATGGTATTGGAAGAAAAACAGACACACTGACCAGCAGAACAGAATTGAGAATCCAGAAATAAACCCATATTTATATGGGCAAATAATTTTCTACAAAAAAAGCCAAAAACAATGGAGAAAGGAAAGACTCTTTAATAAATGGTACTGGGGAAATTGGAAAGCCACCCGCAAAAGAATAAAACTAGACTTTATCTATCACCACACACCAGAATTAACAAGACTAGTGGTTACCACAAGGTAGGAGGTGCGAGGTTAGGGGAGGTAGATGGAGTAAAGGGGGTCCAATATGTGGTGACAGAAGAAAATCTAACTTTGGGAGGTGAACGCACAATGAAAAAAAATATATGCCTTACTATTAAAGTGTACGACTGAAACTTATTGAATTTCATTAACCAATGTCACTTTAAAAATAAATAAATAAATAAACAAATTTTAAAAATAATAATAGAAAAAATTAAAATGGCATTTAAACAACAGTTAAAAGGCAGATTCGTTCAACTGTGGAAATTTAAAACAAATAAAGCAATGAAAATCTCTCTATGAAAATATAGAATAAAATACAATAAAAGCTGGAGTAGAATTAAAGGCAAAAATCTTAAAGAAATTTTACCTGACTACAAAATATGGAACTGGACTAAGATAAGTCTACGTCAAGTTTAACATATTATTTTGAGTCTTTGAGTCTTGGAAGAGATACAGTTACTCTGATCCCTCTTGTATGTCTGCCTTATGACTCAAAAATTTAAAATGGAGAAAGAAATATGTCACAAGGTGGTTTTCTGACAACTAGTAAATGACTGATGATGCTGATCAAAAAGAAAAAGAAAACACAAATAACCAGTATCATAAATATATGCTACAAATAGTCATTATATTTTATATGTATTAAAAAGGAGAGTATACTATACCAACTTTATTTTAATAAATTTGAATATTGAAATGAAAGACACATTCCTAGAAAACATCAACATTCCTAAACACTGAAATTATTAGAGAATCTGAATCATTAATTAAAATGTTTACAAACAGGTAATTCTAAGACTAACTGGGTTCACTGGCAAATTTCACCAAAATTTAAGCAAGAAAAGTGCCACACTTACACAAATTATTCCAGCATATAGGGGGAAAGTGGGAGGAAACATTGCTCCAGGTCATTTATAAGGCTTAAATAACTTTCGGTAAACAACTTATAAATCTGATAAATGATTATATGAGTAATTGAATAGGTGATAAAATCTAACAAACTACAGGACCCATGTAACACAGTCAAAGCTCAAATGACTTCTCAGGAAAATAAAATTATGCCCAATTTTATTTCAACACTTTCATTAATCATAACTCTCCATGTACTTTTCAATCAGAAAATGAAATACATTATTTCTTTTTTATATGCAAACTAGAATCTTATATTCCTGGGGTTTTTACAACATATTATGAATGATCAAGAAAATGATGAACTCCTTAGCTCAAAATGTTTTCCAAAGATTGGCCTGGTTGTTTTATTTTGTTTAAAAATGTTTGCATGCTTATTTTAACATGCATAGAATGGCAAACAAGGAAATATTTTTTTCTCTGTATTTTGTATTCTATGTATATTCTCAACCACTTGATTTGGAGTAGCTGTCAAACTTAAATAAATAACCGAGTGAAGGGCAGATGTTACTCAGGGTAACAAATGTGCATTCTCCTGTGTTTAATATCTTTTTATGTTTGAAATGTAAAGTAATTTGTTAACTCTTTATAATTATAAAAATATTGTCATGAGTGCAGACTGCTGGAGTTCTTGCAATGAGACTTATTTAAAACAAAACATGACAATCAAAAGTGAAAAATTATTCTATCAAAGTACATTAGACTGATTTGCTAAATGACTGTGTTCTATAAGTGACCAATATTTCAGATTTTTCTCAAAGGCAAAACATAAAAATAGTTTCCAAAAATATATTTTGATATAGTCTTTATTATGAAGTTTGCATTTTTTGTAATGCTGCATCCTTGCCTTTAATCTTGCTTTCTTCTGTCTCCCCATATTTAGAACTGTTCTTCCTTGTAAACAGTAAAATTTAGTCTGAAAAGCATCAGATGCTTGTAGTGGTTTTCAAATATGGCCACAAATTATTTGACATACTTCTCGTTCATATGTGCGGTCTATATTCTTACCCTTAAATCTGTCTTCTGTGATCACTTGACCAGTAGAATACACTGGAAGTGACTCTGCCAGTTTCCTGATCCAAGCCTTAAGAAACTGGATTGTAATTTAAATTTCTTCCAATAGTTTTATAGTAATTGATTTTGCTGTAGGTAATGCGTAAGAATTTAATTTAATTTTTTGATATTAATTAACATTGTTATAGCATCATTTATTAAACAGTCTCTTCTTTACTCCCACTAAATTATAATCTTTTTTCATCATCTGTTGGCCGGAAGTAACAACCACCATGACCTTGAAAAAATCTACTTGTTAAAAAGGTAGAAACTGGGTCTTTTAATGACTGCTTGGTGCAGAATACCTAACCTGCCACTCCTACCACACTACTTTTATCTGAGTGAAAAAATAAACCTTTGTGTGTTAAATCATTGAGATTTGTGGTTTTAACTATTACTGCAGCTAGTGTTACATTGATTTTTATGCTGTTAAATTCTGTGTGGAAATCTTTCATTTTAGATGTTCAATCCAAAGAAATATTTGTCATAATTATTTTTTATACTGCCTTTATTTGATTATAATATCAAGTTTAATCTGGAACCCTAAATATTTGGATATATTTTCTTTATTTTAAATTTCTGAAACAATTTGTTTAAGATAAAGATGATCTAGTTTATTAAAAGTTTGGCAAAACGCATATGAACCTTATGTTGTTTGGAGGGAGAAGGGAATTTTGACTAATTCTGATTGTGGATACATAAGATTGTTTTAAAAATTGCTATAAAAATGCTATACATTCTTTATGAAAAAATACACAAATACACATTTACTCAAAATTTTGTATGCAACTTCAAGTCTCCTTTAAGGATTAACTGAATGGTGATAATAAACCACTGACTTCAGCACACTTAGCCATAGGTCTCAATGCAACCACGTCTTACCAGAAATTTCCTTTTATTCTTTTGTTCCATTTTTTTCCTTTGCTCTTATGTTGTTTATAAATATAATAAAGGCTCTTTTAAAGATTCTAGTATTTTTTATAATCAAGCTTTTTTTTGATATAGAAAAGTACCATCTAGAGCTATTTTAAGAAATCAAAAAGGCTTTACCATTAGAAGGAGCACTAAATCACATAAAAAGTTACTGACATCGTAAATGTAAAATAACAAAGGATAATAACCAAAGCAAAAAGCCCTATTAAAAATTAGCCAAGCAAAAGTCTACAAAGTTGGTTTCGAGTAAGACTTTATTTATATGAATAAAGAGTAGATCATTTAGTAGCTTGAAATGTATTTCTTACTGTATTTAGATAAGATAAATCACACTCATATTTATCTAGAACTGGCCAAGTACAAAAAGCATTTGTGCCCATCTATTTCCCACATTTAACTTTACGCCTTCTCTCTTTATGCATACACATGCACCATAACAGTACATCTCATCATGAATAGCTAATCAGAGGACCCATCTACATGCTGATCATTTTTTGGCTAGCAGAATTGTTGATGAGCAACATATCATACTTCCTGGCCTCCAGCTTTTTTTTTCCCAGGCAACATCTACTACATAATGAGTGCCAAATAGCCTGAAGAGGTAGCTACTGACACTGGGAACTGAACCCACATCTCTATCCTGGCATTAAAAAATGTTACTAATGAGCTCCTGTTTTGGCTCCAAAACAAGAACTGAATTCATAATACTCTCCAAATACCTGTATTAGAATTCTTTACATGCCTAGACCACACGAGTCACTTGATAATGTCCCTGCTACATTTGCCCTTTCGAAAGTTCTCCCCAGATGTGTGTCTGCTTCTTTAAGCAAACAGAAAAAGAAAGAAGAAAACATGCTTCTGAGCTACATTTCCTAATGGGATTCAGGATGAAGGATTCTTCTCTTATTTTTATATCCATTTGGAAATGATCCCTGTAATATTACCTTTTAGCTCAAGTGTGTGAATGTACTGTGGGGACTGCTACAGTGCAAGTCACTTGAAACATAGGGCATTTTTACATGATTCCTGCAATTTTCTCATATTCAATACAGAAAGGAAATTGAGAGCCAAAATCATTTGTATATAGCTTTGAATTCCCTATACTCATTTTCTTTTTTATAGTAAAAAGCAGACCTATGTAATAAGAACCATTAATGAGAATGCAATTTACTAATGCTAAATCAACTATTTGTAGGACATATGTAATTGTGACTGCAGGGGACAGATGCTTAGTTTTTATTCCTGTCTTTACTACTGACTTATTGCACAGCCTTTATCCATGCAATTAACTTCTTTATTCTTGATTCACCTAATTTAACTGTCATGGCCATTATGAAAATCACAAAAACATGGTTTTATTTTCTTCTCACTTAGCCTTCTGTGTTTGTAGCAGATATAAAGAAATTCTTTAGGGAACTTTGTATTATTAGATAGTACATAATCTCTCAAAATATTTTTGCTCAGTTTCCCCTTCTATCTTTGAGAATATTCAATCAAATGCTCCCCAAAGCTATGAAGGAAAGAACAGGCTCTATTTTATTTCTTCTATCATATACAATAAATTAGACCAGTCTATTAAAGCTACAAATCATACTTTATTAGTGGATTTTAAATGAATTTAGTGGATTACACACAATTGTTAAAGAAAAATAAAATAGACTGTGATTTAAAAAAATCATATGTATGCTTACTGAGGTATAATGCAAAAGATATTTTATTATGGATTGAGGTCATAAAAAATTTGAAAAACTTCTCTTTGGACTCTATATTTTGATATGATAGATATTAATAGATCAATACATATTTAATCTAGTTTATATATTTAATTTAATATACTTAAAATATTTTTATATTTCTTTCTCCACAAATTTATATTTGTTTCCTAGATTAGAATCATTTTTGAGTGATGATTTAAAATTTTTCTTTCTCTCTATAAAATGCAAGTATATATTTTCCCAGTCTAACCATGAGAAAATCATCAAGCAGATATAAATTGAGGAACATTCAACCTAATACCAATAACCTTTAAAATCGTCAGGGTCATCAGAAAGAAAAAAACAAAAGAAAGTCTAAGAAACCGTGACAACCAAGAGGAACTTAAGTAGACAAGACAACTCAATGTAATGGGATAATTTTGGATGGAATCCTGGAAAAGAAAAAGGAGATTAGGTAAAAAACTACAGAAAACTGAATAAAGTATAGACTTCAGTTACTGACAATGTATTAATATCAATTTATTAATTGTGACAGATGTACCATACTAATGTAAAATGTTAATAATGAGAAACTGGATGTGTAGTATATAGAAATTTTGTTCTACCTCTGAAACTTTTCTATAATTTTAAATTATAGATGTTTCTAACTTTAATTAAATACAGAAATATGCCATCTAATTTTCTACTTTAATATTAATAGAAATCACCAACTTTTAGATTTTAATACTTTGAGACATTTTTAAATAAGATTTTTTAACAAAAATAAACTTTTAAAATTTTTATATTAGGAACTGATTAAACTTCATAAAGTAAGAATACTCTTTTCTGGCTAAAATTATAATATTAAAAGTAATCATTACGTTATAAATTGTATCAATTTAAATTCAGTAAAGCCAACAAGTTGTCTGACATAGGAAAGATAAAATAAATGAAGTACTATCTGCTTTGTCAAGAGTTAGCAAATAAAGGTGCCCAGAATGACATAAGAAAAGGTTTGGGGATCAAATTGCAAAAATAAGTTTTCATCTTTTATTTTGATTCTTAATTGTCAAAGGCATCAATTGATTACATTCTTCACTAATTAGGAAATTTAATTTTATTCTGATGATCAAAGTTCTAACATGATCCCTTTCCTCTAAAACCATATTGTATTTGTTCCATCTTCATTGTCTATCTAAATATAATTCTTAGTCCTCATGACTAACAATAATTTTCTTTTTTAACTTTATTTCCTCATATTCTTTAATTCAGTTAATGTAACCATAATTTTAAAGATAAGTACTACATTCATGGACACCATTGGATCTCTACTATTTCAAGGTATCCTATTTTTCAAATGATGACATGCTTTACAAGATTCACAATTCTTTCACCTTAATGTCAATTACAAATTTCTGAAGGTAATAAAATGAGGAAAAATATATCCTCTAAGAAAACAATATTCTGTGAATAAAAATTGATAAGAAACTTTTATTTTAAAATAGCATTCTAAAGAAATAACCCATTCAATTATGTAGAACTATTTAAAATTGGGTGTCCTGTTGACTTCTCAAATTTCAAGCTTCAGCTCATTCTTTAGATTTGGGAAATTTCCATCCACCATTTGTCTGAAAATGCTTTCTAGGCCCTGCTTCTTTTCCTCCCCTTCGATAATACCCATTACTCTTGTGTTTTCTCTCCTGATGGTATTAGCTAGTTCTTGTATTTCTCTTTCATTATTTTTCATTCTTCGATTTCTCTCTTCTTTCTGATTTATTTCAAGATTTCTTTCTTCATTATCACTGAATCTTTTCACCATTTAGTCCACTTTATTTCACAAGCTTGCTATTTCATTTTTCAACTCCTGCATTGTGTGTGTGTGTGTGCGTGTGTGTGTGTGTGTGTGTGTGTGTGTGTGTGTGTGTGTTTTATCTCCAGGAGATCTATTCTATTCTTGTGAGGGTTTCAATCTCCTTTTTCTGCTTATCTAGGTGTTCTTTCAATTCCTAAAATTGTTAATATGACTCATTTCGGAAATCAAAATGAGTTTTTTCAGAAGTACAATCCTGAATTCTCTGTTATTAAAATTGCATATTTCTATGTCTGGAAGCTTATTTTCTGGAAATTTTTCTCTTTCTTTCTGAGTTGCCTGTCACCTTGGTTGTTCATGGTATTTAATGGACTATTTTTCCACCTGGGCATTCATGGAAGTGCATTTTGCTTTTTTTCCAGAAAAAAATGATTTATTATATAAAGGTCTCTCTGTAGCCTGTTGCAAAGCGCTTTTCTTTTGGTTTCCAGTAGTGGCGTCTAAGCTCCTTGAAGCTCTGCTTTATATAAAGCCTTAATAAAGCCTTTTTATTTTCTGATAGATATTTAATCATGCTGACTACCTCTGTTTCAGTCCCTGTCAGTGTCAGCAACAGTTTTGGTAGCATTTGCTCAGATTCCCCCAGGGCTCCATAGTGGTCAGTCTTGGAGCATGTGGGTGGAGGTTCCCTCTGAGTTGTGAGATGGGGGTTGCATCTCAGCCTTGGTTTTGCAAACATGGCAAGTAAAAAATCAACTGTTGTTTCTCTGAAGTCCACTTCTCTGCTTTCTGCCCTGATGACTGGGCCCTGCTGCCAGGTCGTGGAACTTACAACTCTCTCAGTCAGGGCTATTCAGGGAACATGCCACTGCTTCTCCCCTCTTCCTCCTCCTAAAGGGAGCTCTGGTGGCTGCAAGAGGCAGCTTCTTTATTTCTCCCTATCCACCACCAGACACCTGGGGTTCTGACCCATGGTATCTCTTATGCACAGATCCACACTCAGACATACTGATGTGCAGTTTGGGTGTTTTGGGTTGAGTTTTAGATGTTCAGCTTATTGTTGTTTCAAGGGAAGAGATCTGGGGACATCCCTCTCTTCACTGTGTTATTGAAAAAAATTTCATATACTTCTTATGTATTTCCCAAATAGGTAGTTTTCTCCAAATGCTAAGACTAATTAGTATAATAATTACCTCACATTTTATAAACAAGATGTCTCTTTGGAAAGAGCTCTTCAATGGAAAATATTTATTCTCTAATTGCATTGTCATTTGTTTTTACTTACATCAATGATTATTGGGTGACTGGGAGATCTAGTGGGCTGAGGCTATAATGCATGAGTACTGACTAATTCTATAATAGGAGTAGAGGGCCTCAGAAGTGAACAGATAGATAAGAGATTTATACTTACACAGAAGCTGATCAGGTAGAGCAACTTTCAGAGTGTGAAAAGAATATTCTTTATTAGGCCAGACTTACACTCTGCCCCTTTCAATTACTTACTAGATATGTCAGTGGGCCAAGAAGGGTCAATATGTTCTAAAAGCTAGGAAAAACATTTCCATTTATTAGCAAGACCTTTGACGTGTGTGTGTGTGTGTGTGTGTGTGTGTGTGTGTGTTTGATTGTGGATGTGGTATATCTCAGTGATAAGCTTACATTATTAATTCTCCTAAAAAAAGCAGTGGTTCTTTGGAGATGAAAATCTTTGAATTATTACTTAAGTGAATCACAGGCTTCTATGCCTATGGCAGATTGCCAATAGTCAACTTGGAATTACCATTGCTCCCTTCTAAGGCTAAGGCACACTTTCCATGGAATCCCTTCTCTGTATTAGCATGAATTAGAGTTTTTTATTAAGAGAAACTAGAGTGAAATTAGGAAAGCAGAAATAAAGGGAGAGCAACTAAGGTAGTGTAGGTCAGACACGGTGGTTTGGTAACCTCTCTGACTTGCAGTTCTAGGGAAAAGAAAAGGAAGTTTGTGCAAAGTCACTGTAATCTTTGGCTTTATTCCCCATCCTCCTCAACTTATGCTTTAGCTGACGTCATTAGTAATACTTTTTCAGTCCTCCATTGTAGATATACCTGTTTTTGTTCCCCCAGTTTGACAGAATTATGTAAACTCAAATCTCTATGTTAAAATCCCTTTCTTATTCCAGTAATACTGTTTTCCTAACCAAACTCAGGTAAAAATAGTCTCTAAAATTAGCAGAGGGGGATGGGGGGAAATAGTATTAGGCAAAAATAATGACTATCTATACTACATAGCATATAAATTCAAGTCCAAGAAAATTAAAACCTCAGAAACATATTACGAATTAAGAAGAAAAGTAATTTTTGATATTGATTATATTGGATTACTTTTTCTGATATGAAAAAAATTCTGAATTAGTTTGAATCATCTGAAAATACTCTTTTCAAAGATCAAAATGGTTAAATGTTAATAGTTCCATATGGTTCTACCTAAGTTTATATCAATTAAGGAGAAATACTTTTTTTAAAAAAAAAAGCAGAATTCGTTTACTGTTTCCTTCTAAATAGCATTCAAGGGAGAAGAGCACATAAGGAATAGTGCACAGATTTCTGAGGAATATACTTGAGTGGAACATCAGTGACCTAAGAGTGTGAAAGGGCAATAAGAACCAGGGGAAAAGTTTAAAAACTAAAACTAAAGGCTTTTCCAATTTAAAAGTGCTTTCTTGCTGTCAAGCCTGAATGATTTCCTAGAATATAAGAGCATCAAATGATTTTGAAAGAAATTACATTTAATTCTGATTTTTTTACGGCTCAGTAAAACTGTGCTGAGTGATACTTCACCTTTTCATTCACGGAGGGAATAACACTATGATGGGGTCTAAATTTAATTCATGTATGTCTAGTCTATGCATATATTTAGAGAAGGAGGAAAAGTTTGACATGCTCTAGTATAGTTTTCATCATCTATTTAAGAAGGCATTAAAGGACACTTATGTTAGAGCACTTGGTTGTTGTATTAAAATGTAAGATTTTAATTTAGCTTTATTTTCACTTTTATTTTTTTAATTATACTCAAGAGCAAGAGATGTTTAAAGGAACAATTTCAGAAGAGTTGATTCCAGAACAATCAGTGTGAGAAGTTTAACGGGTGTTTATTTTTTAAAGTGGTGAAATTAATGTACGCTGAGAATAATGTAATGAGGTATGCTAAGAATATTGCCTATAAGTCAAGAGAGAAAAAAAGTAAAATACTGTTAGGAGGATGTAAACCCTCTCCTATAATTTGTAAACCACTTATAATCCAGAGTCACTACAATGATTCAAACCAATATAATCAATTTGGTGAATTTCTACTAGATAGCAATGCTAAAAAATAGTACAGAAGCAAATGCAAGTCTCTTACCATGTTATCAGATATACTTTCTTAATTTTAAACTCTTTTATTTTTAAGATTGTTTCAGTTACACCATTTTCAATACATCCTAACAACTACTTTTAATCAAATGTGAACTTATACAATTGATTTTTTTTTCAGATGCTTTGAATTTTACAGATCCAATCAACCTGGTAGCTCCTTGAGATTTTCAGCTTGGGAGAAGATCATAATTTCCAGATAAAGTAATTAACTACATAATGGTGATTAAACGTAAATTCAATTAACATGTATATGTAATATTAATCTAATTTTCATAAAATAAAATTTTTTTCTTCTGTATTTTATTTATTTTTGCTCTTTACATTTTATAATGAGTGTCTAAAAAATATTCTGGATACCTATTTTGTATTAGATTGAATTATTTCAACTACTCATGATGTAAGTTTTAACTTAAATTGTATTTAAAATACAAAGATATACGAACTCACATGATGGGCAGTCCAGATTTAGGCCAGACTCCTGAGATATTTGCTTTAGTTTCTAAAGGATTTAATAAAGAGACAATGTCATTTATGGATCTTTTCTGCAAACACAAACTAGATTCATCTTAAGGATGGTTCTCTTCATGAACAGGAGATGTCTGCTAATAAAAACTGAGATAACAAGCATTGTTTTGCCACATCCAACAGCAAATGCTGGTTTACTTCCTTAGAAGTCCAAAGCAAATAGTTACCTTTCACTGACTTAAAGTTATTAAACTTGTCCATCTATAAGCACTGACAAGTTTAAAGAAATTATAATTAACTTAGATTAATATTTCATGGGAACAGATGATTAATTGATAATGGCTACTATATCCTTTTAAACCCAGTTCTAAAATTAATAACAGGATAAGTTTTAATAAAATAATTTTGTGATTTTGTTTTTTGAGATTGTTAAAGGAATATATTTCTATTCACACTGAGACCAAATAACAGTCTTCGGCTGATTTTCAATGACAAGTTGATTATCCTCTTATGTATTCCTATTAGGCACCTTCTCCATTTCCCAGCAACAGTTTTGGCGAGTCTTTAATAATCTTGACTCTCCAGCTTTTTCATCCCAGGTTATCTCTTTCTTCAAATGATTTTACCTACTATAAAATGGTAATAGAAATAGCCAAAATAGTTGGAGGTCTTTTATCTTCCTAATTACTAATGCCTTCATTCATTAGTCCAACACTTATAAATATACCTGAATTAATTTTAATGATTGCTAATTTTTGTCTTACTTCAAAGATAATAGTTGTTTATTTGGTTTTAAAAGACTGATCACTTTCATTTATACTTTTTTCATATCTTTATCAATTTTATTATTTTACTTTTATATCTTTAATTCAATATTAACCTAGCTCCTTAATTCAGCACATATAATAGCTAACACTTACATACTGCTTACCGGGTAGTAAGCACATTTAGACATATTAACTCAGTTAATATCTAGAATAATTCATTAGGTTAAGTACTATTATTTTCTCCATTTTACAAAGGAGAAAAAAGAGACACAATTTTATACAGCATTTAGAAAGAGAGAGTTTGGAATTAAACCCAGAAATTAAACAAGAGTCTGTGTTTTTAATCCCTATCCTATTCTGCTCTCCTAAAATAAAAGTTTTAAGTAAGTCACCAAGTTACAATAATTGTGAAAATGCAAAGCAAGATCACCAAATGACAATTTCACACAAAAAAGAGGATGAGAACATATTCAACAAATTTTGCAGCTTTATTAAGGCATAATTTACCTACTGCAACATTCATCAATTATAAATTTATAATTCAATAAAATTGAATACATTTACAATATTGGAACCATCACCATAATTTGGTTTTAAAATATTTACATCATTTTAAAAATTTCCCTCATATTCTCCCATTTTGAATCTTCTCTATTGCTTTAAGAATATAAAAATAAGAAGCTGCATGATTTCTTCTAGAGTCTAGACCAGCAGTCCCCAGCCATTTTTGGCATCAGGAACTAGTGCCCCTATGAGAATCTAATGCCTGATGATCTGAGGTGTAGTTGAGGCAGTGCTAAGGAGTGGCTGCAAATACAAATGCTCACCTCCTGCTGTGCAGCGCAGGCCTGGGGGTTGGGTACCCTGGTCGAGATCATTTGGGGACCAAAACTCTTCATAAGGCATTTGAATTCCTCTGTATTTTACAAAACAGAGATTTCTCTCTCAGCAGAATTATCATAAAACATCAAGCATAACTTTATCAGCAACAGTTGTTCTGTTTCTATGTTGAAATAGAATGTTAAACCAGAAAAGCAGGTCATAACTAAAAACGATGTTTTTCAGTTCGTTTGATTGCCTTACTATTTGCTAGAAGATGGAAATTTTGTTCTCCCAGAAAATTTTCATGAACTTAATGTATTATTTTAAAATCTCCTTCAACTAAAATGGGACCAAATTGTTTCTCTTCATCACCTTTCATCATTTTTTTGGTCTTTTTTTTTCCCCTTCTGAGTCTAAACTTTTAAAGTCTTGAATATCAGTGTTCTTTGAAAAACAAATAATATGATAGCTTAAAATTATATTCTCTATACTAAGAATAAATACTTCTAATAAAGTCTCTTGATTTTTTACTAGTATTCCTTTGAAAAATAATAAACTTTTAAGCTTTTTTAAAAACAGAATATAAAAATAAAAGGAGGGTGCAGATAGTAATATAAAGAGAGCTATTACTGTACCATCATGGTTCGCAAATGTAGCCTGGCAACTCTGAGGTTTCCCCAAAATCTCTTCAGAACATTCACAATGTCAAAACTATATGTTCAAAAAGAACAAACTAATCAAAAACAGACACACAAATATAGTGGACAATTTGGTGACAGAGGGGAGGGTTGTTGGGGGGCTGAGAGAATGGGGTGAAGAATTAAAGAAGTACAAATTAGTAGTTGATAGATGGTTATGGTGATGGGGAGCATGGCACAAGAATGCAGTTAGTATTAATATGTTGGCTAGGTGGAGGACAAGGAGAGGGAGAGAGCAATTGGGAGGATTGCTTTATGAACTATATAAATGTCTAACCAATGTACTGTATATTTGAAACTAATTTAAATAAATAAATTATAAATAAACAAACAAACAAACAAACTATGTGTTCACAGTGGAGAGGTACAGAGTAGCAATGCACAGTGAAGAAATACTTGATATTGCAAATGGTGACTGCAGTAGCAGATACTGGAATCCATCTGCCTCTAAGGTAGATGTTAAAGGGATTTACAAAAATGTAAAACAATGTCACTCTTTTTTTCTGAAAATACATTTATTTTTCATGAAACATATTATTCATGTGAACCTATAACAGCTTCACTATTATTTTAAATGTATTGGTAAATATTTTAAAATTTGTATTTTAATTTATAGTAGAGAATATTGACATATAAAGAACATAAACAATAGCTTTAGCATTCTTCAGAAACTTTTAGATTGAGTACCACTGCTGTGCTCCATGCCCCACACTACCAGATTTAAAGATTCTAACATTTAACTTCTAGTCTTAAAAGGGACATTTTATAGGATCACTCAGAAAGACAGCAAATGTGCTCACTGTAATTTCCAAACCATAATAGCATTTAGCTTATACTTTAAAAAACTTAAAATGAGCTCTAGCAAGATGCTATAGGTATCTGTATTAGATTAAGTCTAACCTCCAAGATATTAAGATATTATTGGTGAGAGCATCACATAAGTATTTCCTGTGAAACAGATAAAGGCTATGAGATGGAGAAATCAATTATAGAGTCATCTCATTTCTCATCATACATAGGTACCAGTAAGACTGAAGAAACTCAGTATCAAAAACCAGTGACTCCTGAGTGAAGAATGACTCAATTTGCAAGTAATCTTCAAAAATAGAGATGCACTCTTTTGATACAGAGAGAACCACAGTAAGAAGGATCCATAATAAACATAAAATCCCTACATAAGTACCTCTTGAGACTGTTATTGATGAATGAGATGAAGTGATTTATGGAAGACCAAAACTTCTTTAAGAAAAACTTAAAAAGCTAGATTAAGTAAGAAAAAAAATAAAGATATCTGTTTAAGGCATCAGAGAGCTACCGAAGCCCCTAATAATATAATTAATATTACATAGAGTGAAAAGTTAAGGTGAGAAGTTAATCTGAAACTGCATTTTCCTTGCCAATTTCAGTAATTTTAGGTGTAAACGTGAAAATGAGATTTAAATTTTTTCTGAAAAAAAGTTACTGAGAATATTTAATTGTCCTATCTGGTTTACTGTCTTGTGCATCTCTGTAGAAACCTGGAATTAAAGCCACAGTGACTTCTTTACTCTTACTCTTACTTCTACCTCTACATATTCCTACACTTTATCAATCAAATTAAGTTATTTTGCTCTTATTCACTTATTTATTTATTTATTTTGTTTGTTTGTTTGTGTAGCCAGTCTTAGCTCTGATTAGTTCTGTCTAATTTTAATACAAAACTTTCAAATCCTTTTTGTCTTTGGTTTCATCAATTCTAATTTATATATTGTCAACATCTTAAATTATTAGCAATTTTTTCCATATCTGTTTTCTAGTTAAAACTTTTAATAATTAATATAAACCATAATTCCTTTTCTAACATCTCCCTAGCTTTCTAGTTTCATCTCAAATAAATAAATCTTGAACCTAAATGAATGTATTCATATATATATTCTGTTGTTATATGTGTGTATTAAGAAGGAAGTGGGAAAAAAAGACAAAGATAAAAAACTTGAGGATATAGATTGCCATCAAACAACTTTGTAATTTTTATATTTAGAAAAGTTTCTTTAATTCATAGATTTGTATGTTAACTATATTTTATCACTATTCATATTTGAATGCAACATTAGTGATTTGTCCATAAAAATATGATGTTTGTTTTACACTGCTTGAACAGAGATGATTTACTCTGACACTTTCTGAGTCACTGGGTGGACAATGGCATAGGTCTATAAATGATCAATGTGCTATCTTTTGTCATTAAATAGACCAGAGGAGGCAGAACTACTTTTGATAATTAGTGCATCTTTGGCCACTAAGCTATCCTTTGATAATTTGCTAAGTTGATTTGATAAATAATACCTAGCTGCTTGAAAGTTGTAATGGATTTCAAAAGAGTATATTTCCTAGCCACTAATTTATTCATGCAGTACCAAATCTATCAAACAATGTATAAATCTTTTTGTCTTGTACTGAAAGTTGCATGAAATTGAATAATGTTTGTATATTATAAATAAGCAAACTGTGAAAATAAGAGAGAGCATATTTTTAAAAAAGAAAAAACATTAGCCCAGCATAAATCTTTCAGAAAGTTCAAAATAAATTAATTTGATAGTTTTTACTGAGAAATATTACTACCCAATATTTTTTTAATATTTACCATGTGCCAGGCCAGGCACTTTTTCTTTCAGGCATTATTCATTCACTCATGTATCCTGTTAACGAATTTTTATAGAATCCCTCTATGTAGTTCTAGCAATGAATAAAAAAGACAAAAGCCCCTGTCCAAGTTTAGCCTACATTCTAATGAAGATTATCCTATTTAAAACCTTAGCACAATGTTCTATCTTTGGCTTCATTTTACAGTGATAAACATGAAGTTTAGACCATTTACACAGCTGTACCTACAGCTGGTAGGTACAGAAGCTGGGTATAAATACTTTTTTTAAAATCAGGTACCCTGACAATGAGCTATTCTCTGTTGTTTACATGTAAAAATGTATAAAATGCCATTTAATTATTATATGAATTATACTACCAATATTATAACTGTGAAATCGTCTTTGAAAAATAATGAACAGTTTCCATTAGATGCTGACTCAAGCAAGCTCCTATGTAAACATATCCAAAAATATTGCCTTTAAAAATTTCTTAGAGTGGATCCACATCAAGACTGTCTCCAATAAGTAATTACATCCAGGTTTTTGTTTGTTTTGTTTGGGGTTTGTATTAGTTTCCTAGGTCTGTCATTAAACAAGACAAAACAAAACAACAACAACAAAAAACAATAACAACAACAACAAAAAAAAACAGTGGGTGGCTTAAAAATCAGAACTGTATTCTCTCATAGCTTAGAAGGCCAGATGTCCAAAATTAGTGATGGCAACATTGGTGCCTTCTGAGCCCTCAGAAGGCAAATCTATTCTATGTTCTCTCCTAGCTTCTAGTGGTTGTTGATAATTCTTCACCTACCCAATTTGGCCTGGGGCAGCACAAATTCTTTAATTCTCTACCTTCATCATTAGACGGTCTCTCTGTGTATCTCTCTGTCTGTGTCCAAATTTCTTTTTCCTTATAAAGATTCTAGTCAATGAATTTGGGCCCACTTCATCCAGTATGACCTTGGTTACATCTACAAATACCTTATTTTCAAGTAAGACAACTTTCACAAGGGACTGGGAATAAGACTTGAAGATATATTTTGGGGGACACAATATAACACAAAAGAGTTTAACAAGAAAATGTATATAAACTAAAGATTATGTTTGTGGAAAATACTTGCCTTAAAATACCAGAATGACATTTGATGCAAGATGTTCATACCATAAAAGGCTTGGAGGAAATTTAGTTGACTGAAAAAAATTTTCTCCTTCTTATCCCAGAGTGTATATGCCCATTGAGTGAAATGGTGCAAGAAAGTGTCTACATTATTTAAACTGATTTTTCTCCTCCTTATTTTTCATCTACCGTTAATAGCCGGGTTTATCTAGTAGTAGTTGGGTTTGTAGTAGAAATGTTGCATATTAAATAGGTAGGTAACGTGAGTTCCTTATTCTATGATTTGAATAAGGGACATTTTAGGACATTTAGGACATTTTCATCATTTCAGGGAGTATGTCTTAATTTTGAAAATAATTCTTATCAACATGTCACACGCTCCAAGTCAGGATTCTCTAATACTTTTATTAAGTTAGTCTTTAATGTTTATGATTGTTATACTAAATAACAATAAATATAAAAGCATATGACTGCTTAAGTAGGGACAAAAGATGTGACATGGACATACATTCCATTTAAATTTACACGTAAAGTGCAGAGCGAAAAGAGTTAATGATATTGAATTCTCCAATACTGTAGAGAAACCACTGAACCACATCTAGAAGCTACATGGGCAGTCACAGATATGTGGGAAAATAATGATGTATTGAAAGTTAGGTTAATTGTGTTAGGTAGAGGTAGTTTAGAGGAAACAGCAGTGATGACAGAAAAAAATAAGGACATTTTTTTTCACTTAAATTTATTCATTTTGTAGTAAATAATTTCCAAAAAAAATTATTTTAAGCCCTTTGTCTTACCAAAGCTATTCCTTTGTTCTCAGAGGTACCATCAGAAATATTTGAAACTAAAATTAAGTATCCTTGTTTATCCAAACTTGTAGCTTAGTGGAGAAAAAAAAACAATAGCTATGTATCATTATTCTCAAATAACAACACTGCAATTTGCACATTATCCTGATAAGAGACTATAACCAGAAAGGAACTAAAAAACTAGCTTACTGGAACTATGACTCAGTAGAGAGTATGTTCAGTATAGATCAATATAGCGTAATCAATCCCTTGACACTATTCAATTAAAGCCCAGAATGCTGGCCAGCATTTATATCTTTAAATTGAAATATATCACAGACTAACCAGCACTAACCAAGTCCAAACGTCTATGTAAGACATGGCTGAGCACATAATGACCCGGATACTTGCCTGCTTGCAATTCTTTCACTCTCAATGTGCAATTCAGTACCATAAAAAGAGCTTCAAGATTTTTCAGAAAGAAAGTGATACCAGATCTTAAATTAACCTAACTGTGTGGAAGTTGATTTTATCATGTACAACATAAATCACCTACAGTTGCAAACAAAGCCTTAACGTGCTTCTCAAAACTCTTTGGTGACTACAACATAAAAAGGAATTTATTTATCACTATGTTAACAGCTATAGTACTAGTTGAAGTAGTAGTAAATTTGTCACAAAATGATAGTTTAATCATAATGACAATGACAATAATAATAAATCTCCAATACTTCATTAATAAGTTCAATTTAGCCTTCAGTTATACAAAAAAAAGTTACTTAAAATATATAAAATGAAATAGGTCTATCCCAGAGTTTGACTTTATTTTTCCCAATGATTTATTAATTAATTTCTCAAATTTAAAAGTTTTGAAGGGATTTAGACATTGATATATTATTTTGATGTAAAAGTGTCTCCTTGAGGCGATCTAGTCTTCAGTAAATATTTCTATTACATAGTCCTAATTACATAGTTTAATTTCTATTACATATAATATTTTTAAAAATAATTTGATATAGACGAGTTATAAATCAACTGAATAGTTACCACATAAAATAAATACTTTTCAAAATTTAAAAGAAAATGCTTAATAGTAATTGAAATTTTTTAAACAAATAAAAACAATTCTAAAACTGTTTCTCAGGTATCTGCTCAGTACAATGTTCTTTTTAATGTAACCCCGATCTTAGCAATTAGGTAATTTTAAAAAAATAAAAACAAAGTTTAGAATTTTAAAAATAAATGAATGATTTAGGGAAAACTTGGAAGTTAAATAAATATTTCTCCTCTGAACTAATTCTCTTTGTATGTCTAGCTTTTCTATTTCAAATATAAAGTATATATTCTCTTTCTATACCATATTTAGCACAAGAACCATAATCTTTATCTAATTACACTGAAAAAATTCTGTCTCTTTATGCTCTCCTACTGAAATCTTAACAAATACACTGAACCAATTTTTGTTTAGATCAAACTGGTTTTTAGCATCAAAATATTTCTGATTAAAAGCTCAATCAGATTCACTGCAATATTCAGTTTGAGGCACTTATAATAACACAGAATTGAACTTTTTGCCCATGGATTTAGTTCATCAATTTGGCAATGCTAATGTTCATCATATATTATTTGCATTGAAATAATTAGATATATGAGTTGATCATTTAAAATGTATTATAAAATATAACATGTACACCAGATATGCCAACACCAACATAAATGTATGCTATAAAAAAGTAATCATAAAGTGATCATCTGTGTATCCAGCTTCCAGGTTAAGTTAGAGAACATTCACATCAACCCCATCTGACCATTCATGTTAGATTTCCTCCCTCCCAACCTGAGGTTAATAGTATATTGACATTTATCATCATTACTTTCATGATTTTTTAAATAGTTTTACCTCTCATGCGTGCACCACAATAGGATAAAGTTTGTCCTGTTTATACACTTTATCTAAACAAAACCATAGTAAACATATTCTAGTGTGCTTCTTTTGCTCAACAATGTCTTTTTAAGATTCACCAGTGGTGTTGGCTTTAGCTTAGTTTGTTTAGCTTCTTTGCTAGATAAATATATATTTTATAAATACAATGAATTTCATGTATTTACTCTAATGTAGATGACCATTCAGACATTTCTAGTTTAGGACAATTATGAACAATGCTGCTATAAACATCTCTATGCATAGGTCCTGGTGTGCCTCTAATTGCAATTTATTCAAGAGTGGAATTATTTGTTCTTAACATATGCATATCCTCAACTTCAGCAGATCATTCCAAAGAGTTTTCCAAATTGATTATTAAAATGTATACAAAACCAGTAGAATATGAAAATTCCCATGGATCTACAAATTTTCTAACACATAGGATTGCCAGATTTTCATATGATTGTTAAGGATGTTGCCCAACTTTTCATATAATGCTGTTGTCATTTGAATATGTTTTTGTTTTGAAGTTCTTGTTCAAGAGTTATGCCAATTTTTAAATGGATTGTCCTTTTTTTATATTAATAAGTAGAAGTTCTGTATAGTCCAGATAAAAATTGTTTATCAATGACTCTGGATAAAAAGAAGCTCTTGATTTAGATGTAGAGAAATTCATTGATTTCTTTTTATGTCATTAAGACTCCTTATCTTGTAAGAAAACTTTTCCTACACACATTTTTGGTAAAAATGTTATATATTATATTAATTTGTCTTTTCAATACTTTAACATTTTAATGACAAAGTTTTCTTTTATTAAATATAGCACACCTATGATATAATGCACAAATCTTTAGTGTATAGCTTTAATTTATAAAATTTATAAAATTTTGCAAAAAAGCTCATCTATTTAATCACCATACAGATTAAAGTATCAAACATTAATAGCACACTAAAAACTTTTCTCATCTTCTCTTCTAGTCAAAACATACCTAAATATAATCATTATTCTAAAAATTAACACATTTTTTGCTTCTTCTATTTTTAAAAATTGTATAAATGGAATTATACATCATATACACCCTACAACTATCCGTTTTTTTGTACATTATAAAAGAGTGATGTATCCATGCTCTTGCAGGTGGAAATAATTTGTTCTTTTTCACTGATCTATAATTTTCTACTTTTCATTCATTGAATAATAGACAATACTACTTATTACTATTTATTTTATACTGTGATCGACATTTGGGTTGTTTCCAGTTTAAGCCTAATATAAAGCTGCTATGAGCATTCCTGCACATATGCATTCGTGTTTGTGATATAAACTAAAAAGAAAATCACTAAGCCATAGAGTATGCTTAAGTTTAATTTGAGAAAATACCACTAAACAGTTTTCCAAATGCATTTTACCTTATTTGTCATGCTAAAGATTTACTGCATTTTTTAAATCTGTGGACTTAATTACTTCTGGGAAATGGTCAATCATTTTATCTTCAAATATTGCTTTTGAATTATTCCTTCTCTCCACTTTTTCTGAAATTCCAATGATATAGATTTTAGAATGTCTCACTGTATTTGCTATTTTCTTATCCTCTCTTTTCTAATTTACATCTTCTTATCTCTCAATTCTGTATATTGAGTGAGTCTTCAGATCTATTTTCCAGTTGGCCAGGTTTTTCTCCAGGTATATCTAACCTGCTCTTAGATATAAAATCTGCTTTTGAGAACTATTTAGTATTATCTTCTTTTTGCTGTTACTATTGATTAATGTATAGGCATATTATTTTCAATAATTTCTATTTGCTCCTTATACAAATACATTTTGTAGTATCTTACTTCCTGCAAATTTTTAAGTTTTACTTTTATCTCCACAACCATGATAAAGTGTGTGTGTGTGTGTGTATGTGGAGAGAGAGAGAGAGAGAGAGAGAGAGAGAGAGAGAGAGAGAGAGATCTACATTTGATAAATCTAAAACGGAAGTCATTGTTGAGCTATTTGTGAATTCTCCACAGGTTTTACTATCTCTGTTCTTTGTTTCTTTACTTTTATAATTGACCGTTTTACATTATATGTAAAAATCAGAAGCTTTTATGCCTCATTGAAAGTATTTTTGAGTTCTGAGCCTACATCTCTGTGTCATATTTTCTTTTAAACTTTGATTCTGCTTCTACACTACCTTGATAGCTTTTAAAAATATTTTAAAGTGCTTTTTATTACATATTTCATGCATTTTAAAAATTGTCTCTAAGGAGAGAATTGAGGAAGTAATTCTACTTTATCAAGGGAAATAAAATTATGACTAATAATTTTCATCAGAACCCAAAATAAGCTATACCTAATATCATATTATTGAGATCTGAACTTTTCTGTTTTCTCCTGCTTTTATATAAGGATTGCTTTTTTTGATATGTGTGCTACTTCCAAATTACAACTTTGGAAGTTTGACAATAATTTTATATCTATAATAGTTTAGTATATCAAAGATTATCAATATTAAATGCAGTGTTGGATTGCAAAATAACAGTGACTTGAGATTGAGATAATGATGGGTCTTTCTTTCAGTTCAGACGTATTCAATTAATTACTGAATGAAAAAACAATCCATAGCTTTTGGTGCTGAGAGGAGGTTAAAGACATGTAAATCATAAGATTGATGGTGAAAGAATTTGGATTTACTATAAAAGAATTATACCTGATTTGAACCATCTACAAAAAATTGAAAATCAAAGACAAAGTCCCTGTATTACATGTATAGACCCAAGAGTCATCGATATTTAGTATATGAACAAAATATTCTTTACCTGCTTGCTTAAGGTTACTGTAAGATTTAAGCTATCTGCACCAGATTCTGGACAGACAAAAACAAATTACTGAGGTTACACACAATAGAGTTTTGAGGCAACGTTCACAATAATTACAGAAGGGAAGAACCCTGAGCATGTAAAGTGATGGTAAGTCCCAAACTGCTGAAATCTATAAGGAATGGCAGTCATACAAAACTCATACAAGAAAAAAAAAAAGCCATACAAGAAAACTGTTCCACAAGGTTCAGACTTATCTTATTAAGGATTGTCTAAAAAATAAAATAAGATACACAATGAAGTCTAACAGAAGAATGCTAACGGATCTACAAAAGGGAGATTTGTGAGCCAAGGAACTAGAGATAATGGAACAATGTGAAGAAAACTTAAATTGAGTATAGTATGTTTTAAATATCCAAAGAGATAAAATAAGAGATGGAATTCAGAAAAGGATCAAGATTTTGAATAAGAAATATAGATATGAAGATAACCAAATAGGTTAAAAAATGCAAAAAAAAAAGAAAAAAGAAAAAATCCAACTGATAATATAATAAACCTTAATAAACAAATTATACCACGGACTTGATTAATTATCAAAAGGTAGGTAGCATGATAGATTTAGAATATCTAACATAGATCTATTTGCATTAGCAGAATATTGAATAGAGAAGTAGCAGAATAATGAAATGGAAGAAAGTAAAAGGCGATATTTAATAATATGACAGCTGAGAATTTCCTAGAATTAAATACCTAAATCTTTAGATTCAAAATTAAATCTTAAGTATAACTGTTATGAAACTGTCAAATCTCAAAGTTTAAGATGAAAAAGTTAAAAACTATTAGATTAAAAAATGGATTTGTTTCTAAAAGTACGTCAATCGAAATTAAGCAGCTGTCTTATCATAAGACAACATAAAAAAAATCATCAAAGTACATATTAAAAATATTTTAAATCAAGTATTCTATACAAAACTAAACTATAAGAATTCATAAAAATAAATGTCTTGGCAAGAAAAACAAAGTACTTTGGGAAAAGAATTGGGATTCAAGTTTTAATGATAAATAAATAGGTAAATCATTTTAGCAAGAGAATAAGAGAATTTTTTATAACAATAAATTTTTACTGACATTTAGAAGCAAACAGAGATGAAAAAGATGAATTAAAATATACATGAAAATGTAGAAGATGACACTGCAGTCTTGCAAGTGTCCAGAAAGAGACTAAAAATAATTTTTTTATATAAACAAATTTATACATACATGTAAAAATACACAATAAATATTTCCTCATATGCCCTTTATTTAAAAAGTATAGAATAAACTCAACTTATAGAGATTAATAAAATTAACTAAGGAAATATTTATTAATTTAATACCAAAATAAAAAAGAAAAAGAAAATAAAACAAAGTCAATATGTTATAAACAGAGCCTACAAAACAAAACAAAAAAATGAAGTATAAATAATCATGTAAACTGAATAAACTCACCAATTAAAGCTAGTAAAATATTTGTTAATGAAATAAATTCTAATCTTATTCTGTTAAAGAAGAATTCATAGGACACAATATAATTTAAATGAGTTGAATATAAGAGTATAAACTATATTACCAGAAAAAAGAATGAATTAGATATATAACCAGAAAAGGGAATGAGTTAGATATATCTACCCTTCTGTCTTCCTATTTTCCTCTCTCTTTCTCAAAAATATATCATTTAGTAAAATAACAAATTGAAGAATGATATACTCTGATGATATTTATACAAACAAAATATAAATATAACCTATTAAATATAAAAAAATTGATAAAAATAGATTGAAAACAAACACTTTAAATATATGACATTGGTGATCTTTGGTAAGGCAGAAAGCTAAATAGCACTTAAGATTGTATTCAATGAAGACATTATTCAATTAGTTAACTATATAGAATGTTTTATATTTTTTTAAACAAAACAAAACAAGAAAGCACAAGAACTAAATATTATAATGTTAAATTGGTTGATTTTGTTTGGTGAGTAAGAAGGTTTTTATTGTCTTTTTCTGGTGTAAGTTTGTGGATGTGTGAGTGTGTGTGTGTGTTTAAGGCCTTTCTTAAAATCCCTTATTCTATTCTCATCAATGATCTATTCCTAAGTTTTATTTTTTGAAATCTTGTAATTAAAATAAACAAAGACATAAATAATTAAAAGGAGAAAGAGAAGTAATACCTCTAATAGGCTCTTTCTTAGGCTTCTTTTTAAGCTTGCTATTACCAGAGTAAATGAGAAATATTTTTTGAAAGACATAAGCATGTTAACATCTAACCATATTAGTTTCTACATTGAACTTCTAAAGAGTGTTCTTTAATTTTTTATCATTGTTCTTTTGCAGGTTTCATGTTGCCCTAGTCATGGCTTTCTACTCATCAAGTAGTGATTCAGCTAACACTCATCAAGGAAATTCCTTTGTTTTTTTCAATTATCTCCAAAAAATTATTTAGGAAGGGGGGGCGGGCAATTTATGGCTGCTAAAATTGCCAAAATTCAATATCGCTCTTCACAAATTCTAATTACGGCAAAATGCTGGTCTTCTTTGTTTCAGAAAATGCCCATTTACAAAAAAGCAATAGTTCCAATCTGTGTGTATGTGTGTGTGTGTGTATGTGTTTGTGTATAAGGACAATGTGCGATATTAAATTATAGTAGTTAGTTTTTTAGACTAGGTAATCAGTGTAGACCTGGAAAATCAGAAATTTGGACTAATATTTGTTAAAATTTGTTTGAAAACATTGACCATGGATTGCATAAACAACTTTCTGTTTGATTATTAGAGTCCATTGCTTTAAATGAGTCATTTAGTTTAACTTTCATGGTGATACATAAACAATATTATACCATTTATGAATAAGATCTTGAAATTAGGTAAAAGATTAATCAGGCACCAAACATAGAATTCTAAGAGATTTAATTACTTAATTTACTGTTTCTATGAAGGATATATAATTTATTTTAAGTAAAAAACAATTATTTTAGCCATGTTATTGTTTCTAAATCATACTCTTTAAATTCTCTCTTTCTCTCCCCTTCCCCACATTTTACAATAAACTAATCATTATAATAAATGTATTTTTCTTCAAATAACTTTATCTTATTAGTAGAGATATATACAATCTAACCTGGGTTCTAAATAAAGCTTGATATGCAATATTTAACCAAATATAAAATAAATCAATCTGTTTGTTCTGCTTTTTTTTTTTTCTTGAAGGAATTAAATGAAGGAAAATGCATTTAATATGTGACTACACGATTATTGGGAGTGTTGCACTAGCATTTCCCTCACTTAGCTACCTTCATACAGCATGTCACTTCATTAAATATAACTGCATACTTTCACATAAAAAATGGTAAAGAAAAATTAGTTTTTAAAAATTCTCTACTTATTTTAACCTATATTTCACAGCTACTATGCATATGACTATTTTAAGGTAACTATTTCTCAGTTTACTAGCAACACATTTTTAAAATGGGACTTCCCCCCAAATAGCATGGATTTAAGCAGATCCTAGTTAATATAAACTACAAGGAAATTGAATTTATTTTAAAATGTTAACAGATTCATTGTTTGCATTTCTCTTGGTTAATGCCGTGTAGACTGATTTGCACTTTCAATTTTTTGCAGATGATGGTTTTCTAAGACTCTAAGATATTATTTGATTTGGTAGAACATATTTTTAAATATAGTTGTATATTGATATATTTCAGGACAATGAAAACGATAGAAACATTTAAGACTCTAATTAATGTAACTGACTATAAAGATAATTCAAAGACTAAAGTTTGCAAATTTCAAAGTGATTAGACTTATAGAACAAAATCTCACAGAGGAGAGAATGACAAAAAGTAAACCCAAGTATCTGTGTACCTTCGCCTGAGGTATTTATCAGCTCCTTAAGATGAATACACTCAGAGAGCTACTACAAAAATTTGTACAGAAATTAGTAGATACTCAGAAATATCATCAGTAGGACAATGCTGGGGGGTCAGTGGTTGTAGTTCAAGATCTGTCAAAATGGACACTAGTAAACAACCCTAGCTTGTAGTTAAACCTCAAAAGAGAACAGCCTATAGGTAATGACAATGATCTAGAAGTAAAGCCAAAGTTGAACACATTCTGTCTGAAAGAAAGAAAAAAAAAAGCCTAAAAAGAATCCTTTGTGGTATCAAGAGAATAAGCCCATCTTCTATTTGCCCTCCAGAGAAGTGTTTAACCCCCTTTGTGGAAGACAACATCATTCAGAGCATCTCTGCTTTTTCATATACAATATTTAGCATTAAGTAAAAAATTACAAGGTATGTATTAGTAAAGATAATGACTAAAAACCAAGAGAAAAAAAATAGATGACATAGATATAGCTTTAAGATAATAACTTTAAAGGAAATATGACTAATACGTTGATAAGAATAAAAAAAGATAAAGAATATCAGTATAAACCTTAAATTCTTAAAAGGAGACAACATTTTAGAGGTTAAAAATCTAATAGCTTGCAATTTTAGTTTTAATTGCAACTTGTAAAGAAGTTGTCACTCCCATCCTTAAAACAAAAAAAAAGTAGAACAGAAAGAAAATCAGAATTTTTTATTATTATTATGGAATCCTTCAGATCACGGAGATTACAGGGCAAATTGCCACCCTGAAATTTGGAGAGACAGGAAAATCACAGCCAACAATTTTTGTTTGGAGCAAGAGCCACAGGAATCATAAATGTGTAGGAATACTTACATGGTGATTTTTGATGAGTTGCTGGAAGCTAAGTGTGGATGAGCATGAGAAAAAGAAAACCCTGGGGCCAAAATCTTAGGGAAAGCCCCTCACTTTGCAAGCCCACTATGTTTTCGCTTTTTCACTCTGACAAAGAAAGGGGAACTGTAATTATTGTGAAATACTCTCAGAATATTTTTCAAAAAGTACGGCCTATTATTCTCCAAAGGAAAAAAAAAATTACCAGACCTTTATCCCAGCTGGAGGAAGTGATTTACTCAGACTCCCTTAACTTTCCTATTTTATCTAAGGAAGATAAAAAAGCTATACCAGTAGAGAAACACTTATGAAAGTCACAACCCAGAGGCACAAGCTCACAAAAATGCAGAGATTTAATCAAAAGATTAGACTATTTCCCCTCCCACTCCTTTCCACCACCAACCAACAGGTCTCCATTATATTAACAGTGGATTATAGCTGAAAGACACAAGATTCAGAATTCTAGGAGTGCTTAAGGAAACCCAAAGTATAAGAGGATACATAAACAAGGACACTAAAGCAGTTTGAAGACTCTGACATATAAAGCTATGAAAATATTAAACTCAGACCAACTCCTAGATCATTAACAGTAAATCTCACAATAAGGCTTATTTACCTCAATTTTATTAACTGACAAACATGTCCAGCTTTCATAAACAAAATCAACAAAAAAGACAGAGTATGTAAAATGCAAAAGAAAAAAAAAACAAAAGCCTGAAAAGACAAAGGAAACAACAGAACCAGATTTAGATGATGCCACAGATATAGGAATCTTCAGGCTGGGAATTTAAAACAATCATGATTAACATTTAAAGTCTCTAAATGGAAAAGTAGACAACATGCAAGAACAAATAGGTACTGTAAGTAAAATCATGGAAACTCTAAGAATTGAAAGAAAATGATGGAAATCAAGAACACTTTAACTAAAACAATGCAATAAATGGACTCATTAATAGACTTGACACATTGAGAAAATGATCATTAAGCTTAAATAAAGATCAAAAGAAATTTTCTAAAATGAAATACAATGACAATGAGGAATGAATAAAACAATAGAAATTTCAAAAACTGTGGAACCAGTTAAAAAGATATAACATTAATGTAATTGAAATTCATGAAGGAGAAAAAAGAGAAAATAGAGTGAAAGAAACATTTGAATAATGGCTAAGAGCTTTTCAAGTTAATAGCACACATTAAACTATGATGAAGAAAACTAAGAGATTGCCACTAGAATAAATATCCACACAATATAAAATAAAGCAAAATATATCTAGGCATATCAAGTATAAACAAAGACAAAATCTTGGAAACAATAAAAGGAAGAAAACATCTATAGAAGAACAAGAATGAGAATTACTGTGGGCCTTCTGTGAGAACTTGTGCAAGCAGAAAGAGAGTTAATTAAAATATTTAAAATGTTGAAGAAAAAATACCCATCAACCTAAAATTAAATTTTACTTCCAAAGTGAAGGACAAATAAAGACTTTTTCAGACAAACAATAACTGTGGTAAATCATTTCCAGCAGACCTATAATGCAAGAAATCTCAGAAATCTAAAAGGAAGAAAGAAAATGATAACTGATATAGGTCAGAAATGTGGATTTATTTAAAGAAAGGAATAGCACCAGGAAAGAAATAAATGAAAGTTAAATAATAATTAATTTCATTGTTTTTACTCTTATTTGATATAAAAAATAACTTTGCTTAAAGAAATAATTGTAAGAATTTATTGGATTGTTATAGCATATATATAAGTAAAATGAGTGACAGAAAATCTATGAGATTAAAGAAATTGGAAATACTTTGCTATAAGGTACTTACACTATGCATGAAGTTTATTTAAAAGTGTATTTGGACTAGTTGTAAATAAATATTACCAAGTCTAGAAAAACCACTCGAAATTTTTAAAACACAGAAATAAAACTACTGTGCTAAGAGAAAGGAGAAAATATAAACATATAAAATGCCCAGTTAAACTACAGAAGGTAGAAAAAGAGAGGAAGATAAAAAAATACAAAGAATGAATGTAAAGAAAAGACAATTACAAACATTATAGATATTAATCTAGCTGTCAATAATGACTAAATATGAATGGCCAGAATACACCAATAAAAAATAAAACAGAGATTATCAGAGTGGATTGAAAAAAAAAAAGACCCCAACACATGTTGTCTACAAAAACTCATTTTAAATATAAAGGCAGATAGATCAAGAGTAAAGGGACATGAAAAGATAAGTCACGCCAACTAACACTAGTCAAAGAAAGCTAAGGAGTTATATTAAATTTGAACAAAACTAACTTTTAACCATGAAAATTGCTTGGGTGCAGAGGGGTAGCTACATAATAGTAAGGTAAAAATTTTCCATGAAGACAATAATACTGTGTTTATTCACCTAACAACTGAGTATAAGTCAAAAACTGATATAACTGAGTAAAGAAATAGACAAGTTTATTATTGAGGTTAGACATTTACCTCTCCTCTTTCAGTAACTGATAGAAGAGCAGGGAGAACATCAGTAAAGACATACATGGCCTTAGTAGCACTATCCATCAACTGGATTAATTAACATTTTTTATGATACTCTGTCCAATAACAGCAGAATGAAAATTCTTTTCAATCTCATATGGAACGATCCCAAAGACGGAGTTTATATCTCACCAAATTTAGAAGAACAGAAATTATACAAAGTATGTTTTTAGACCACAATGGAATTAAACTAGAAAACACTAACAAAAAAAATAGAAAAATCCTAAATACTTTGAAATAAAATAATAAACATAATATAACATTAGAATCTAAGAAGTCCCCCCAAAAATAAAAAATATATATTGTGAATTTAATGAAAAGAAAGCACAAATTATCAAAAAATGTGGGAAGCAGCAAAAACAGTGCTTTGAGGGAAGTATATGCATGAAATATATATATTAGAGGAAAAATAAAGATCTGAAATCAATATCCTAAAGAAACAATAAAAAGAAGAATTTCAGCCTAAAAGAAACAAAGGAAAAAAAATTAATAAAAAGTAGAGCACAAATCAATGAATTGAAAACAGGAAAATAGTAGAGAAAAATGAATGAAACAAAATGCTGATTCTTTGGAAAGATCAGTAAAATTAATAAAACTCTAGTCAGTCTAACTGTGGCAAAATGAAAGAAATTACAAATATTAGAATTGAAAGATGATTCATCACTACTAATCCCATGGACATCAAAGGAATAACAAAAGAATACTATGTTCGACTATGTGCCTACCATATGATAATTTAGATGAAATTGATTTCTTAACAGAAACAGATGGCCAAAATTCAAATAAAGAGAAACAGATAATCAGTAAGAGCTCTTATTTATTAAAGAATTTGAATCAGTAATTATTAAACTTTAAATAAAACCTACTAGACCCAGATGACTAGTATATTGCGACAGACATTTGAAAAAGAAATGAGCACTGTCCTCCACAAACTTAGCCAGAAAATAGACAGAACACTTTCTAATTTGTTCTAAAAGTCTAATACCAAATTCAGATTAAGACATTACCAAAAAAAGAAATTACAGACCAATCCCTTTCATTAAACACATGCAGAAATTCTCAATAAATATTAGCAAATTAAATTTAGAAATGTACAAAAAGAATATACTTCATGATCAAGTGAAATTTATTCCAACTATGCAAGTCCAGAATTAACACTTAAAAATCTATAAATGCAATCCACTATATCAACAGGCAAAATTAAAATAATATGATGCTATCAAGTGATGCAGAAAATATATTTGACAAAATCCAATCCTCATTCATGATAAAATTCTCAGAAAACTAGGCATAAAGAGAATCTTCCTCAACTTGATAAAAAAAAAATCTTTGAAAAAGCTAGAGTAAACATCATACTTAATAGTGAGTAACTAGATGTCTTTTCCCTAAATCAGAAGCAAGGCAAGGATGTTCTCGTTCACCAATACTATTCATCACTGATGCAATAACACAGGAAAAGAAAGTACTGATATATAAATTATAAGGGAAGAAATAAAACTATTCATAGATGACATGATTGTGTACATAGATATGAAAAGACACGCCCTAGAATTTATAATGCAAGTAAAAAGAATAAAGTTGGAGCACTGATGCTGCCTAATTTCAAGACTTACTATAAAGTTACAATAATCAAGACAGTGTGGTATTGTGGTAAGAGTGCAAACACAGAGCAAGAGAACACAAAAGAGTCCAGAAATACAAGTGTAGTCAATTCATCTTTGACAAAGAAGCAAAGACAATTCAATGGAGAAATTATAGTCTTCATAGCAAATGGTACTGAAACAATTGAATGCCCATATACACAAAAACAAACTTAGACACCACCCTTACACCTTTCATAAAATTAGTCATGCCCTAAATAACAAGGTTTCAGTCAACAATGGACCACATATACAACAGTGGCCCCATAGGATTACAATGGAGCAAATATCCCTGTAAGAAATGGAAGGATATGTGGTTTGGTAAGATTTTTTTTCACAGAAGCAATATCTGTGGGACTAATAATATATTCCTTTTCACTCATATCACCTCAATTTTGAGTGCACAGACTATATCCCAATCAGTGAGCTGTTTCAGCACAGAGGAGCCTATTCCCTCCATGATACATATTCAGAAGGCTCTCCAGGCCTCTCAAATCTAGCCTGACGGTCTTCAGAGTACATTGCTATAAGTTCTGTGCTGATGACCTAAGATCCTCTACAAGGACACAGGTCCACAGGAGCTACCTTAACAAGTATTAAGCACCGCTAACAGTTTAATGAAAGTTTTCTTTGGTAGTGTTCAGTAAGCCTTCCCTGGTGCTTTGAAAATATTTTTAGGTTTAAATGATGTAAATCATAGATACATTTTATTTCTTCCATCAATTCAATACCATAAAGAGCCGTTTGTGCTAGATAAGGTCAATGTAATCAAAACCAAATTTCAAAAGTCAAAATATGGAGTCTTCAGTTCTACACTCTTCGTGTTAAACATCTTTTTTTTCTTCTTAACAAATTTCCTTAATCTGACTAGTGTTCCAACATGCAAAAGTCAAAATCAAATTTCCATGAAAATATGCTATGTCCCTTAATCTCTTCATCTTGATTTATTATTACTGTGAACTTTGGGCCATCTTTCCCTCCCTCCTGACAGTCATTATCATGGTGATCTATGACCTGCCCATCCAGTTTCTCCTTGATATTTCTAATCAGTTCAGCCTACATCCCTGTTCACGGAGCAGCATTGATAGCTTCAGTGTTCTACTACTGACTCTGTCCGAAGGAAGCAAGGGGAGGGCTTGTGAGACAGTATTTATAAAGTCTAGAGTAAGGCATAGTAATGTTCACTCAAAACTCACTCACTGACACATCTAGAGCAAATCCCAGGCCTGCAAGCTCTATTCATAGTAAGTGCCCTTTACAGGTATAACACCTTTTATCTTTTTTACCTCTTCTATGTTCAAATATACAAATACTTATTATTTTGTTACAACTGCCTGCAGTATTCAGTACAGTAATGTGCTGTATAAGTTTGTAGCCTAGGAGCAATAGATTGTAATATATAGCCTAGGTGTGTAATAGGCTATACCATCTAGGTTTGTGTAAGTGCCCTCTATGATGTTTGCACAATAATGAAATATCCCAATAATGCATTTCTCAGTGTGTATTATGTTATTAAGTGAAATATGACTGTGAAAGAATTACAAATGGATTATTGAATATAAAATGCTGAGCAGCTCTGCATGTCAAGGAACAGGAAAAAACGGAAAACCCCATACTCAAAACACCAGCACTCAAACCCACTGCCCTGTAGTTCATTCCACATTTCCTCTACAAGATTTAGAAATAAACTGTCATAAAATGATATGATAGGTATAGACAGGATAAAACCTTCAAAAATAAAAATATTAGTGATGTGGAACTAGAGTAGATTAATAGCTGGACTGGGAAAGCTTAGTCTTTATATCTTGGGACTCCTGAATGTCTAGATTTTGACTCATGAAAAGATGAGAACAGTGGAATTTATGATATAATGTTTAAGTCCAAAACTTCCCTGGTGACTCACAGGATCACTTTCTTAATAGCTGGTTTGCAACAGGCCTAACCTATTTGAGAAATGTGGCTTGATTATTTAAAGGGATAACACTTTCGAGAACTCCCTAAGTCAAAAATTTTCACACAAATCACAGTAGTTCAATCCAAGTTGTAGCATCGTCTATGCTTGTGTAAAGAAAAAAGAAAGACTCATTGTGTAATGTCTCTTCGATCTCTGATACCTACCTGTATTCTCTTTATCTCACTTAGCTGCATCTTTTATCTTTAAATTAAAGCCACATTAGCATAGTTTGCTTTTAAATATCAGAACTGGGGTAAACAATAAAGTATGCAAACAGAAATTACCAGATATTTAGGAAAAGTCAATATAATGACTAAGCATAATTAATATTTTCAAGGATATGGTAGAGAATATAAATAATTAAGTTAATCATGTAGAATTTTAAAACTCGATAGCTGAAAGTAAAATAAAGCTATTAATAATACTAGTATTAATAAAAAATCAATAAATCAGTGAATTTCTGTATACTACATTTCTGAATAGGAAATTAAATGGCTATGAAATCCAATAAAAGAATAAAGTGATAAAAATTGTTGAACAAATCCAAAAATTTTGACACCTATCTGCTAGAAGAAGAGAACCAGAAGTAAAGAATAGATTATAAAGAATAGATTACAAATTTAAAGCAAGAATGACTGAACTAAAAAAAAAAATCAAAAATCCAAACATTTTTCTTTTTGAAAATATCAGAAAAATTAATTTCTGGCATTCTCATTTTAAAAGGCAAAAGAAAATGATTCACTCTTTAAAATGGAAATCCATTTATGCAATATTTACTATATATATGTCATTTCTCTCATCTTTTGCATTTGTAATAATTTATTTGCCCTTTTAATGTTTTACTCACCTTAGTCCAAAGAAAGTGTCAGAAATTGTGAGTGGGCTTACTCTAATCACCTTAGAAAACTGTAAATGGAACAGCAAATTAAATCCAAAGTAAGCATAAGAAAAGAAACAGAAGTTAGAGTCGAAATCAATGAAATCAAAAACAGAAAATCAACAGATAAAATCAGCCAAACTAAAAGCTGATTCTTTGAAGAGATCAATACAATTGATATATCTCTAGCTAGGCTAACTAAGAAAAAAAGAAAGTGGACACAAATTAATATCAAAAATAAAAGAGGGGGCATCACTACAGATGCCATAAAAATTAAAGATCTGATAAGAAATACTACAAACAACTCTATTAGTAGAAATTTGGTAACCTAGATGAAGTGGGGTAATTCTTTTCAGACAAAACCTTCTCAAACACATAAGAAGAAATAAACAATTTGAATATGTTTATATTGCTTAAATAAACTTTATCAACAATTAATATCTTTCCAAAACAGAAAACACCAAATGGGTTCACTGTGAATTCTACCAAATGTTTAAGAAAGAAATTATACCAGTTCTCTACAATTTCTAAGCAGATAGAAGCAGAATGAATTCTTCCTATCTCATTGTATGAGGTCAGCATTATCCTAATATCAAAACCAGACAAATATATTATTAATAACAAAAGATCAATATTTCATGAGCATAGATGCTAAAATACTCAGTAAAATATTAGCAAATCAAATCCAAAATAGTACAAAATAAATTATACGTCATGACCAAATGAGATTTATCCCAGGTATGCAAGGCTGGTTCAGTATTTGAAAATTCATTAATGTAATTCATCACAAAAACAGACTAAAAGTGAAAAACCATGACACATCAATAGATGCAGAAAAAGCATTTAACACAATCTAATATTTATTCATTATAATAACTACCAGTAAATCAAAAATAGAGTGGAAGTTTCTCATCTTAATAAAGACTATTTATTTTAAAAAGCTACAGAAAACATACTTAATTATGAGGCACTCTAAAGTTTTCCCTCTAAGATCAAGTATATAGCAAAGATGTCCTCTATTATTACTCTTTTTCATTATCATACTGAGAGTCTATGCTAATACAAGAAAGCAACAAAAGGAAATAAAATGTATATGGATTGGGAGGGAATACATAAAATGGTCTTTGTTCACAGATGATATAACTATGTGGAAAATCCAAAAGAACCACAAAAAACCTTCTGGAACTAATAAGTGACTATAGCAAGATTGCAAAATACAAGCTAATATGCGAAAGTCAATTACTTTCTTATATACCACAATGGAATTTGAAAAATGGAATAGAAACACAATGCCATTTATGTTAGCACTCCAAAAGCTGAAACATTTAGGTATAAATTCAACAAAATATGTAAAAGTTCTCTATGAGGAAAACTAAAAAACTAATGAACAAGGTTAAAGAACTAAATAGTGAAGAGATATTCCATGTTCATGGATTGGAAGACTCAGCATCATGAAGAAGTTAGTTCTTCCCAACTTGATCTATAGATTCAATGCAGTCAAAATCAAAATCTTAGCAAGTTATTTTATGGATTTCAACAAAATGATTATAAAACATATATGAAGAGGCAAACTGCCCAGAATAGCCAATGCAATAGTGAAAGAGAACAAAGTTGGAAGACTGATGCTACCTGACTTCAAGACTTACTATAAAACTACAGCATTTAGGACAGTATGGTGCTAGAGCAACTGGATACCCACATTCAAAAAGGAATCTAGGCATACACTTATACCTTTCACAAAAATTAACTCAAAATGGATAACAGACTAAATGTAAAATGTGAAACTATAAAATTGCTAGAAGATAACAGAAAAAAAATTAGATGGCCTTAGATACAGGGATGCTTTTTTAGATACAATAGCAAAAATATGATCCATGAAAGAACTAGTTGATAAACTGGACTTCATTAAAATTAAAAACTTCTCTGCAAAAGACAACATTGAAAGAAATAGAATACAAACCACAGTCTGGGAGAAAATATTTGCAAAAACACATCTTATTAAGAACTATTACCCCAAATATACAAATAACTCTTCAAATTCAACAGAAAGAAATGAACAATCCCATTAAAATTGGATGAAAGAACTGAACAAACATCTCATCAAAGAAAATACACAGATGGCAGCTAAGAATGTGAAATGATGTTCTACATCATTTTTCATCAGAGACATGCAAATCAAAGTAACAACAAGATATTACTATGTGCCTACTATAATGTCCCAAATCCAGAATACTGAGAACTCCAAACCCTGGTGAGGATGAGGAGCAACAGAAGCTCTTACACATTGCCATTGGGAATGCAAAATAGTGGAACTACAATGAAAGAAAGTTTGATAGTTTCTTACAAAACTAAACATAGTCTTACTATACGATTCAGCAATTGCATTTCTCAGTTTTTACTTAAAGAAGTTAAAAACTTATGTTTTACAAAACCTTGTGCAGAGATGTTTACAGCAGCTTTATTTATAATTGCAAAAATTTGGAAGCAACCAAGATGTCCTTTAGTAAATAAATAATTACATAACCTGTGGTACATAAAAACAGTAGAATATTTTCTGACACTAAGAAATTAGCTATCAATCCATAAAAAACATGAAGGAAACTTAAATGCATATTATTAAGTGAAAGAAGCCAATTTAAAAGGCTACACACTGAGTGATTGCAGCTATATGACATCTGGAAAAGGCAAAACATTGAGACAATGAAAAGATCAATGATTATAGGGTGGAACAGTGGGAAGAGATAAATAGGCAGAGTGCAGAAGAATTTTACAACAGTGAAAATACTCTAGTCTATAGTTGGCCTAACTGGATCATGTGGTCAATGCTGTGGTCAAGGAGAAGGAATAGCATGATCAAATGTCTCCACCAGAACCCCACAATTTAAATGAAGAGAGAAATATCTCCCTAAATAAAATGGAGGGAAGATTTTGGATACCAAAATGATAATGATCAATAACATTCTACTTTACTGGCATCTTTTCCACTAAAATTCCACTTTGAGCAATGAATGTCAAGCTAATGCTTCCTTAAGCTTATTTCTGTCTACAAATTACTTAGCAGAAATAATTAAGATTTAAGTTTTTTGATATCACCTTTATATTACTTTCTGCTCTAACGCATATGTCTGTCTTTTCCTTTGCCACTTGTCAAAGTAAAAGATGTAGAAGAGGGAAAATATACAGACTTTTATTGAAACCATTATTTCCTGTGAAAATCTCTCCAAATCATAGATGGTGCTGCTTTCCTCTGACTCTGAGATGTAGCACCCTTTGATGAAACAATCTTCCTGCCTTAGAGTTCTGAAAATGAATCAGTAAAGGATCATTCAAATCCCCCTTAGGCAGTAAGACACACTTCCAGCTTGAAATCAACTGAAGACAGATTCCCTATTTCCTAGCACCAGGAATTTCTAGTGTGGAATAATCTGATACAGTCCTGGAAGTAATAGCTCATGGACATTTCTGCCTAATCACTTTATCTCCAAATTTGTGTGGACAACTTCAGCTTAACATGAGCCTTTCTGACATCAGAGAAACTAAGCATGTGGGAATAAAGTTAACCCTCTCTCTAACTATCTGCGAACAACTCTGTACAAAAAGCTGCTTTTCCAAAATTGTTCCAGGCTTCTCCCTAGTCATCTCACCCTAAAGATTAGGCTTCTAACTATCTTGAGTTGTTATGATGAAAACAAAGCAACATGATCCTGTCAAAATCTACCACAACAATATGAAAAATCCACCCAGGAACAAATTTTGCTTTAAGTCTATTCAGTTAAAAGATGTAAGCATTGGGCCTTTGAGCCATTACGAGTAGCTAGAATCATTAGTCTTAAGTTCATTGGGAAAGAAGTACATCTGGGAAATCAATATATACCCTCCTCTGTGATTGAAAAAGAAGAGTCTTCTCCAACTGTTACTAAAATATACTCACAAGAAACACATAAATCTGTTATCATTTGAAATATTTTACAAGTGTGCCTTTATGTATTACTTTCGTAACTTAAAAAGATTATAAACAATCTTGACAAAGAAAAATAAAGGTGAAGAATACTAAGGCTTATTATATAGCAAAAATAACCAAGGCAGTGCAGTATGGCAGAGGCAGAGATATATGTCAATGGATCAGAGCAGAGAACCCAGAAATAGAAAATTTCTGAGATCTAGGACTAAGCAAAGTATTCTTAGACCTGACACCATTCGAGAAAAATTGATAAATTGGACTTCTTCAAAAGTAAAAGCTTTTGCTCTACAAAGACCTTATCAAGCAGATGAAAATATAAGCTATAGACTGGGCGACTTGCAAACACATCAACAAGGAACAACTATCTAGAATATATAAAGAAATCTCCGTGTAAACAGTAAAAAAAATCAATTATTAAATGGCTAAAGACATGAAGAAACATTTCATTGAAGAAGATATATAGATGGCAGATAAACTTAAAAAGATGTTAATATTATTAGCTATGAGGAAAATGCAAATCAAAACCACATTGTGAGATCACTAAACACCTAGCAGAATGGCTGAAAAAAAAAAAAGTAAAAATGCCAAATCCTGATGAGGAGAAAATCCATCACTCACACATTGCTGGTGAGAATATAAAATGATACAGCTATTCTTAAAAAGAGTTTGCAGGGTTTATTATTATTATTATTATTATTATTATTATTATTATTATTATTACTGTTGTTTTTAATATAAAACATCCAAACTGTAAGACTCAATAATTGCAATTCTAGGCATTTATTCCAGAAAAATGAAAACTTATATTTATAGAAAAACCTATGCATGAATGTTTATAGCATGTTCATTTGTAATAACCAAAAACTAGAAACGGTCCAAATGTCCTTCAACAGATGAATGGCTAAACTAACTAAGGTCTATCCATACAATGGAATGCCGCTTATCAACAAAAAGGAACAAAGTGTGCTGTCTGACATGTATGGGGCTTGGAAGTCATTACTCTCATCCTTACAAGAAAAAAAAAAAGCTGAACAGGAGAAAATCATCAATTCTTCTTAGTTCCATCAGGTCACCGAGCAAACTATCGCCTGCCTAAAACTCTATGCCTTCACAAGAAAGTGTACAAAGGATCATAAGAAATGTCGTCTCAGAAAACAAAAAGGATCATTCGAATTTTTTAATTGCAACAAAGTCATTAATTTCATGGATGACAAACTATATTCCTAAAAGAGAAAAATGTTTTCATCAGTTAAAAAAAAAAAAGCAGGAAGGGCTCTGCAACACCACTATCACAAAGTTATGCAAAGAGGAATATGTGGTGTCCTTCCAGGAAATGGCACTCCATTAAAAGTTGTTTCTTCTGTAACTATTGTTGTTGCAATGATTGAAAAATAAACACAGAAGGAAACATTCAGTTTCTCACCACATTTGAAAGATCTAAATTAGTAAACAAGGCGGGTCAGTGGCAGCTTTGGAAAATGATGTTTGGGGTCACTCTAAAAATTTAAATTATGTAAAAGAAGAGTAATGACATAATTGCATTCTGTCATCACTATGCACACGTTAAAAATAAGATATAATTCATGTCCTAAAAAATAAACATTTTTTTAAAAAGTTGGCATATCTATATCTATATCTATATCACCTATATCTATATCTATATCTATATCTATATCTATATCTATATCTATATCTATATATATATAGATATATATAGATATATACACACACACACACACACAAATGAGAGAAATGCAGAGTCCCTAACAAGTGGGCAAAGATTCAGGGTTGACTCATAGCCAAAAAACGAGAATTGAAGCAGAGCCATGCAATCAGGAAAAGCAAAGTTGTAAAAACCAGGGGGGAAAATCAGTCTACTTTGATTTTGTCAAAATTGGAAAAGAGAAAACTGTAACTTGGCCAAAAAGAATCTAGGATCCAGGGACTAAGGGATAGAAAGAAATTGGAAAAACTAAACCTATAAAAAGTAAGCCAAAAGCCATGTCTTTGATTATTAAATTCTACCTAGAGCAGTGAGGAAACACATTAGGGAACTCATATTTATTAAGAAATTAACATAAGCCCCACACCATACACATGCCATATTACAAAAACCTAAGATACCTTAACTTTTAAGGTTAGTAATTTTTATTTTCATTTTATACATAACAAAATGTTGATATGTGACAGGGGTCCTGCATGAAGTCCTTTGGCGGAGGTGATGAGTGAAGCAGAGCAAATAACTGAGTCCAGGAGAGACTGAGAGACTCTGAAGATGGACGTGCATAAAGTAGATCTTTGAAAACATGGCGAAGTGAGAGACATCCTCAGATATCTCCCCTTGAAACAATAATAAGTGAACATCTAAAACTCAACAAAAAACATCCAAACTGCACACCAGCACATCTGAATGTGGGATTTGTGCATAAGAGCTACCACAGGTCAGAACCCCAGGTGTGAGCAGTGGACTGGGAGAAATAAAAAAAAACTTCCTCTCTAGCTGCAAGCTCCCTGCAGGAGAAGGGAGAGGGGGAGAAGGAGCAGCAAATTTGGGTGGTGAGTTCCCTAAGCCAAACTGATGACATGCTGGGAAGCAAGATCTCAAATGCTCTGGAGAATGACAGTTTGGCAGTTCTTTTATACATTTGGAATTAAGATGGGAAGGTGAAGATTATTACATGAAAGTGAGAGAAAGTAGAGCAACAAAGTGGAGAAATCTCAATGATTGGATTATGGAACAGTTAGCAAGATTATATGCGTCCTTGAGGGTCGTTATGCCTTTGAGGAATCTGGAAAAGATAATTAACCTCAATGCACAAATACAATGGAAAGGGCTTGCTTAATGCAAAGATAAACCTTTTATAGACATGGTTTGTCATTACCCACCATGACCTGCCCAATTACGAATTTATGGTCAGATAACTCGGTGAGGTTATTTTTTGTCATTAAACTTATATATAGCTCTTTTTTTTGTTCATATCACAAAACTTTATATTTTTACTTGCTCGTTGATATTTATGATTGCTCTCTTACTTATATTATACCAAAAGAAAAATTAACATCCCTATTTTCATACTCTCTTTCCTAGCCTTCTTCATTCTAGTTTTCTGTAAAATTCTTACTTCTTTTTTTGGCAAGTAATATAATAAACAAATACCTACTCAGCATCTCAATATGTTGGAGAATCCAATGTGGCACTGGAAAAAGATACTATTTTCATTATGTTCTTTGAAAAAATACAGAATGCAATAGAGCATACAATAGGTTTAACCTAATCTATTTTAGTGATCAATAAAGAACTTCCATAGGAATTGGCTATTAACCTGAGAACTAAAATCTGAAAGAATAGTGGACACTATCTAGATAAATAGGTACAAATGAAGAAGGTGGAGATTGTTTTAAGCAGAAGAAACAGTACACATAAAAACCCTGAATTGGTAAAAATACATAACACATTGAAGAAATCAGAGAAGGATCCTACTACTAATTTTCAAAGAACAAGCTGGTGGGTGACAAGTAAAACAGGCAAGTACAGAACTAAATCATATACCAATTTTAAGAAGTTTTGACTTTTTTTTATAAATAACTATAATTATTAAAAGATTTTTTATATGATGTGGCCACATAAGTGACTATACATTTTGAAAATTTAATTGGAGCTCTTTAGATGTAAGAAGTGATAGGGAAATACCAGTTAGAATTCCATTGCAGTAGCCAGAAGAGAGAGCTAGGAAAGCAGTAGACAAGTGATGGTGAGAGATTGGAGAAGTAGAGGATTAGTTGGTTATTTGGGGATGAAGGGGATGAAGAAAAAGAAGACAAAATCAACTTCTATCTTTCTGACTGGAGCAGAGTATATGACAAGACTAAATAGGAAGACAGCATACTGAAGAAATAGACATAATATAGGGAAGAAAGAACTGGCTATGCATGAGCTTCTCTTTTTTCAAAAATCAATCAGATAACTCCTTCTTAGAGCAAGGAGTGATTGAAAGGTTAGAGAATAAGAGTGCTAGCTAGAAGTTCACACATTGGGGAACTTGAGGGAAATAGACAGTAGCTCAGATTGATAGACATTTTGCTTTTTGAGTTTAAATAGTGAGATGGATAAACGATGATAGATGATAAATGATAAATAGATAGATAGATAGATAGATAGATAGATAGATAGATAGATAGATAGATGATAGAGACAGATACATTGGAAGTGAGCATAATGTTTGTAATGATTTCAGAGTAGAGCAGTAAAAAACTTTAGGACTTGGTATGTGACTGGCAATAGAAAAAGTTCATGGAGGATAAACTTCAGAATAAAATTCCCAAAGAACAAAAGGTCAACATGTTGAGCAATGTCTTTCACATGGTATAAATGATAGAAAACAGGGTTACAGATGAAGTTAATCACAAGTGGTTTGCATATTAGCAAAGACCTACTGTGAGAGAAGTCCAAATATTGTTTTACCACTGAGTTCATTTTCAACCCTCTGCCAGTTATCATCTGTCTAACTTAATTGAATCTTTTGTTTTCTGACCAACATTGCTTATATACAATTTCTACCTAATTAAATATGTGAAACAGAAAACTAGACTTTTAGAAATTTAAAAGTGAAAATTCTGGTGACAATTCAGTCTACCAATTCATTTTGTCAAAGAAATCAGGATGTTTAAATGCATAAATTCAAAGAAATAGTAGTAGAGTCAATGTAAGCCACTTCTCTTATTATGCCTGCCATATTTTCATTTAAAATGATTTAATGAAAATTTTTATTTAACAGAAACAAATGTACCCTGGCTCTAAATAAAGAAATGTATTACCTATAAGAAGGTATAGTTTCCCCATATGTGACATAATTAAAAAAGTTAGAAATGTGATAAATTTTAGTAGCAATACTTTTTGTAATACTTTACTGTCAAGCTCTTAAAAATAAGATCAATATTTTAACTGTGGAAATAATATCAGAGAGGTAGGACAGAACATACATGTTCAAAAAAGTGTGTAAAGGGAGATAATGACAGGTATCTAACTATAAAAGTAGTCATTTAAAAATTAATATCCATCCAAGGTTCATAGGTGCCTGCACTGCTGTTGACAATAAGTATGAATCGTAAGACATTATGGAAGTAAGAGATGACACAACAGGTGTGGAATAAACATAGCTTGTCAAGGGCCATGGAGTCTCTGAATTTCTGTGTATTTCAAGTCCAGGAATATGATACACAAATTTCTCTTAAAACCTTGCATAATATAACATTTAAAAGATATTTTATCTTTTCAGATTAAAATTCCTTATCTACCTTTGTTTTCATCTTTGGGAAACAGAAAAGGGACATAGAAAAATTTTTTTTAATATTGAGGAAAAATGCTTATAAAATCAGTATAAAGAACAAAATTGAATTTTTACTGTTTAAACAATGAATATTTTCAGATAGCAATGTAAATAATATCAAAATTATTTATTTTTACCAAATACTTTGAAATATTATGAAAATGATACAATGATTGAAAGATTTAAAACAAAAGCATCCAAATCTCTTGTTATAAAATTGGAAGTAGAAAATAGTAAGATAAGCACAAAACTAAAAGTAAATGATGCATTAAATAATGATGACATCTAATGCCATAGATTAATTTATTTATATTATAAGAATATTAACATAGTTATCAAAATTATTAATGTCACACAAGTCAGGATTGTACAAAAACCACATTTTTCAAAATTGATAAACATTAGTCAAAATGCAACTGTTGTAGTCATAAGTGAGAGAGTACATATAGCTAACACACACACACACACACACACACACACACAAAGTTTTAATGTGGGATTCAAATAGAGTACAGGGTACATAAGATAATACTTCAGAAATAGGAAAAAATAGCATTGGAGAATGCAAACGAAATAGCTTCACAACCATCTCATTACAGGGGTGACTTAAAAATATGGGATAAAGGAAATGGAAAAAACTAAATGACTTTGTTGCAATCTTTCTGCTTGCCAAGAGCAAGTAACGATCACTCCCACCAGGGAAACCTAAATTGAGAGTTGAAAAATAGCATAAAATAGACATAAAAATGGAAGATACTGTGTTTTTTAAACAAGGAAAAGTGCTTCCATTAGGCCATTTTATATAAAACATTTTCTATTTGTCCATTATATGCAACTCAATCATTATTACATAAGAAAGGAAACTAAGTCTTATATCCATCATATACTCACTGAAATGGGAAAAATAATACAAAAATTTAATGCTGTGAAAGGAGTAATTTTCCAGTTATACTAGACCTGAAATGAATCAATAAAAGAAAAAAGGAGCAGCAGTATGTGAACACAGGAGAAAAAGTTCTGAATAACTCATTAGCCCAGAAAAGTGGTAAGCAGAGGAAGAAATGGGAATTATACTATTAGGCTCAGACAGGGATTTTTTTTTCAAACTTATGGCAAGTTGGTGCCCCACAGCAATAAAATAAATCTATAAAAGAGGTAGCTGACCAGTCCTAGTCACAGTGCAGAGATGTGAAGTCTATTACTTACATTTGTCAGGAATGCCCAAAGATCACGGTTCTGAGGAAACATAAAATAACATATTAAACAAAAAATAATTGTGACCTTTCAGTGGACCCATCATTTATTCATACTCCTTATGAAGACAGTACGTGAACAGAGAAAAGATTGATTATACACTAGCAGAGATCAAAATAAAAGACCACCTCAGTGTGAAAATAAATTGCAATGCAAACATGTGAGTTCCTATATATGACATTTTTTTATTTTCAGTTTACTGAAAACAGAAGAATGAATATATATTTTCTTATAAATATAAGCTTCTTCCAATATAATTTTAATTGGAGATTTCTAATGGACTGAGTTCTTCCCTTACTGATATCGAAGATTAAGAGACAAACTCTGGCCACCATGGAATAAGAAGGACTGAATTTAAATCCTATCCTAAACATCCAGAAAAATGGACAAGTGGTAGTGCAGGACTATGATCATTGAAAGATAAGAAATAAATAAAGTTAATGCTGTGATTGCCCCAGAATTCTGCCTGGACAAACCAAAGGGCAGAAGAGTCTAAGCACACTGTGTTGAAAACTGTGTTGTTCAACTGAGTGGCCAAAGATTAGATTTCATGGATACGAGGCAGCTGTAAATTGCATGGCAGATTCCAGAGACAAGAGAGTTGCATAAGAAAAACGTTCCAGAAATTTCCATGTCCCAGCTCCTTGAATTTTTATTGATTACTCTATTAATCAAGAGTGAACAAAGAAGCAGAACCAATGGTGAGGTAGAGAGAGATGGAGAGAGATGTTAAGGAATAAAAGAATTGGTTCGTGTGATTTGGGAACTAGAATGTCTGAAAGTAGGTCAGGATGACAGGCTGGAAACTAAGCAGGCACGGATGCTCCAGTCTTGAGGTAGAATTTCTGCTTCAGAAAACCTCAGTTTTTGCTCTTAAGGCATAAAGTGAAACTCCACAAGTTTGAAGTCTCGAATGTAGCAAATAGAATCATTAGTAACTTATCTGCCTATAAAGTTTGAAGCCCAAAATTTTTTAAAGGAAGAAAACAGTCATAATGTTTATCAGACAATTTAAAAGAATGCTAGCTAAAACAAGAAGCAGAGAAATGCCACAATGAAAACAATTGTCAATAAAAACAGATCTAGAAAGAAGAGGAATATTAGAACTGATAGACAGGGACATTAAAATATTTATTGCTAGGTAAAATTATTTAAAAGAAAGCATGAACATACCAAGGAGAAACATGGAAGATACAAAAAGACCTAAGTGGACTTTGTAGACATGGAAAATACAATATCTGAAGTGAAAATTCACTGAATGGGCTTGATAGCAGATTAGATTTTCAGAATTAAAACTCATAATACATAAAGATGTAAAAACAGAAAATACCCACAGCAGAAAAAAAGAATGGATAAAAATGAACAGGGCCTTAGTGACACTGTAACAATATAAAGTGGCCTACCATGTGTACATGGAATGTTTGAAAAAAAGTAGAGAAGCAGTCACAGTTTGAGTTTTCAACACTCTTCATATTATGAATAAACAGAAAATCGGTAAAACTATAGAAGACTTAAAGGACATTAAAAAGAAAATCAATCTAATACTTAACAGAACATGTCACCCAGTAACAGCTGAATGCAGCTGTTTTCGAATGATCAATTAAAAAATAATGCAAGTTGTTCAAAGTATGTTATTTAATGACAAGATTGAACTAGAAAACAATACCTTGAAGATATCTGGAAGTCTCCAAATATCTAAAAATTAAGTAACACATTCTAAATAAAATTTCAAAAAATTGTTAATTAATCCAAAGAAAAGAGGAACAAAACTTACATATGGAACAAAAACTAAATAAATAGAAAGACAATAGATTAAATTTTAATCACATTGATAATTATGTTAAACATAGATTAATTACTGTAATTAGAGGAGAAATTTGTCAGACTACATAAAAAATAAGATTCAAACATATGCTGTCAATAAAAAAATGCATATTAAATATGGAAACACAGGTCATTTAAAAGTAGAAAGTTGGTAAAAGATATACCATGCTAACCATCAGAAACAACATAGTATATTTGATTCCTTCTTCCTCCCATTAACTGCCTTTATTTGCAGAATCTAACGTGAATCTCATTTTAAAAGCAAAACAGAAATGTTCATAAGGGTGAAAATGGAGCAGAGTTACCACGAAGAACTAGCAAACTCTCATATTATAAATGAATGATGTAGCAAAGTCTGAAAGTAGAGAACTAAAAGTGGCAAAAGACAGTATCAGGGTGTTAATTTCTTCCTCTTATGAAGCAAAATTAGAAACAATATTTAAATTTTGAATAACAAGAAATAGAGATGTAAGATTAAACAGAGAGAAGCATCAGAAAAAAATTAAAAATTTAGTACCATAAGAAACAAAACTTCAGAAAATATACAGATGTACAAATTAGTGTAGGGGAACCAATTTCCTGGTCTTTCAAAGTATAGAGACTGACAAAATCAAAAATAGAGATAAATGTATTTTAATTAGAATTGTAGCATTCATAGTAACTAAAACAAAAAATTAAACAATATAACTTTTGTGGACTGGAATTTGAGGTGGATAAGGGATGATGAGAAATATTTACTGTCATTTAATTTGTCTTGTATTTTTATCATGGGCATTATGCCAATGGTATTACTAAGATTGTATGGGATAACTCGTAGCTCTTTTTTTCAAATAAATTCATTCATAAAACAAATCTTTATTGAGTTATTATGTGCTAGACACTGTTCCAGTCACTATATTTATAATAGACAACAAAACAGATAGGACCTATCATGATATTAATTTTCAGAGAAGATGTGATATTTCTGTAGGCATATATCAACTAGCAGGCATACATTTTTTTCAGAAATAATGGAAAGCTAATATTTCGATACTATGTTAAGGAAGCCAAATTGGCTAACATCCTAGTAGAAGGAGACATGGCCAACTATGTACTTCCCATTGGAGCCCTATGTTGGCAGAATCCCCAAGAACCTATAATTTTAAGGATTCCTGATATTAGATCAGGGGGACTAAGAAAAAGTCACTCACCATACAGATGAAATTAAAATGATCGAATCCCCAATCATCATTTACTAGAAATATAGAATGTGAAACTTAAAAGAGACCTAAGAAACTATTGCACCAGTTTTACAGATGTGTAAACTTAGATCCTAAGAAATTAAATGAATGGTTCAATTGATTGAAATAAGACTTCAGTCAAAAATCCCCTGCAGATGTCTCACAGACTTGTTTTCATCCTGCTATGGGCGTAAAGTACCACCTCTATTTAAAGTGTTGGAGTGTTGCTTTTCATTATATTTATCATAAATGTCCCTAAAAAATGATGAAGCAAAAGGTAAAGTCAGTAAATACAGTGACATTAATAACATGAAGTCAAGATCTTAAGAATCTATTCTTGGCTTTTTCACCAACATATTTGATGTTCTTCGGTAAGTCATTTAACCACCTTGTACTTCAGTAAAGTGAAGACAAAAGCAAATCCACAGATATATTGTGAGCTTCTATGACTAATGGTGCTAATTCAGAATAAGTCGATATTCATGTGTGTCTACCAAAGGTAATAGGCATTATTAAAGACTACCCACAAAACACCATAAATACACTTCTTATGCTAACAATTTGGAATAGCTCCTCTTGATATATAAACATATAGGCTTTATCTTTCTTTTAAAGTGTATCCAGAGACCAACAAGCCTATTTCTAAGTCATTTTCTACAGAAGTGCACAGAAGTAACAGTTTTCCTACAGGGCAAATATATAGCGTCCTTGTGGTTACCTATACCAAAACAAAAATGCCTCTTCTTGTACTCTGGTCAATGTTCTTAGTGAATGGATGGAGTGGACAATTTCATGGTAATTATTTAGGGCTTTTGGAAGGAAAATTTATTTTACATCTGTGGTTGAATTAATTCATCAGTTCTGAGTATCTACCTAGGCTGTGTACAATTCTGTGCACAAAAATATCGTCATCATCATCATCATTATCATCATCATCATTATCATCATCATTATCATCACCATCATCATCCATGCTTCTAGGAATAACGTTCATGTAGTAGAATATGAGAATCTGTGGATTAAAGTGGAGTAAAGCCAGTGAAACAAAAATTCTGGATAGATTCTATATTTTCTCTGAGATCTCTCAGAAAGCATATTCTCAATAATGCACTTTATTGGCTATTTTTTTTCCATTCCATTCTTACACCTGATTTACTTCTGCTTATGGGAAATATCTTCTAAATAAACTATGCTCTGCTTTTATAAGTAACCAAATTAAAAGAACTATATGATTATGCATTAAACAGAATCTCTCTCACGTCCCTAACAGTTTCACTTAGACTATTCCCAACTTTCTACTTCTATTTCATCAAAATTTTTCTCATGTGTGTTTTAAAAATTATTAGATGGGATACTGTAATACCTCTTAGAACAAGTAAACTTTCTTTTGATACATTTGCTCTCCAACTATGACCTTTTCTCCTATCCATCTTCTTTATAATGCACCTAAAATGATTCATTTTTGCTTTATATTACCATTGCCTCATTTTTCATCTAAATCCACTCTAAATAGATTTCCTCTCCACTACTCTATCCAAACTTCATTCTATCAACAATGAGTTGCACATTGCCCAATGAAATGGTCAATAATTATTTGCCATCAAGACATCAGCATTTGATAGAGTCAATTACTCCTTTTTGAAATATTTCCCTCTCATGGCCTCTGGGACGGCACACACAACTATTTTCTTTCTTTCTTTTATTTTTCCCTTCACTTTTCCCCTTCTCAGACTCTTTTTTTGGATCCTACTCAATATATATATATTGTATATTATATATATTGGGTTAAATATGTATATATTTAAAATATATATATATATTTAGTTTGGTGTGCTCCAAAGTTCAATCATTGAACCTCCTCATTTCTGAACTATCTTACTCCATTAGTGACCTAATCGTGTCCCATGACTTTGAATATTATTGATACATTGATATTTTGCAGTATTTTTCCAACCCACCGTTCCCATGAAATACCATTGCCACTTGATTTTGGAACAGGTATTGATACTTGATAACTGTGCTCCAGCCACATTGACTTCCCTAAAAGTAGTTAGCATGCCATGCAAGCTTTCACCTCAGTGCACTTTATTTCTTCTCTTTACTTGGAATGCTACACTTTATTCTTTTTTTATTCGGGGAAGTTTTGCTTACTTAGATCTCTCCATGTTATTTCATCCAAGAGAGCTTTCCCTAATCATCTTAAATTACAACACACAACTAAATCTCTCCCATTCTCACACTTACTGATTTTTATTTTATCTCACTTATTAATATGATAAATGTGATGTGCATATTTAAATTATATCTCTCCTCCCTGGCTTACCTCTCAGAGATCTTTGTATAGTAGGGAAAGCACTGGTTTTGAAGTCATATAATTCTTGATTTTTTTACCTTACAACTTACATGATGTTATCTTAGATAAGTTACTTGGTACAACCTTAAATGTGAAATGAAGACAGCAATACTCAGTATGTTCAAACAGATTTGGCCTGATATTTCAGTCTTTATAGAGAAAACATAAAAAAGAAAGTAAAAAACCAAACCATCTAGTTACATTTATTTCAGCAAATTCATAATTTAATAATATTATTATTTGGCATCTTGTATCATACATAAAAGTTAGAACCAGCCATGTAATTAGAATTACTTTAGTAAATTTATTACTTAGCAATCTCATTACTTAAAATTATTCCCTTAGGTAAAAACTGGAGTCACCTCTTCTATATATTAAGGGTTAAAAATATGTATTTATTATTTTTAGACTAGTCAAAAATTTATTTTAATTGTCCTTTTTTAAAAATTGAGATATAATTGACATACAACTTTATATTAGTTTTATTTCTACATAATGATTTGATAGTTATATATATATATTGTGAAATTATCATCACAATAAATCTGATTAGCATTTGCCACGATAGCTATAGAATTTTTTTCTTATGATGAGAACTTTTAAGATTTACTTTCTTAGCAACTTTCAAATGTGCAATACAATATTATTAACTATGCCATGTTGTATGTTACATCCCCATGACACATTTATTTTATAACTGGAAGTTTGTACCTTTTGAATTCCTTCACTTATTTTACCTATCTCTCACCTCCAAACCTACTTCTGATAGCCAGTCTTTTCTTTATACCTATGAGTTTATTTTTGGTTTGTTTGTTTAGATTCCACATATAAGTAAACTCATACAGTATTTGTCTTTATCTGACATTTTACTTAGCATAACACCCTCAAGGTCCAGCCATGTTGTCGCAAATGAAAGATTTTTTTCCTGTTTATGACTGAATAATATCTGTGTGTGTGTGTGTGTGTGTGTGTGTGTGTGTATGTGATCTCACAATTTCTTAATCCATCCATTCATAGATGGAAACTTAGGTCCTTTCATATTTGGCTATTGTAAATAATGCTGCAGTGAATGTGGGGGTGCATATATCTTTCTGAGTTAATGTTTTTGTTTTCTTCAGGGATATATCTAGAAGTGGAATTGCTGGATAATATGGTAGTTCTATTTTTAATTTTTTGAAGAACATCTATATTTTTCTATAGTGGTAGAATCAGTTTATATTTCCACCAACAGTGCACAAGAAATAACACATTATTTCTTATCTTTTTGATAATAGCCATTTTAACAGATGTGAGATGATATCTATTTGTGGTTTTGATTTGCATTTCTTTGATGAATAGTGATATTGAGCATCTTTTATGTACGGCTAGGCCATCTGTATGTTTTCTTTGGGAAAAAAACTCTATTCAGATCCTCTCCCCATTTTTTAAATCAAATTATATGAGTTATATGAATTCTTTATATATTTTGGATATTAACCTATTATGACATATAATTCATAAATATTTTCTCCAATTCAGTAGGTTGCCTTTTCATTTTGTTGACGGTTTTCTTTCTTGTACAGAAGCTTTTTAGTTTGACGTATTCCCACTTGTTGATTTTTGTAATTGTTCCCTTTGCTTTTGGTGTCAAGTCTAAGAAATCATTCCCAAGACTGATGTCAAGGAGCTTAGCACGTTTAAATTCTTTGAAGAGTTGTATGGTTTCATCATTGTGCTGTTTTATATTTTATTTATTTGCTTTTAATTCCTCTAGTCTCTCTCCTTTGACAACATAATTTTTTTACCAACTTTAAGCTAATTTTCTCTTATTTCACTGATTTCACAATGCATCTCTTTTAAAAAATTTATCATATTTTTTAAGCCATCAGTATGTGTTTTCTTTTATATATATCCTGTCCCTCTTTTCTCACAATATGATAATTCAAAATACATTTTAAAAACTATACACAAGAATTAACATTTATTGAAAACAAATTCTTCACAGCACATAATCCTCATTTTTACTTATTCTTATAGTTAGTTACTTCTATGTGTAAATTAAATGCCTGCCATATGTAAAGGACTGAGTATTTTGTTTTCATATACAAAATTTTTTTTCGTAACTCTGATACTATTTATATTAAAAGCTACAAAATTCCCAACTTGTATATTTCTCACAAGTATAGTAGAAGCTTCAGAGAAGACTGAAATGATTCACAGTTAACCTGAAACAAATATTTATATTTAACTGCATAGTATTCAGGACTGGTGAATCCATTTACAGCATTGTGTAGATGTAAAAGCATGAACAACCAGAAATGAAAAAATAAAATTAACAAAGAAAGTGAAAATTCATCTTTATTCTCCGAGGTATGCTATGAAACACATATACAAAGCATCTAGCATCATATGTTGAAGCCCTTATACATTTAGTAAAGATAATTTTTTTTAAAAAAATGAAAGCACAGATAACAGTTTTAGGATTTTGAAAAATCTGTACCAGCACTTTTCTGTCTACATGACCCAAATACTCCACTGTTTCACTGTAATCCTACTATTCTCTTTTACATTTCCATTCATCCTGGCATCTTCTAAACATGACTCATTCAAAACACCCTTTTGAAATCTGAATTTAACTGTGGTTATTTCAGACAATGGTTCTTTTCCTATACCATAAAGAGTTGTCCCCCCCCCCGTAGTTATTTAGTATAAAAAAGTATGTCCTCAATCATGACAGCCTCAGAACCAAGCAGAGTTCTTATTTTTGTGAGATGATAAAAGGTTAGATAAAACCAATAGCAATTTAGAATGTTCCTAACAAATTTCTAATAAAACTTTCATTTAATTATTGTCTTATTTTTGAACTTAATTTTTTAAATAGATAATTTAAAATTTCAAAAGAAACGATTAAATAATTGTAGTTTGGTCTTACTTACTCAAATAGGTAAAGTTTAATACTGTCTTCAAGTCCATAATCCCTTCAAACTATTACCCAGTACCTGAGAGTCAGATCACAAATGACAGTCAAAAGTCAAACTAAAAAACCCATTATATAAAAACATCAGAAATACAGATGTTTTTCTCTTTACTAATTGTTCAAGGCAAATATAGCCCATATCAGTACATACTGGTACATAGCCCCTAGCACATTTCAGCATATCAGATATCCATCAATAGCTTTTCAAAATAGACCCAGTTGCCCTTGGCAAAATTGCAAACATTTTCATAGAAAACATAGATATTACAGACAAGAATAAATCTTTTAACTTTAATCACATTATTTAAACTTTCTCATTTCTATTTAAGTACAAATATTATTACTTCCAAAATTTAAATTTCAAAAACTATTTTAGTGATAAAAATATTTTCTTTATTCAAATAGCATCACCAATAAATATTTTCATTCTGAGGAACATATCTGATTAGACTTAATTTTAGATCTCCATGTTTTCTTCAGTTTTTTGATTAAAGTTTCTAACTTAGATTTATTATGCCTATTTAAAATGTATCGAGTATGTTACACAAACCCTAACTCATAGTTTCTAAGAGTACAACTAGATTTAATAGCCATTTTATTCTAACTTTAATACAATTCCCCAGCCCTGATAGTTTTGTACCCTTAAGGTTAAACTTTGACCAAATCTGGATAAGATACATGTTTACAATTTTATAAAAAATATTTTCAACTCAGTAAACATATCTTCTCCTATCTAAATGGTATCCAAATTCCCAATGTCATGTCTCATCCAAAAATATATCAGAAAACAGTCAGTTTGAAGCTAGCTAATTTTATCTATCTCACCAGTCCCTGGTTATCCATCTCAACTTTCATCTTATGGTTAAAGAATTTTTATTAATCCCTTTACCAGAAGTTATGTGTGAGTAGGGGGTGGGAAGAAAGTGGCCCCTACATTCTTCTTTTAGAAAGAAAAGTAAAGAGAAGCACTACATTAAATACAAAATATAAAAATAAAGAAGTCAATCTATTATTTGAATTTTTTTTAAATAATGGAATTTGTCATCCATATAATCTCATGAGCTTTTTTTTTCTTACTAACAAATACTTTTTGAAAGACACAGACTTTTCACTCCTGTAGCTAAAACTGTTGAAACCATATAATTTGTAATTTCATGAAAAAATGTTATTTTGGAGCATAAAACAAATTAATCTCTATATACATCGGATGTAAAGTCATATTAGTTTGGAGACATACACACAAAATTACACACCCTATATTCTTTATGACTGACATAATAATAATGTTGTTCAATTAATATTTATTAAATACTTATTAGGTGTCTTAGATTTGCATGCCTTAGTTTATCTATGCAGAGCTTATTTTTCCAATAAAACAATTAAATTGTTTACTGAAGAATGCACATATTTTTAAGTACATAGTTTTTTAAAGTCTGAACATCATTTTTCTGAAATCAGCTTAACCATTTCAGAAAAGTATTCTTTTCAAGAGACAAAATTCTCCACCTGATAAATTCAATTCTCTTTTAGAAAGAAAAACAAGTAAACATGAAATTTTTACAAATATCCTGGAAATAACATTTTTTCTAATTTTTTAACATTATTTGCCAAACTAGTCACCATCATCTTTGTTTTCTCTGTTCAATTGCCACTAAAATCTTAAACAAGTTCTAAATACGCATTCTGTTTTTTGTCTATGGTGCCACTCCGATTTAACAGTGGTTCTCAATTGCAGACCCCAAAGTAAGCCTTTTCTGCTGGGAAACTAAAAGCCTACAGGAGTTTCCCTCAAATTATTCCCTACACTAAGTACCTGGCTACAGACCACATCCCCAGCCTCAGGCAACAGTTTAATAAATGCTTGTTGGTGGTAGATATAATGGTTCAGCAAATCACTTTTGATCTCATTTCTTGCCTCTCAGTAGGTTTCTTATTTCTTCTTTGAAAAATCCTTAGCATACTCAGAGAACTACAGTTGGAGAGGCAATTCCTTACTTACTTCAGCCAAGAGACAGCAAATTTATGTGCCCACCAAATGCTAATTGAAATTTTTTAGATTAGCAAGCAGTTCCCCCTATTGTCAACTCCCCATCCCCCACTCCCAGAATATTCAGAGATTCACTATCTAGCTTGTCTTTCTTTATAGACCCACTGCTTGCACTTACAGCCTCAAACTGTGCCTCGAGCAAAGCACTTCCTTCCCAGTGAGAACCTACCAGGGGTCATGGCATCGCCTACAAAGTTTATTCTTCACAACAATTTTATGAGGTAGGAACTGTTAGTGTCCCTATTTTACAGCTAAGGAAACAGGCCAGGGAGGCTTTAAAATCCCGCCGAAGTCATTAAGATGTCCTGGCTGAGTCAGCTGAGGGTACTCGCATTGAACAGCTGATTGATTGGTGTAGTCTCAGAGTCTGTTCTTGTGTGTTGAACCATTCTAAAACATCTGCCTCATTTACTCCAATATAAACAATAAGATGGCCACTTTCATTGGCTTAATCAGTAGGTAAATCTTTTTAAATTTAGTTTCATTCAGTTGGTAGGAATAGTGAATTATCTATTTTTTATTCATGAACAGCAAGAAGAAGGGTTTCTGTCAGACTCATAAATGAAGGAAAAAGTGTTACTTTCATTCTGTTTTTTAGGGTTTTTTTAATGTCCCTTCTTCATAACCAGATTAATCAAGTTTATAATACAAATGATTTTGATCATGAACTGATCTATCTGACACTTTTAGACACAAGTTTAGTTGTGCAAAATGTGGATTCCAACTCAGCATATTCTAGTTAATTGAACATTTACTAGCTATTTCCTATGTAAGGGCTTCGACATCTGTAACAGATTTCAGAGCTCATCAGCCAGAAATTAAGACAAAACTATAAACTTCTTTGCCGTCATTACATCTGTCCTTTATTATATGTCTATTTTACTTCTATTGCCCACAACTACCAGAAACTGCATCTTTGGTTTTAAAAGTACTGTGATGGTTATCTTTATGTATTCACTTGACTAGGCTAAGTCATGGCCAGAGAGTTGATAAAGTGTTATTTCTGTATTCATCTGTGAAGAGATAAGCATTGAATCAGTAGACAAATAAAGAAAATTGCCCTTGCTAATATGAATGGGCATTATTTAATCCTTTGAGGGCCTAAATGTAACAAAAAGGCTCCTTGGCCTTCCCACTACCAGCCTAAACCCTGCAGAGCCAACCTCTAGTCCAGCCCCTGAGGTCCCAGGTGCTAGGCTCGCTCCATCACCAAGCTGACCTTTGTGGGCTCAGCCTGCATGCCAACTTCCACAAACTCAGGTTTCTGGCCTAGCTTAGTACCAGATCAACCCTACAGACCCAAATTTCAGGCACACTCCAGTGGTCACTAGCACCTGGTCAGCCTCTGCAGACCAAGGATTCAGGTGTGCTCACATGGACATTGGTCCCAAATGCATTACTGCTGATCAAGTGCCATCAACTCTGAGGACCACCCCAATGAACCTAAGTTCCAGGTTTGTCCCCATGAACCCAAGCACCCAGCTCAGTCCCTGTGGACCCAAGTACCAGGCCTGCCCACCTGATGATCCAGAGACCAGACTTGCTCAGCCAAGGACTCTGGCAGCAAGCTTACCTACACCACCAGAGAGTCCATTCAGAAACTGAATGAGTGGACGACTGATAAAAGGCTTTCCCTGCCAAAGTCAGTTTGTGAAGACTAGAAGAGGTTCCTACTTCTTCAAACGCATAGACAACAATGCTAGGCCAAGAAGGATACCACCAAATAAGGCTCCAATGGCTGGTTCTAAAAATGTGAACATCTATGCACTCTCTGATTGGTGATACAACATACAATATGATGACTATAGTTAACAACACTGTATATATACTTGAAAGTGGCTAGAGTAATCTTGAAGGTTCTCACATTTTACACCTTAAACTTATACAATGTTATATATCAATTGTTATATATATCAATAAACCTGGGGCGGCAGAGGAAGGGGTGGTGAAGAATACAAAAGTAGAAGAAGGGTAAATTTCCATTTTCCATCCATCTTCTGCTCTAAGACATTGACTCTTTTTATTCTTGGGCCTTTGGACTTGGACTTACATCACTGGTTCCTCTGTTCTCAGGCCTTCAGATTTGAACTAGAATTTCACCAGCAGCTTTTCTGAGCTCCAGGTGGCAGAAGGAAGATAGTGGGACTTCTTAACCTTCATAATCATGTAAGCCAATCCCACATAATAAATTTCTTTCTATATATCTATTTATATAGTCTATTAGTTTAATTTCTCTGAAGAACTCTGTATAATACAGATTTGGCACTGAAAGTGGTAAGATAAGTCAGAATTTTAAGTTTGATCTCAGGGATTCAAAAGGAGTTATTTTCTACTTTTTCATTTTCTTCCCTATTCCTCAAAAATGCACACACATATGCATACAAATCACTTAAATTTTTGAGTCATTCTGAATTCTGTATTACACTATATTTTACAGAGAATATTGTGTGAATACAAATGTTTATCTTTTGGTTGTGCCGTAATATCTGTTTCAAGTAATAGATGACTTATCATTTACAGTTACCTCATGCCTTCAACTACAAAGTCATCCCTCACCTGCAAGTTGTGCACAAGGCTCCCTTGAGAGTGATTAAACAAAAGACTTTCTTTTTATTCATATTCATATTATCTTATATAATGCAGCTTGAATAAAGAAGACATTGTCAGTTTTACAGGCTACAACAGATTCTATTTTCTGATTCAACTAATGGGATGCAGGTCAAATGCATAGCTTCAATCTGGGTAGGTGGACATGTATAATTTCAGATCATGAAACATATTCACATGTACATGAAAGAGTAATACTGCATATAAAATTAGAACAAAAATTCAGTGGCATATAAACTGAGAAGCATTTAATTAGTTCACTGTTCAGTGCAAGCTGATCTTGGTTACATTTGTTTGAGGGATGGCTTTGCATAAAGCTATGGATTGCTCAGAGCATGGCTCCTCTCCTTGCTAAGATTTGGTTTCATGTTTCCTCTATGTGTTTATTTTGGGGTCAAGTCTGAGGAAACTGCAGCTACCAGGGGAAGCTCCTCTGATGGTGGTGACAAAGACACAAGGGAGCAAGGAGAAATACAAATGGTCCTTTGAGGAAATTGGCATTTGTCACTTCATTTCCTTATATCAGCCAATGCAAAACATGTCTTAATCTAATGTGTAGTTAAGTAAAAAAACTACTCTGCCCCATTTTCTGAAAAGAAATATAAAGTCACATGACAAAGGACATGAGAAATAGAGTGAAAAGCTGTGGCCAATTATTCAGATTATCACATATAGAGAAGTGATGTGTAATGGAGGAGTCTTATACATCAATACAGAAATAAAATTTTAGAATTGTTAGATTTGAATTAATTTTATCTATTTTTATTTTTTATTTTTATTTATTCATTTATTTTTAGGCGAGGCAACCATTGGTTGACCTCACAGATTGCAAGGACCTTGTCGGTTTATATCTCTTATTTTATTTTTATTTTTTAAGCCTATAGCACCTGTTCTTCCTAGGTGGTCTCCTATCCAAGTATTAACCAGGCCTGAGTCTGCTTAGCTTCTAGGATTAGACGAGATTGGGCTTGTTCAGGGTGGCATGGCTGTAGACTACTTAACTTTAAAATTTAAATTAATACTGAAAGCTACAAAAACCCTGATACTGTATAACAAATCCTCAGATTATATTTTATATAATAAACCTTTTAAAAGAAGCTTACAAATTAATCTGTTGAAGTTTTATGAAAATTGACGCATGTATTTTCATCAATCTAAAGAGAAGCTATCAAATGTGCAGAAAGAGGCAAGTAAACAGTAATAATATGCTTAAACATATGTCTAAATTTATCTTTACAAATTTCTAAGAAAAATACATTTATAGTCTCCCTTGCACCACTCACATATTTAAATTGTTTTAATATGAAATAAATTATTTTATTCACATTTTCTTGTAGAAAGGAATGTCCTCAAATGTAGGCTCCTCTGATATGGTTCAAATAATAAGTCATCAACTTCCTGAAATTGTACCATGGTGACACCTGAACATTTATCACATAAAATTCTAGTATTATGCCTTCACACAACATACTAGTTGAGGTTGATTCTTTTTACAACCCATTGAAATTTCTTTGTTGAAACAGTTGGTTCCTCTATTTGAATGGAGTACTTTAAATAAACTGTGCATTGGGGTACATATAGAACATTGGAAATGTAAACATAAGGCATTCAAAATACCCATTTATCATATTCGCTGGGCCTTTCTGTCTAATACCAGAATCATGTAATTTATATTGGTTTCTTGGCTATTGCATTGGGATCTGAAATGAAAAATTTTAGCTGAAGTATCTCTCATCATCTGAAAATCAATACATTTCATTCTCTTGAAGATTACAATAGTTCATAGTTCTCATGAGGCCACAATTTTCAGATTTTTGGAGAAGTACAGGCATACCTTGGAGATTGCAGGCTCAGTTCTGGACCACCACAATAAAGTGAGTCACACATTTTTTTTGGGTTTCCCAGTGCATATAAAAGTTATAGTATCTATTACTATACTGTAATCTATTAAGTGTGCAATAGCATTATGTCTAAGAAATCAATGCACACACTTGAATTAAAAATACTTAATTGCTAAAAAGGGCTGATTGTCATCTGAGACTTCAGCAAGTCATAGTCTTCTTATTGGAGGATCTTGCCTTAATGTTAATACTGATGACTAATGAGGGTAATTAATAGTTGCTGAAGGCTGGGGTGACTGTGACAATTTCTTAAAATAAGACTGCAATAAAGTTTGTTGTATCAATTGACTCTTTCTTTCACAAATGATTTCTCTGTAGTATGCAGTGCTGTTTGATAGAATTTTACACGCAGAACTTTTTTCAAAATTAGAGTCAATCCTCTCGAATCTTGCCACTGCTTTATGAACTAAGTTTATGTAATATTCTAATACAAGCCTAACATCAGCTGATGCTTACTCCAAGTTGCAAACCTACTTCTGATCATAAAGATCTGATAATTTTTTTAGAAAAGCAATTAGCAAATACATGGGGCTATTCTAATTAACATGTGAATTTAGGATAAACCATGTATGACAAATGGCGATGTCAATTCCCTTACTTGAAGACTAGTTATTGCTTATTTTGAGAATATGTTAAGTAACGAGTTGCTTGGCTATAGAAGAGGTGATATTTCTTTCTGTCTTTGCAATCTGTGGCAGATTGCCTGTGATGGGCATTGCATTCTACTCTAATACTTATTCAATAATACGACACTTTAATTTTTGTTTCTCTTCAACTTTTGTGGAGAGATTTTTCTGGGTTAAGAAGAGCTTTTATTTTAATTATATTTCTCCAACAATTCCTGAAGGAGGCAATGCAAGAAATGGATGGTTTGTCTGTCTGAGATTTCTCCCCAAACTCTAGTGGTGAACTCCACAGAGTGAGGATGGAGTTTAGGTAGGCCTACTTTTTGCTAAAAAACAAAAAAAAACAAACAAAAAAAAAAAAGAGGTAGAATTGACTGGAACAAACACAAGCTAAAGATCTGCCTTGCTTGCTTTTCAACTCGAAGCCTGAACCTAAAGTCATAAATGTTCGTGATCAAGTCATAGAAAAAGTCAATGCTAAATATATCAACAATAAGGAAAAGAAGATATGCAAATCCACAAGAGCATTTGTTAGAAGCTAAAGTCAGCAGATTTAGATTTCTCGCCCTGAGCCTGTTTTAGGTAGCACAGAGTGAAAAGATCATCTAGAGAATGAGTCCCAGGAATGATTCAAGTAGACTTTCTTAATTTGTTGAAGTGAGAGGAGAGATTTTTTTAGGTCCTTTGAAATTTTCTTCCATCCGCCTGTGGAATTAGATTATTCCAAACCAACATTATAAATGGAGTTGGGAAGTGGAAGAATGGAGAGAAGAAAGAAAAGAAGACTTTGTAGAATAAGAAAAAAAATGAGATAGTAGTTATCCAAGGAAAAGAAATATATGCAAGAAAAGCAGTATAGGAATCACAAGCGTGCATAGGAAAAGGAATATGAGAGCAATAGAACTGCAGAAATGGGAAAGAAAGGCAGGGTATGAGAATGCCAGAAAGCCCATGACTTAAAGTATCTATTAATTATGCCAGTGAAAAGTCTCCAGAGAATGTTCACATTCAAATGAATCATTCATATTGTGAAACATGTCTGTGGGCTTTTTTCTTTGCCTGGAAATACCTCTTCTTCATAGTGTACGTGTTCAAGTACTAAGTATCACCTCCTGTTTGGTCCTTGCTTGTCTCATTGCTATTATTGCATATACAACATCGCATTCTTAATAATTAATAAGCTTTATTTAGAGTAGTTTTCAATTTACAGAAGAATTGAGCAGAAAACATAGAGTTCTAGTATATCTCCTCTCCTCCTGCACATAATTTCCCCTATCATTAATATATTGCTTTATGGTGCCATTGTTTGTTTATTATATTTTCCTAATGATTTGTTAGCACTTTAGAGCAAAGATTACAATTTACTCAGTGATAAATAAGATATTCAAAAAATGCCAGTTTAAAACTAAAATAAATAGAATGTAATTGAATAGTAAAATCATATATGACCTATTTTTACTATAGTTTTTGATATGAGAGGCCTTTCTAATAATATAATGAAAGCCATAGACTCTCTTCAGAAAAAAAAATGCAAATAAACGTACATATATACAACTTCGAATATAAGGGTTACAAATAGCAAGATCTCTTAGCTTCAGCGCTATTGATATTTTTTGTTGTGAAGAGCTATAGTACATTATAGATGTTCAACAGCATTCCTAGCTTCTATTTCTAGATGCCAGGAGCAATTCCCTTTCCTACAATGACAATAAAAATGGCTCTAGACATTGCCAAATGTCTCCTGTGTGGCAAAATTGCCCTTGGTGGAGAATTTCTAAAGATAACTCACTGGACCAAATTTAGAAAAGTCTGTATTAGAATAAAAACTGATTTCAAAATAATGTTAATTGGGGGTCCATTTTGGTAAATTGTAAACAAGAAAGAGAAAGAGATAAAAGGTTATGGTAATTACACATAAAAGTAATTTATTAAACACAGAAGACACTAAGTAAATGTTGGACATGTATTTACTATAGTTTTCCTATCACACATAAAACAAGTAATTATTCAGAGAAGTTCTTAGTTGATAATATGATATATAAATCTGACATTTATTTTCAGTCTTTTATTTAATTTACAAATTAGAAATAAGTGTATATTTTAAAATTATGCCTAAAAAAATTATAACAGAAATTACCTATAAAACTAGAAACATAACTCATAAAGCTATTTATTAGTTACCCTGTCATTGACCCACATTACTAAATTGCTCTAAAGTACTTAAACCAAAATGCATGGAGCAGGTGCCCACTATGTGCAGGAAACTTGGAGCTACAAAGTCTTAAAAAGTGAACAAAATAATTCATTGTTCAACAGTATTTTTAGGACCAGAGTTTAAAGTTTACTTTTGGTTAAGTTTACTTTCTAACAAAACCATGAGGCAAAAAGACAAAAAATACTTATTCATATTAGTTTTCATATTAAAGTTAAAAGGGCTCGGTTTGGCTCAGGAATAGTTTAGTTTAGATCAAAAAAGTGTAAATCATAACATCTCTTTGAAGACAGTTTGACCCTATCATGTAAGAAGCATCTCCATGTGATAACTAGGACTGTAGACTCTGGAGTTAAGTGGGCTTAGGTTAAATTCTTGCCTCTGTCCCTTGTAAATTGTATGGCATTAAGAAAATCAAATAGACTCTTTCAGTCTCAGTTTTTTCATTTGTATCGTGAAGATAACAGATGATCAAATGAGACCATATTCTGGGAACATAGCAAATACTCAACTATGTTAGTTATCAGTAAGGGAACCAACATTTGTTGAACACCATTTGCTAGGACTAATACATGTTATGGTAATTATTTTCTGTATGAAGGTAATATTAGTTTTACCATTGCAGGATCTTACCTCTCATGAAAAATAAGAAACATAAACTGCTGTGTTTCCCGTGAATGACAGACCCATGAAAAACATGATATGCAGCATATCAATTGTACAGACTTTTTAACAAATTATAACCAAATAACTCGATACTGTTTCAGTCTCAAATATAAAATGTATAAATGACAAAGGTGATTTTGAGCTAGTTTAACCAATTTGGATATTTCTATGTATTACCAAATGTGTACATTTTCAGTTTTTATGAGTGAAGAAATTCCTGGATATTTTTTTATTTCCTATGTTTTTGTTTGTTTTAACAGGAACAAGATTTAGTGTTTTGTTTTTCTGCGTATATGTCACTGTGTCCAGCACAATGCTCTTATCTGGTCGATCTCTGAGAGTGGACTTTAGGTGAGGTAAATTGAACTGAATTGCTTTAAACTGAAAGCTCCTTTCAGCACTGCTTAACACTGCTGGAGGTAGCTGGAGCAGAAATGCTTAGACAGCTATTTTTCATTATTAGATACAAAATCACTACTAGGTTGGCATGAAGAAATGAAAATTTATTAACACAAAGAGTTAACATGATTGCCAAGCTTTGCACTGTTAGAGCCAATGTGTCCATCAAAGATACCTAGTTCAGTTTTAGAGCATTCGGTTTCATAGCCTGCTGCCTTCCCTCTATGAATAATTATAATTTTTAATTGGAGTGCACATCAACTTTTATGTACTCGTGTGGTCACTGACATGTCAGACATGTGGTAACTCTTCAAATGAACCTGATTTGGAGCCTGCACCTCATAAATTACATTCCAAGATTAAATTTTAAAACCTTTTCTTGGCTGCCACCTCGTGGTTGATTTTCAAAGTAACAGAATTCAGTCGGAAAAAATACAGGTTTTCAACCTTGTTAAAAGAGAATTAAAAGGCCAGAAATTTACATATGAACAATAGAAAATTTTGCTGTGATTTCAATAAAGATATAAAAATATTATTTCTAATTTAAAATCTGTTTTTCCCATTATTCTACAGTAGTTTGACACATTAAACTTGAGAAAATATCACCTTAATCTCTATTAAATAGATGTGATAAAAAATTAATTCAAAACCTTTCTCTGTTTCATTGGTTACTTCCTGAAAACTTTAAAATTAGATTTAGCTGCTATATTAACGTGATAAGAAATTGCATGTATTATAAGACAATTTATAATTTGTAATAATTTTTAAATATGCAGTTATAATAAACTATGTAATACAAACTATATAATTCAAGTAGAAATAATTATTCAATAGATAACATGATTTATTAAAGTATTTGCAAATATGAATGTTCTTTTTTCTTGTCTTGATGAACATGGGTCATCTGCTCTCTGGGAATGTATCTAGCATGTTCTAAAACTAAATTAATTACTTGTCTATAAAAAGGTTGTGAGTTTCCTCAAAAGAAATGAGATCATGCAATTGGTACTTATAATTAAAGACCAAGATAATTGTTACAACTCAATTACAAAGAGAGAAAAGGGAACTCTAGTTAACCACAATGCCATCAATCACATTGAAGAAGGCTGACAAATGATTGCTAAAGCTTCAAATTCATAAACCAGGTGATCTACTCAAAGATGAAGTTAGACAGTACTGGGTCTTAAGAACTTTGCTTTTTAATGCATTAACCTTTTTCATAGACTACCAAGATTGCCAAGATGAGAGTGTTGGTTTCATAGAACAAATTCATAAATCTTGCCTCAAACCTGTTTTCACGCTTGAAAAGTGGTTAAATTCAACCCAAGTCTCAGTGGAGATCCAGTCTGAAATAGTGATGAACTTGTGAAACATCATCATCCTTAATTTAGAAAAACCTTGCACAGCGCAAAGATTCAGCACCTGGACCAAATTCAGAGCTGTTTTTATTTCCTATTGGTAAAGAAAATAACCCTGGCTGAAATTTAAATCAGATACAAATTGTAATTGTTTCATCTTTCAACTAGAAAACAACTTAGATATAATGCAGACCTCTCACCACAAAAATTCAATTTGAGAGAAAAAATTCCTAAGGAGACAAATCTCAGATCATCTTATTCCCAATTCAATTCTATTTCAATGAACTCCTTGATGCCTACTTTCTTACAGACATTCAGATATTTATTTGCATGTATCATGAATTCTGAGAATTGTATTTTGTAACTTCTACCATACAGGATAGTTGTTTACTGTTACTTTGTAACCATTCACCATGCTGTGCTCTTTGTTCTAAGAAAACAGTGGGAAAAGAATGCAAGAAGAAACTTTCATTTGAATGACTATTTTTTTTTTTTTTTATTCAACATGTGTCTCATTTAGGTTTGGTCGAACTACCTCAAACTTTGTGCTTTAATGACTTATGAAATCTTTTCCTTTCAGACTTTGAAGTGGTCCCATTTCCTTAATGAAAGAAATATACTTAAATCGTCAGAGAGCCATGTTTTCTCTCCTTGTTTGTTGCCTTAAGATATGCGAGACTAGAAACTCTATCAAAAATGGTCTTAATTTACTTGTTAACATTCACTATCTCAGTAAGAATAATTTTGATTAGTAGGGAAAGTGCTTTCTCTTTGTTTTCTTTCAGTAGCAAATAATACATTACATTCGTGTCTTCCTTTACTGAGCCGAGAGCCTTTAGATTCATTATCCAATTAATCCTAACATTGCTGTAAAGTAAACATGGGAAGTAAATTCCCAATCTACACGTGGGAATATTATTGACTTATATTATGTCACCAAGCCACAAAAAGCCAAGTTAAGAAAACTGCTTAATAAAAGCTTGCCTTTATTGCAATGCTGGGTCATTATTTCTCATATTACAAGAACCTCTTCAGAGATAACTGGTACTAGGAATTGAGAACTAAATAGGTTTTATCATATTTAATTGTAAAAATGTTTCCTAACATGGCCTTTTGAAATAATAACTGGGAATACAAATGCATTTATATTGGCAGAACATAGTGCATGGTATTTTAATGATATATGGAATAAAAATCAATTGTTTTTCAAGTTATAGAAACTAGTTAACATTTATTAACAAATGGCTGCATTAACATTCACTAATAAGTCAGTGTGGAATCAAATATATTGTTTTCTTTCTTCCTTAAATTTATTATTAAACTAATTTATTTTTTATTGATTTTTTTAGGTTTTAACTTTTTAAATTAAATTTATTGGGGTGACATTGGTTAATAAAATTATATAGGTTTTAAGTGTACAATTCAACAACACATCATCTGTATATTGCATTGTTTGTTCGCCACTCATAGCCAGCTCTTCTTCTGTCACAGTATATTTGACACTCTTTATTAAATTATTTTTATCGAAGATTAAGCAGCTTAACTTCATTTTTATTCGATTATTTTAATCATGTATTTTGTGTTTTTGATATTCCTATAGAAGCAATTCAAAGAGAGCATCATTTTATTTCTATTATTTTTATTTTTAAAGAAGATTTAATTCAACCTGTAAAAAGACAGAAAACTCAAATATTAAATACTTACATGTTTCACCATTCCCCACCTTTCCTTGCTGCATAAGAAATCTAAGAAAATGACTATCTGCACAATACATTTGACTACGCTTTTGACTATAACCCAAAAGTTGAAATGTCAGAAATTTCAGAAGCACAGAGTTCCCTGTAGGATTTCAATAAAGCCTAAGTCTGCAGGCCAGGAAAAACTAGAGATTCAAATAAGCTTTAGCTGAACACTTGAACTTTAGGGTCTTTACAAGAACACAAATTTGGATTCATTTGAGATTTTCTTTTTGTAAGTCAGTAGGTATTAGATCTGAAGGAAGCTTTTAAAATGTCTGAATTTCTTCTTTGCATAAAACAACTTTAGGAAGAATGAAAGCTGAAGATCCAAAGTCACCTAAAATGTTATGGGAGGTGTCCCTGCTCACTCTGGTGGGTTGATGCCGCCTTATGGAACTCAAGGCTCACTACATTACGTATTGCAATAGCCACAACAACCTCCATTCCAAAAGAGCTTATAACTTAAGCTTAGTCAATAGAAAAGCATTCCACTGTATAAATAAAAGACAAGGAATTTGATACTATGTTCTACTATAATACCCTTCTTTTAGAAACTTAAAGATCTTATTTTTTACATTGCATATTATTAATTAGACATAGGTAAAATTATTTCCCATTGGCGATGTAACAGCTGTTTTTAAAGCAAATGTTCAGTCTTTACAGCCATTCAGAAAAGATTAATTCTTGTATTACTCTGTTTTTTGTTGTTTCTACCTTACTTTTTTTTACATGGAACTTCTTCATTCCAAGCTATATATAGACTGATAAGCTACACTAATCTAGCTAAAATTAGTAAACACATCTAATTTTAAAACTATTGTAATTGTACTGGTATTGAGACTAAGCAGAAAGACAAAGGTGAGGACAAATACCTAGTAAAAATCTCTTTGTGAGCTTATATGAAGAGCACGATCATGGGTTGGAAGCTTCTTCTAATCATATTAGGGAATGAATTAGGAGAAATTAGACACTTATAGCTTTAGTAAAAGAAAAAAAAAAACACTCAGAATGGCTAAGATATGTTGGTCCTTAGTGTGTGAATAAGAAAAGAGAAGCTTAATGCAGAGACATGCAGGGCCCAAACCCAGGCTTCATGAACACTGGACATGGAGTCTAGATAAGAGCTTACTTTAAGTGAATTCAAATAGTTTTAACACATGATAGAAGATAAAAAATCAGTTTATTGAAATAGAAGGTAAGTTGTCAATTATTTGAGAGCTCCAAATTTTGTAGTATTTTATTAAGCTAAACTATGTTCAATGATTCCCAGATGTGACTTATCCTCAAAATTGCCTGTGCCTCTTTTACATGATGCTTTTTGGACCAGGAAGTCTTCCTATTATCTGAGTCTGAGCAGTATCTCAGATAGGTGTTGCAAGTTGATGGAATCTGCCTGGATTCCCAGCTCCAGAAATTTGGATATACATGGTAAAACTTATTGTCATCACTGGCCTTTGGTCAGCTGAAAGAATTTCATGGCATTTCTTGACCATATTCCTGTAAATGGTCATCCTAGTCCTCCAAGGCTATAATTTCTAGCATTTGTCAGAAATTATTAAGAGTCTGTTGGATAGGTGAGTCTGTCAGACCATGGTCAAAGTTAAAATTTTCAGGAACCATGATCTTGCAGCTGCAGAAACACCTTGATGCTGTTTTTCTTAGATTCAGTAGCTTCAAAAGAAGTCGAGCAAAGAACTGTCAGTAATATGCTTAATAACAGCGGGACCCCCACATACCAATACTGTAAATAATTACTTTTCCTACTTTTGTGAGGCTACGGTTAAATTTGTGATTTTTTTCATGTCTACTATCATCAGGGTTTGAGGTTTGGGTGACTATATTCTTTTTCATTGCCTCCTATTATGTAATTCTGGTTTGTCTTTTTCATGCTACTTCTCCTTGTCTGCCATCACCATCTTTATCTTTACAACCTGAAAAGCTAATTTGCTTTTCTTACTACCACTTTTCCTGCTATCTGATCATCATCATCATTCATTTCAGCTTCAGATTTCTTTTCCAGATGAAAGATAACCAGTTAATTATGAGTGTTACTCTGCTCTTTCAGAGTACCCATTCATATATTATTTCTGTTGTTTCTTTTTTTTTTCTAGTGACAACACCATTTTGATTTCTTAGCCAATGTGCTCACCATTGTCAACTCATCAACTCATATGGTGAAAAGATCTTCAGCAGATGACTCAGGCAAAATTCACATTACGAAGATGTGAATTGTGCTTGCAAATTGTGATCACAAAGGTAATCTGAAGTCAATACAAAAATCTTTTAATCTCAAAGATGTCTGCCTTAGCTTGCAGACCCTTCAAAAAAACCATTGAAGCCAGTCTCCACAGCAGACTCCAAAATATGAGTTATTCTTGTGACTGCTCTACTGCTTGTGTACACTAGGCTCAATAGCAATGTTTACCAATTGTCCAACTTAGAATGTATATTGTGTTTTCATAATGGAGCCTTAGAAAGACATTGAAAACCATCGCCTTTAGGAAAATTTATATTTTAGATATAAAATGAATAATAATAGATAGAAGCAGACAATATTTGCTGGAATATAAAGGTCTCTGTCTTCTTCCCATGTGCGTGTTCTACAGGAGAGTGTGGATGCTGACAGAGAGAGGGTAGTTACAAGAAAAATAAAGTGTGAGAAGAATCAGAAAAGTATGTAAGGTTATTATAAGAGGACTGATGCTTTAGATAAGAGGTTGGCAAACTTTTTCTGTAAAAAGCCAGACAGTAAATATTTTAGATTCTGAGGGCCATATGGTCTCTGCCATTGTAACATGAGAGCACCCTCAGATGACACATAAACAAATGAGCATAGCAGTGCTCCAATAAACTTTACAAAAATAGTCAGCAAGCTAGATTCGGCCCATGGGCCACAGTTTGCCAACTCCTATATTAGATTATAATTAATATTTGATGAAATAATGCTTTGAAAGGAGAACAACAGTCATGGGTTCAAGAACAATCTCTGACATTAGCTGTCCAGAGAAAACATTTTCCTAGCTAGCAAAATTTTTACATCTGTAAACTGAGGTTAAACTTACCTTTTCTAAAGTAAAGGTAAAGTAAATTTCTGCTCTAAAATGATAGGAGTTTTCTCTGTGCTCACTTATTTTCTTATATTTAAGAAAAAAAATATTGTGTTATGTGTTTACAAAGACTAAGTAAAAGTTGTTCATAAAATCATGCAAATCATTTAAATTTTTTTGAAATGAGTGATTTCTCACAAGGGAAAAAGGAAAGAAGCTCTTATTCTAAATATGTGGAATGCTTTCTTAGTTTTTATTCTGTGAGTCATCATAATTTGTCATGGCTCCCTTAAGGAATCTCAATGAAAAGCAGGTCACATGAAGCCCTGGGGAATACAGGACAGATGCACTTGAAACTTTTTTTTTTTTCTGGACTAGATCATGTCGAATTTTTTAGGAAATAACAGCTTTTGTTTACTTATACCAAAAGTCTTTTTATTTCAATCCTTATCCATCACACAAAAAAATTGTTTTGGATTCCATTTCAATAAGTTTTTAATTCTGAGATTCTCAAAGCTGACCCCTTTTCTGGACTTATACAAATCATAGTATCTGCGTTTCTACCATTTCTAAGTTTTCTAACTCTGGCAATTTATGGTATGTTGGGGTTAATTTCTTTGTACAACAGAAAGATGCATTGTTCAAAACCTTCCAGAATCTAATGTGACTCTTCCCTACTCTGTCCTGTACCAGATCCAGTCCTGGAGACCTCATCTGTATTTCAGCCTGTCCCCGCAGAATGACCTGACTTATCCAGTGGGTCTCACCATTCCTTTAAACCAGTCTTCAGTTTGAGTTACCTAACACCAGAGCTATACATTTATTAATCCTTTGCTCAAATGTTGAAAACCACAATGTACTGAGACAAAAACTTTACTCATTCAATACCTTTAATGAATATTTGTGAATTGTTTATTCTATGTCATGCACTGAGCTAGGGAAAGGGATTCAAACATGAACCGTCTCTTGGGGTGTGTTGGGAGCCGACTCATAGGAAAGTTTAACTGAGAAGTTAACCTTTGAACATAAGTCTCACAAGTCTTGCTAGGCTCCTAGGAAA
>PVKZ01000658.1:542500-675513 GCA_004027375.1 Macroglossus sobrinus | reverse complement strand
ACTCTGCCAACTGGAGTCAGTGGGCTATTATAAATTTATATATGCATTTAATCTGCCTGGAGAATTTTTTTACTTATATGGTACATCAACATTTCAAAACAACCTTTTAAGATACAGAATCTTCCAAGAAGAAGGTTCTTTATATGTGAGAGGCAGCTTTCCTTCTGAGGGACAGCAATGACTAGTTTGTTTGAGTACAAAACTGACAGTTGGGAAAGTCTGAAATATAATTCTGGCTTTTCTACTTCCTTAGGTTGGCCATACAGAATAAACACGAACCTGTTAAGCAAGCAGAATTTGGGAGAAAACACATACACATTTCAAAGAAGAGCTAAAAAATGTATGGGTTAGCAAAATATCTTGACCATGATTGGAGTGACCTTGTCTGATTAGATCTAGATAGAAACCATTGGTAAAATTATCACAAAGACTTCATGAAATTTTGCAAAATGAAAGGAGAATGAGATAAAAGGATTCTGTAGAAAAGTGCATTGTTCTGTGAAATTATTTTGCCTTTATAATCTTTGCCTTTAAATGTTGTGAATGATTGATTTTTTGAAGATTAATAAAAATTAATAAAAAATTAATGAAAAAATGTTATAGTCTGAATAAAAAGTTCTTATAGAAATTCATTTTGTTGTACTCTGGAAGATGAATCTTAACCTCTGATAAAACTCCTATGTAGATGTGATCCCCTATCAAGATGGGGCCCTTAGTGTTAGGTATCTCAGAGAAATATTGATTCCTAATTGCTGGTTGAGGTATACTCTGCAAATAGTATGACTGCAAATAGTATTTATAGGGAATATCTGCAGTCTTTTTAGTTTAAAAAACTTTCTGTAAGAAAACAAAATTTACCACAGAGTCTGAGAAAGTTACTTCAAACTATCTGATGGAAAGTGGAAATAAAATAAAATTCCAAGCTGTCAACCGGAAGCAACTAGGGAATTGAGGAATAAAATAGAGGATATAGTAAGTAGATAGAGGTGTTAATAGAAGGATTCTGATATCAAGGAGAATTTCTCTTTCAAATGGGCCATTGAAATCCTGGTTTAGGAATTGTTAGGACTATGAAATGGATTAATCAGTTAACTGGATTGTTTGTCAAAAATTTAAACCTCTCCAAAATGGAAGCCTAGTCTCTTAAAGAATAATTAGCAAATTCAATCTTTAACCAAATTCCTGAAGTAGGCTAATATATTAGACCAGGAAATAAAAAATAATTGACATAATCACATATGATTTTAGTGGTTCTGGATACATAACTTAAAAGAGGTATAGATAGCCGTGACCAGTTCACAAATTCTGAAGTGAAACGTCATAACTCGATTGAAGAGATCATGAATCTTTATAACTTGATTAAGCATGTAGTAGGTCCACTCATATAACGATAACAAGCTCTTTGTTATGTATTTTTTTTATTGCATTTGTCACAAGAGGATCCAATAGAACAATGATACCAAGTTTAAAATATTATATCTATCTGTGGGGTGTTATGTGACTAAAATTCCCTGACCTATGTTGGGCTATGTTTATAATTCTTTTTTGAAACTAGTCTACATAGTGGGATTACCTCTAGGCCAAGAATTTCAATTTTCATTTTTTTGATTACTTCCAGTCTCTGAGATCTAACTATTGATCCTCAGACCATACATCAAATTATTTGCATCTGCATTTAGATAGCTCAAAAGAGTGACTTTAGACTCATGATGTCCAAACTGAATTCATATTTTGTTCAAACCTTGTCCTAATTCTAAATTCTTTGTCTTAGAGAAGAGTCTTCCATCTAACCAACTACCTGCAGAATCTCCTTCTCTCCTCTACCATCTATTTACCTTCCTTTATCCTGCCTGAACCTACATTTTCTTCTGTAACATAGGTGGGAAAAATTATCCTTTGTCGTAATGATTAAGTGGAAAATTAAGGTTAAACACTTCATTCACTTTAACCTTTATGACAAACTCTTTTGTCATAGGCACAGACACATTCACGCATATACCAATATGCGAACATACACACATAGTATATTTCCTGGAAGAAAAGTAACCAGAATACCATTAGCATAAACAAGTTTCAAAGATACTGGGCATGAGAAGGCTCTCAAAGAAAATCCTAACTTGGGAAGTACGATAGAATGTTTCATAGGGTTTTAGCAGAAGAGAATCAGGTGAAATTCAGCCAATTTCAGAAAAAAATTTGGTCGAGTATGTTTTCAGAGAAGACAAGAATTGCTCTTGGGAAGGAAGAGTTAGGGGTTAAGATTGTGTGCAAAAGAGTGTGGGCAAGAACACCTACGGGGCAAGCACATGTGAATGCCACTGTGGAAAAGTCCTTCAGTCTTCAGAGTCTCTCACAGGTTCCAAAAAAAGAATAATGAAAATAAAGAAATCCTGAATAACCTCTATACGAAAGTATAATTAGAAAGCTCATGGCATCTGCTTATTTTATTGTATTTTGTTGTGAAGGCTTTTTAAAATTAAATTTTCCTTGACTGTAGCTTTTATTAAACAGGAGTGTGCCTGTATTTATATAAATATAAATTGTTTAAATACATTAAAGGATCACTTTTAGAAAACATCTCCATAACCTCATTTTAAACAGAAATGTCAGGAGTACTAATTTAAAAAGTATATGTGCACCAATATATATTATAAATATTTCAGGATTTGCTAGCAAAACCCTCGGATATATGGTTATACCAATCATTCTAAATCCAAAATGGAAATAAACCACAGTGTCTTATATGATTTCATTATTAAGTTATTTATTTTTTTTAAAGATTGTACTTGTATTTTTATTTAAAATATATTTCTGGTGGGTTTGAGATTAAGGTTAAAGTTTTCACCATTTGCAGTAGTAAAGTTGATATAGGTACTCAAAAATAGGCATCTAATCTTGAGGAATAAGATATGATATGTTGAAATAATTACAATGAGAAAAGGAGAAACACAACTAATATAGAAACTTCTCGACAATAGATAATACTGATATAAGAAGGGATTTCACCAAAAATTGGGATCTAGAATTGAAAGAGACATAAATGTTTAAATAACAATCATGAGCAAGTTAAAGAAATCATGAACAAGTTAAAAATGTTGACAGATTAAATATTTGATAGAATAAATGGGTTATTAGAATGTGTGAGATGGAGGGCATGCTGAAGGAAAATATGAGAAAAAAATATTTAATAGACTTGCTATAGATTCTAATTGAAATAAAATATTTTAGTTAATCAGAAGTTCTGGAATATTAACAGTAAAGACAGGAAAAAAGATTTTAAAGTAGAACCATGTTCTTCTGTCAATCCACTCTACCTTCCACTTCTCTTCTCCTTCTTTATCATCACATCTCAGGCCCTTTCTTCCAGTTACTGTCTTTTCAAAGAATTAAGTTGCATAGTTTCTGTTTTTTTGGAATGCAAACAGGCTTTGAAGATTCCTTTCTAACTGCTTCGTCTTATAACATTTTAATAGGTGTGTTTTTTCCAATATATTAGATTGAAATTACTGTCAAATGAGCAATACAAAAGTGAGAATGATTTCTTTGCATCAAGCTTCCTGAACTAGTAGTGGAGTCATTCATTGAGTTTTGGCAAGAATATCACACAAAAAGATATGTTCTTCTTAGCACAGCATATCAGGAGGCACGTGATGGTGTTTTGTCCTACACTGAAGATATTAACTTTGATTCTTTGACTAGAGTGGTATTTGCTAGGTTCCTCTATAGTGAAGTTGTAATCTTTCCCTTAGTAATTAAGAAATAATTTGTGGTGAGATTCATTGAAACTCTGAATTGTCCTCTTCTTCATTAAATTTCACTCACTACTTTAGAATCCATTGATTAAAAGTCGATTAAATATCAGTTACTAATTCTACCATTATTTACTTATTAGTTGGCATTCTACTAGGAGAAAAAACAACTTTCCTTCCTTCATCCCTTTTCCCCCCTCCTTTCTTTCCTCTTTCCTTCCCTCTCTTCCTTCTTTCCTTCCTTTCTTTTTTCCTTTCTCTCTCCTCCTCTTCCTCCTCTCTTTCTGTCTCTCTGTCTCTGCACTTCTCTCAGTATGAACCCAGTGATTCTTATTTTATTTAATGAACTGATTATCATTATGTACTTTGAGCTCAAAATGGCCAGATTTGGCCAGTGAGAGACCCTTTAAATCCTTTGTCCTCTTAATAAGATCAGATTATTTTTGAGTACTTTCTTATTGTTCTGAGCACTAAGATGTTCTAGAAAACTTTTTCTTTTGCTGAGATGTCCTAGAATCTAGCCTGTCCTTGCTAATTTTAGGGTAATGGAAATTTGGTTCTGTTAGGTCTTCCCTATTTGCTTCCTACGTGCTTCATGCTGTGTTCCAGCTAGGAGAATGAGTCAGCACCTTATGCATCCATTGATATGAATATTTTTCCTCTTAATCTAGTAGATTCCTTAAAGAATCTAGATGGTTTCTGAAAGCTCTTTTAATTTCCTTAGAAGATACAGCTTTTAGTCACTTCATATTCAATCTTTGCCATGGATGTCCCAGGCAAAGGCACTTATGCAATCTTGCTCACAATGGCCTTTCTACTGGAATTCAATTGATCAGCCCATGGTTCTCCAGTGTTTTATTTTATTCAAATTACTTAAAAGAAAAACAACAACAACAAACGTTGCACTCTTTATCATTTAGGATCCTAGCAGGGCCTAGAATCATCTTCATTTAGGATCCTAGCAGGGCCTAGAATCATCTTAGATAGTTCACATGAAAAGTTTTTAATAAAAGAATAACATTAAGTTGTGAGCAGGGGTAAGAGTGCAAATGGACACTGGAAGGACACAGAGTTATGGTGAACCACTGAAGTGAGGATCATGGAGGAAGGGCTCTGTGAAGACAATTTTAGTTGTAGAGAAATATAGCCACTGCCATATTTGTGGCACCGAAGCGGAGAGGAAAAGGGAGAGTAAATGTAGATTTTTATTTCTTTCCATCCTTCTGGTTATGCCCTCATTGGCTAAAACTAACTGAAGGTCAGCCTGCAGGAGAACCCAGTATATGCAATAAACTGTATGAACACTGTATTAGTCAGGGTTCTCTGAACAGAACCAATAGGAGATATATATGTGTGATATATATATATATATATGAAAGCTGGCATTATAATTTAGTATTCTAATTGAGTCCAAAGGCCTGAGATTGAAAAAGAGCGAGCAGTTTGATAGTTTAACTCCCAGTCTGAGTCCAAGAGCCTGAGAATAAGGAGCACAGATGTCCAAGGGCAGGGGGAGATAGATGTCTCAGCTCAAGCAGAGAGAGCAAATTTGCCCTTCTTTCGATATTTTGTTCTATTTGGGCCTTCAATAGATTGGTTGATGTCCACTTGCATTGGAGAGGGCCACCCATCTGCTTTACTCAGTCTACTGATTCAAATGCTAATCTCTTTCAGAAACACTCTCATAAACACACCCAGAAATAATGTTTTACCAGCTATCTGGGCATCCCTTAGCCCAGTCAAGTTGACACATAAAATTAACCATTACAAGCACAGAGAAACCAGAGAGGGGAGGGAAATGGAGGGAAACAGAGAAAGAAGAGCTGGCACACATGCTCAAACACAGTCTTCTTCACCATCACTAGGGAGCTTTGTGCAATTTATTCTTTAGCGAGGTTGTAGATGCTGAGTTCCTTGTGCTTAACAGCTCAAAGATGCACTTTTAATTTGGTTCAAAAGATTCTGCTGTATAGAAGCCATATCATATTTGTTTTATTAGAAAGAGCTTGTACCTCTTTCTTTCTTTTGAAAAATCCAATTTGTTGTTCCGCTGAGAGAAAGTATGTCAGGTGCATATGTGGATAAGGCCGTCATAAACAAGTCTCCATTCATCTCACACAATCTAACCCTGTTAGAAGCTATCATTAGGGTGTTTTCAGTGGGGACTAAAGTTGATTATGAGAGAACAAAGAAGCAAAATCATACTATATAATAAAAATGGAAATTAGTTTAAACTCTCAGCTCCATTTCCTGAGCAATGAACATAAAGTTCATGTTCTGCACATCTGTTTCCTGAGATGGATCTATAGCTATGTTCGGGTAAACTAAATTAAACCCCGAGTAGGTTTTTAGGTTCATCCTCAAAACTAAAATCATATATCTTGGTCTCTCTGTGGGTGGATTCAGGGACATACCACTTGGGGTTTTTGTGAGGGTTGTGATTTCCTCATTTTTACAAGAACTATAAAATTACAGTATTTCCCCATTATATTTTCCCTTTTAAGCTTGGCAAGCAAGTTGTACAGATCTGGTGCCAATATGATACTTAAGGCCAAATGTCTGCATTTTAGAAAATTTAATTATGAAGAAAAGAATTTATCAAAAGCCTGCTACTGATAGAAATATTTTTATTAAATATATTTTCATCCAGTTATGAACCCAAGCAGCTTTCTTTTTTCTTTTTCTTTTTTCTTTTCCTGAACCATTTTGCTGCTGTGTTTACAGCCTGATACTGCAGCGCTATGCTAGCAAAGGAGACTAGGAAGCAGACGTGACCAGACACAAAGGTGATAAACGCTTGTCTCATTTCAATGTTCAGCCAGAGTGGAATGCAAATAGCAAGCAGTGTATGACAAAAAGTAAATGAGATCTTTAAAATCCTTCTTTTAATAATCTTAGATGGTATTGGCAACTCAGGTAAGGCTTTTCTATGAATATAGGATTTTTAGCTCAGCAAAATCCCCTTAAAAGCCAGATAAGAGGTAATATAACATTGTCCCTGAAATATAAATGACATTTTTTCTTTTTTTTTCTACACTGGCTTTTAAACATACAAACACATTACATACCTATATCAGTCTTACATTGTTTAATTACATACTCTAATGCCTACTACGATAGGACACTGTCCTGGGTCCTGGAAAATCAAAGGTCAACAATATAAAAAAATGTGTCTTCTAGAAGATTACAGGTTGCCTGGAGGTGCCATACACAGAGACAGATAACAGCTGAGTGCAACATGGCAAACTGCTCTAATACAGGTGCGAATACAGTGCTTGTTGGATCACTGGCAAGAGAGCAAGTAGCTCTGCCCTTGGAATGAAAGTGTACAAAAAAAACATACATAGAACTAGATTGTGAAAGATCAAAGGCAAGGATTTTTCCAGATATAATAGACAGAACAAACTATTCACAATACAGAGTCCTATGATGATAAAGCCCAGCAATTTTATATCTTCTTTTGTTAATTTCAAGATGACTTAGTACCATCAAGAAGAGTGGAACTAGCTCTTTACACTGTCTTGAGTTTGGATCAGTAGAGCTTTGAGATGTCCTTGGGATATATATTGAAGTTGACCCATGTTTAAATTTTGGTCTAGCCTTAGGCCACCTGGTTGTTAAGAGCTTTAGTGTTCTAATACCTTAAATAATGAGAATAATACTCCATCAGAGTACTCATTAAATCACACCTCTTGTAAAAGTCACAGGGCAGCTGAGAGATCATTGCACACCAACTTACGTATGAATGACCTTGATTAGCACAAGTTTTAGAGTCAGATAACCTTGGGTATAAATTTCTCATACCACTTAGCTGAGTGAGCCTGGGCAAGTTAACTGACTGTTCTAATAGTGTGTGTTTTTGGCTGTACGATGAGCACAATGAGGCTTAATAGCACTGGTGGTACGATTGTAAATACTCAACTGAAAGTAAGTCTTTCCCAGCACACTAGCTGGCCCATAGCAGCTGCTCAGTAAATGAGTGATGGGAAAATGATGCAGAGAAAACATTTCATTTATCCTAAAGCATGATGTAGGGAGTGAAGGCAATACTGTCTTAATATAAGAAATTTTACATTCCACTTTTAAAAAACCCACACCAAAATACCTCCTTTCTAAAATAATGTTTTGTAGCCCCTGGCACTTTTGAGATGGCATTTGCATCTGCTTGCTCTATTCTGCAGTTTACAGGGAAGACGGTGGTGAGCAGTATGGTATGTAGCAAGTGAAGGGTATATATAATGATGAAAAAGATGAACAGGATATTCTTGTTTTTGCCATTCTAGAACCCTCTTCCCCCCACTCCCACCTTCAACAGAACAGGTTTCTGACATAAGAACACAGTGGTAGTTGTATAAAAGGTTCTAGAAAACATGCATCTGAGATAGATTAAAATCTATGAGGGTCTCCTCTCCTATTTTTCCTCCTGGAGCAGGTTTCTTTGTCTCCTGCAGCCACGCTCAAGCTGAACTTGTCAGCAGCAGCACAGGAAGATCTGTGATCTGAATCTCGGACTTAAGTTGTTTACTGTTGAGTGTATTCAGGCATCGTTGCATTTTCTTCTCTTTAATATGTTATTGGCAGTTGGATGGCTTAAAGCATCTCTGTCCAAATGGAAGCTTTTCCTGCTTTGTTCTCCCTTCCCTCTGCCTCAGACACATGGCCACCTGGCATATGCTGTGAGTTCTCTGTGCAGAGACTGCCAGCATGCAAACAAAGCCTGGGTGGACACGCATGACCAGGGCAGCACGATGGCTGTGAACTCATTTAAACCGCTGGTCAGTTGGTCAAACATTCAGATCAAACGGTTTCTTTGACTAAATTAACCATAGGAACAGTATATTCTGTCATGTATAGACACAAAAAAAGAACAGTAGTAATTCACAAGTTTCTTTTCAACGACTCACATTGCTGAAAAACAGTTCTCTAAAACTTTGATATTTAAAAAGTTCAGACTCAATCATTATTGGCCAAATGTTTTCTAAAGAAAAGCCAAAATCTTTGGTTTAAAACACAATCCCCATATTTTCCTAAAAATTACAAAGATTTTTAGAAAGCTTTGAAATAGCTACTTTAGACATAACAGGCAGTATTCAAGATTGGTATATCCTAGGAGGTAATTTCTCTATATGTCTAAATTATAATAAAAATAATTTGGAAAGAAAAGAGAACAAACTTGCAAATAGAGGTAGATAATAGGATTTTTTAAAGTGGTAGCCACACATATTTTTGGCATTCCTTTTTTCTCGAGGTGATACTTTATACAGCACAGCTTGCTTTTCACAAAGAGAAAACATAATAAAAAGTACATAAAGGATTCAGTGTCTCAATTCCCTTGTTTTTCTAAATTTAATTTTACTATTAAAAGATAAATACAGTATTTTTTAGAGCTTTAGGTGGATGCACAATTGTTGCTATTTTTGCTAAGAATAATTTGTTAGTAAACATGGTACATCTCACTAAGTTTAACATAAAACGGTGTACTTACTGTTACGAAAAGACAGTGCTTCCTCAAGCTGGCACATTTTTTCCCCCATGTGCAGTGAAATTAAACAGCAGAGGCCATTGAACTATATTAGAATATTGAAGCTAAGTACTGTATAGTCTCAGGTCTTTGAAAGGCACAGTGTATGGATTTGATTTGTGATCAGTATTCATAAGATAAACCACAGACAGGTAAGTCAACATAGCCAAGCCCTCGCCCAGGGGATCCAAATTTCAAAGAAAACAGTCAAATGCCATAGATGGCAGCAGCTGTGGAAAGTAAGTCACATTAACTATCCAGCTGTGGTCAGGTCAATTCAATTTTGTTGATTACCTCCACACCCTCTGTTGAGGGGTAGGATTTCAAAATATACAATCAAGGGCCCTACCTATAGTACACTTGTCTGGCTTATGCAAAGAAAGCAAATTAATAGTACAAGATAATAGATAAAAGATGCCAAAACAATGGGTTCTTTGATTCCTCTCTCTCTGCCCTGTCTTTTCCCTTTCTCCTACTTCCATTTCCATTAACCAGATATCAGATTATGTAAATTGTCTCTCCTGGAATGTTATTTATCCTGAATTATAATTATCCAGGTTCAAGTTGTCAAAATCCTTCTTTTACATTATGTCAACACCCTACTTACTATTTCATTCCTTGGCCTTAAATTTGTCAGACTATGTCAATGTCTGTATCTGTATCTGTGTCTGTATCATCTATATACCTATAGTTGTATCTGTACCTGTAGATCACTTGTAGCAGGATCATCTATTTATTCTTTAATAAATCTATATTTTCTAGAGAAAAACATTGTATCTGAACTTTCATACTTTCACCCTAAACTGAATTTCCTACTTAATTTATCATAATTTCCTTTTCTGACAGACTATGTGTGTTTGCTTATGTGTAAATGCAAAATCCTTTGATAGATTTATACTTTATTTTCTAAATAAAAAATATAAATTTATATGCTTTAGCCAGATATTCATAATTTCTAACAATGTATTCCACAAGCTGACTTTTCTACCCAATTTATTATAATTTTTTATTTTACACCCATTCTCTATTCAGGCTAGTTCCTTATATACAGGAAATATATTCTCATCTTCCTGTTATTGATCATGCAATCTCCCAAGCTTAGCATTTTCTTCCTTTCATTTCCATGTTTGTAAATTCTATACATTCTTTTATGTTTGATTCAAGTATAACTGGTACCATGAAACCTTTCCTGATTTCCCAACTCAACTCAACTCAATTATAGTTATAGAATTTTCTATATGCTATTTGGGGTTGTTACTTTTTATAATTGTATTTTTTTACCCAATATTTATTGAGAATTTTTTATGTGTCTAGTATTGCAGTAAGATATGAAATAAAAGATGGAAAAAACCATATTGTCTCTACCCTCAAGATGTTTACAGTCTGGTGGTGAGACAGATATGAGAACAAATATAACATCATGTTGAAAAGGCTCTGGAAGTATAGAACAACAGATGCTATTCTATGAATAAATGGCTATATTATTATCTAGGGCATTATGAAATGTATAACAGAAGAAAAAATGCTTGGATTGAGAATGAAGAATACACGAGAGTTCATAGGGAACCACAGAAGGTATACAGCTGGATGCATGCAAAAGGGCATTCCAGACAGATGAACACATGCAAAAGCATGTGTTTAATTACATATTCGAGGATAACTAAATAATTCAGAATGCCTGAAATTTAAGCTGCACAGAGGGAAATGGTAAGAAGTAAGATGAGAGAGGCAGTGAGGAGAGAGATGGTAAAACCCTTAGCTTCTATACAAATTTGTAGCTCAGCTTGTAGATTACCAAGAATATGATCAGATGTGCATATTAGAATTATCATTTTGAATAAGTTATGAGATGAGGGTAACAAGTCAGATAGTTATTTAAGGGAGGAAATAATATTAGGTTTCCTTTTTCTTTTTTTTTTAATACATAAAGCATGGGTAGTAGGAATAGAACGATACAGAGAAGTTAGGAAGGTGCTACGTATGTGTCTTGGGAGGTATCATTACTATACTAAAAGATGAGTGAGAAGGCACAGGTTTGGTCCAAGTAGAATGAATATGGCTCCAATTTCAGTGAATTAAGTTTTCACTATTTATCCAGATGTTTCTTTAGATTCATTACTTTTGCTCTTAGCCTGTTAGGTTCTTTAGAGCAGAATCTGCAGTTTCTTCTACATATTTTCATTTCACATAATCTAGGGTCTTGTATTTAGCAGTTAAATTGGGAATTAGTAGACCTGGGAGTTTATGTAGATCTCGAAACTGTGCCAATCTGGCCTTTTAGGAGACTTCAAGTCTATGACAGACCACCTCTGCCACTTCAGAGGCAAAGAAGATTCAAAAACGTTTTCCCTTCTGTCCTAGGGGTTTTAGATGAACTCAATGATTGGCATGAAGATGTTCCAGACAAGCTGTGGTCTCTTTCAGACAATATGGAATCCCTGGAAGGCTTTTGCTAATTCATGTGTCCTGTGAAGTGAAAACAGTTGGTTAGTGATCAGCTATGATTTTCCTAAGCCAGCTCATCAATTTCTGGATTCAAGATCCCAGGAAGTACTGAGTGGTTTTAAATGACAACAGTATTAATGTACTAATATCTCAAAGGCTATCTATTACCTTTGGAAGAACTAGGGTACCTAAGTTTAAATCCAAAAATCCCTAGAAACATACATCCTCAAGATTTCCCACATATGTTTTGTTTGAACAGTAATACTAGGACCATTTTCTATTGAGGTAGAAAATAAGGAAGCATTAAAGATATATCCAGAACAATATGTTTTTCAGTTTGTCACCAATTTGGACTGTTACAATTTATTTATGAATTTAACAAAATATTTAATATTTTTTTAGTTTAGTGTTTAGCTTCTAGTGTTTGCTTGTGGTCTACTTTGGAAAATGACGGATTTTGTTTCTTATATCAACTCCTGTTCAGTTTTAATAACACTGTAAAATAACATTTTAATTTTAGTTATTTCTTAGAAATGAGAACAATGATTTTTAATTGGTGGGATTTCAATTTCCCAAGAACAACCCAATTTATAATTTTAAAGCATTTTTTTTCCCTACAAAGCTACTTATCCAAATAAAGATATTGTCTAGTGCAATTTTCTGATATCTCTGAAGGGAGTAAGAAAAAGAAATATAATTGAACAAATTGAAGCACTTTTTTTTTAGTTTTAGTGAAAATCTTAATATTTGAGAGGACCAAATAATTTGCCAAATCCTTACTGCAGTATTGCATTTTCTGAAATTGTTAATAACAACATTATACAATATTATTCTAGTTTGGATATGCTATAGTTATAATAGGTTTTTACACAGGAATAATATGGTAATTTAACACAATAAAAAGAAGTATAGAGAAGACAAACAAAGAGAATATTTAGATACATTTTACATGTCATTGACCTGCTACACGCAAACACAAATAAATGCTAAATGGAAAATTAGTCAAAGAAGCAAGAGTAAGAAGAAATTCAAAGCAGGTGATATCCATTATAATTGCAGATCATTAGGACAGAATTCCTCAGAGAAGAGCCGCCAAACTTCTGTTGGTTCACATGCTAAAGAAGTTACAAAGAAGTGAGACCGTGTTTTATTTCCCTGACTAAAACTTATTATTAACATGATTCCTTTCTGGCTAAAAAAAAATTTTAATTCTACTTTTCTGACTTTATGGATTTATACAATTTTATAAGAGATATTGATGAAAATAATCACAAAACATATACTTTTATGCATGGAGAAAAAAGATGGTGTATAAACTTGTCATTATATAGGAGTGGGAATATGTGGGACCGTTTATTTAAAGATTGATGGTTCCTACTGCAATGCATGTGTTGAAATAGCCTTATCATTTCCTAGACAAGAAAGCCACTGTTTCAGGAAAGTCTCCATGGAAAATGCAGAGTACATTTAGATTAATGAAAAAAGAAATGTAGTAAGACACTCCACCAAAATGGTGCACCAGCCACATTCCATGTTTCCAGAGACTGTACTGCATGTTGCAGTCTTGCTCTCAAGGAATTTCTTTCAATCCCCATTTTGAGACAAAAGCTATGTATAAAGGTCATCATCCTTCACTTGCTTTGAGAGAAATATCTGGGTATCAAATCCCTTTTGGATAGGATTGAAGAGCAAAAACACCACCATTTCATTCTGTGACTGTGCAAATATTTTTATTGAATAAGTGATAGGATCTCATACTTGGGACATTTGTTCTCTTGGTTGATCTAGTGGGCAGGAGAGACTTGGTATACTTTGCCTATTTTTCTTATTTGCTCACTTACTTCAAGGCAGGAGAATTTAGAAGCCATCATCCTCTAAGAAGGCTGCTCCTGACTGTCTAACTCATATTTTTTCTAACATCATGGGTTAATCAAGATAAAACCATACTTGAATATACATTTGTACAGATCTCTGTAGTATGTATTGTAGAAGTTACCAGGGAAGTAAGTAAGATCTTATTCTAAGGAGTTAATTCCACAAAATGCAGAACCAGGAGTCAGAACTTAGGTTTATAACTATAAGATTAACATTAATCATATTACATCACAAATTATCAAATGACATAGAGAAAGAAATATTTCACTCACTGTTTTAATTGAGCTTAATCTTATGATGAACAGAACATTTTCTGGGGCTCATCCAAAGACCATATCACAATCTACAAGAGAATAAAAAGGTACAATTTGTAGATTTACATTAAATATATTAAAATATATTTGTAATTTTATTATGATAATGAAGCCTAAAAGGCTAGTTTGAAATGACCTTTTTAGAGAATTTTCCTGTTGTTATATAGTTTTGAATCCTTGAAAAAGTGCTGTTTTCTGAGTTTTCTAATATGTATTCTTTATATAATTTGAATTATGTAATTTTAGAATTGGAAAAACAGCCATTTATCATTTGTGTGTTTCAGGGAAGTAGAGGATGGAAGGGCTGATAAAAAGGTTGAATAATACCTAGACCCAAAACTGTCCTCCTAGGCCACAGTTTAGTGAACACTGTATGATAGATTCACAGAATATTAAAAAAATTAATAATCTAACCTCTCCATTTTTACAGACCTGGAAACGAAAACCAGGGGATTAAGTGACTCATTCACATTCACAAGCAAGTTGGTAACCAAACCCGAACTCAAATTCAGATATTCTATGTCATAGTTCAGCTTGTTTCTCCAAGTCATCCTAGTTCTCTAAATAGTATAGCTTAATTTTTAAATTTTTTGAAAAGGTACAACCACATGGTTCTTTTATAAAAGGTATAGAGTGAAAAAGTACATTTTTTACTCCTTTCCTCTTTTATTTACTTCCAATTAGTTCCTCTCTCATCACATCCTCATCCAGGTAACTTCCTTCAAAACACTGCTCAAAATCACTACCTCATTGAAGTCTCCCTTACACGTTCTACTTAAATCAAGACCCATACCTCCAGGACTCTGGATCTCATTTACCTACTTTAATTTCTCCACAGAACAATCACCCTTTAACATATTATATATTCTACTTTTTTTTTTACTTGTTATTTATCTCTCCACACAAGAATGCACGATTGCATGATACACAGAAGGAATCTTTGTCTATTTCTTTAACTGCTATTATTCCAAGTGTTTAGTGGAAACTAAATAAATATTTGTTGGATTGAGTTAAATTGAACAACTGTGTGTCTGCTTGTGTGTTTAATGCATTACTCCTTGAATATCCTATAATTTCTGTTTTCTGAATAACGAAGGGATGCTATTTAGTACATGGATACTCATAACTATTACATCTTCATTGTGAATGTACCTTACATAATTGTAAAGATCCTCCTTTTGTACTACTCCATGTTTTAACCATGAGTTCCATTTTAGTTGATAATAAAATTATGACTCTACTTTTGATTTGCATTTGCATGGTGTTCTTTTGCCTATCCTTTTACTTTTATATCATCTTATTATGTTTTCTGGATTTTTTTATCAATGTTTTTTGTACATTTTCACTATATGGCCTTTTTGATTTTGGTGTACGTATATGTGGTGTGTGTGTAGGTGCAGGTACATCATGCATTTAATGTTTAGGAGTATTTTTTTTTATTGTTATAATCTTAATACCCTTATTTTTTGATTAATTTAGAAAGTGTCTATTAGTTCTTGATAATAATAAAATTGGTACATTTTCTTCTCTTCCCTCTCCTCTCCCTTCCAATGTTTATCATTTTTACTCTCCCTTTGTACTGTTAAAAGTGCATAAACTTATATTACTTGACTTTCCAAATTTAAGTGGTATATTTAGTTTTAGGTATTTTAGATGAGACAATCAGTAGAACTTGTTGTACAGCCAGTTCATTTTTTTCCATTCTCCAATGAATTTTTGTTTTATATTTATAGTAAGAGGTTGGAAGTTGGTGAGAAAATAAATTATTACACAAATTTGGAAAATTGATAACCCATATATATTGTTTCTATTTTTGCTATAATAAATTAGCACAAACTTGGTGACCTAAAACAATCCAAATTTATTATCTTACAGTTATGGAGGTCAGAAGTCCAAAATCAGTCTTTGTGGTCTGAAATCAAGATTTTATTTTAATAGGGCTGGTTTCTAAGGGCAGCTCTGTGGGAGAATCTGTTTCCTTACCTTTTCCAGCTTCTAGAGTTGGCCTGTATTTCTGGGTCCATGGCTCTTTTCTCCATTTTCAAAGCCAGAAAAGTAGTATCTTCAGATCTCTCTCTGCTTCAGTCATCACACCACCTTCTCTGACCTTGATCTTGCCTCTATTTTATAAAGACATTGTGGTTACTAGTATTGGGCACATTTTGATGACTCAGGATAATTTTTCTAATTTAATTACATCTGCAAAGACTTTTTGCTATATAAGGTACAATATTCACAGTTCCAGGGATTAGGATGTGGATGGACAGCTTCGAGGAGGCATTATTTGGGCATTGCTCAACCTAATATACTGTTAGTCAGTGGCAAAATAGTTGGTAAAACTGTTACTGTAAATTGAAACAATTTAAATGTACTCAATGATCTTGTGATTCCAAGCAGAATGGAAGGTTGGGCAATGGTTCTAGGAAGAAGGTCAGAGCACATTTTTGTTGCTTGTAGCTACACATGATAAGACACTCTAAGAAAGACATGAGCTCAGAAAAGTGAGAGCTTTCTTTAAAATTTTTTTTTTAATTGAGGTAAATTAACATAACAGTATATTAGTTTCAGGAGTACAACATTACATGCATCACCACACATAGTCACAAAGTTAAATTTTTTTTCTTATGATGAGAACTTTTAAAATTTACTCTCTTAGCAACTTCCAATTAACGATAGTATTATTAACTATAATTACTATGCTATACATTATATCCCCCATGACTTATTTATTTTACACCCTAAAGTTTGTATCTTAGGACCCCCTTCACCCACTACAGGAGGGCTTTTTTCAATTCTAAGATTCAAGAAGCCTTGTGTGTTTCTTAAGTCACTGCCCTAACCATAAGATCATGCTTTGCTAGACAGTTCATGGTCCCTGAAAGGACAATATCATGTAGAGAACACCTGGACCCACACACCTGCTTTTTGAAACAGAGCTTCCCCAGCCAAACTGCAGATTTCTTGAGTATTAAAGATTATTGTCTTAAGCACTAATTTTTTTTTTTGCATGATTGTGGTAATGGTAAATTGCAAATATTACATTTCACATATTTATATTTTGTCATCTGTAAATGATATTCTTTGGCTTTAGATATTTCAAGAGAGACAATAAGGAAATTCTCCTGGTCTTTTTTACCTTCTCTTTCCTAATTTTTTCTTTTATTGTTTCTTTATCATCAGGAAATATACTATTGCCTGCTCTGACTTACCCTAATCTTTGCATTCATTTTGCAGTTAAATATATTCAGTGCTTTCTTCTAGTTTTCCTGTCATGTTTTCAACAATCTTCCCTTAATTAGCTGAAGTTCTTCCTCTAGTGGTTTTCTTAAAAAGGCCTCTTGGGAGTAAAATCCCATTTCTTGCACATTTAAAACAATTATCTGTAAGTTTTATACTTGAGTATGGCTTGTCTGAACATAAAATCCATGGTTCATGCTTTTTCTCCTTAAGCATCTTTTAGATAATTGCTACACTGACTTCTGGTATTGAAAATTCTGTGGAGAAATTGGAAACCAGCTTTATTTTTTTTTCTAAGCTTCGTGATACTATTGCTTGTCTTGTGTCTTTAATTTTCATTGGTTTTAATGAACTATGTCTTGGCCTGTTCTAGGTCAGTTTCTTATGACACAGGATGTTCTTTTTGTTGTTGTTATGAAAAGACAAGCCCTCTTTTATGATTTTTCTTTACTGTGGAAAAATATTCTTAACATAAAGTTTACCATTTTAACTATATTCCAGTGCACTGTTCAGTAACATTAAGCATATTCACATTGTTGCACAACCATCACCATCATCCATGTCCAGAATTGTTTTCATCGTCTGCAACTGAAACTCTGTGCCCATTAAATCCATTAAACTTATTAAATCCATTCCCTTCTCCCTCCAACTCCTAGCAAGTAATATTCACCATTCTAATTTCTGTCTATGAATTTGACGACTTTAGATACTTCACATAAGTGGAATCATACAGTATTTGTCTTTTGTGATCTTTCATGAATTTTAAAAAATTATACCTTTAAGTATATATATATATCTGCTTTTTGTTTTGTTTTGCTTTCCTCCTCAGGGACTCAAATTATGCATATATTGGGAATACTTCCAGCTACTGTAAATGGCTAATATATTATAAGTTATTTTTAAGTCTTTACCTTTCATTTTTTTATGCTTCTATCCTCTATTTTATGTGTTAGGTTTGTTTGTTTGTTTGTCTGCTTTAGTGACTAGTCTTTTTTGTGGCCTTCATTTATTTTGGCAATTATTTTTTATACTTCTTTTCTGAGGAAAGATAGTTCATGTTTCAGTTCACAAATTTTCTTGACTTCTTTTACTTGAGTTCTTTACTTGTGTTTTCAGTCTAATGTTATAGAGGCTTTAATTTCTTGAGGCAGTTTTTTTGCAATTTATGCTGAAATATTTGTTCATGATTTTCACAGGCACCGTAGCAGTGTGTTTACTCTGCAGTGTTCTTTATGCTTCATTTGGTATATTATCTTTGTATAGATGCTTTTCTAGTTCCTTTTGTATTACCCATCACTGCATGAGTTGGAGTTTTCTTGGATAATTTATTTGCAGGAAGTTTCTATAGAGTTAGATATTCCATAGTATTTTTAAAAATTTCAAAATCCAGATGATCTCTCCTCTGCTGACAAATAACTTTCTGGATTGCTTTGTGCTAAAAATTTTTTTTTCTGGGAAATTTTATTTAGCTCTCCCTCCTCTGCTTCTTTCATCCAAACCACTTCAGGTGTGGGTTGAGAGCAGGTTTGCCATCAGTGCTGCTCAGACCTGTTCCCATTCTCATTACTGCAGGAAAAAAAAAATCTAAACTACAAAAAGGTATAGTTTCCCAGTTCACAATGAGCCTCTCACCTTCAGGAAACATACTTTTGCTGGTGCCTACTGAAATGTGCTGCCACTGAGAAATTCTATAACTCTCATATTATTCTCTGCAATTTCTTCTCGTGGCTTTTCCTCAATACATACATTTCAATTCTGCTTCCTAGTTTCTCTGAAAATGCAGCTCGAGAGGTTTTCATTATCACTGTGGTTTTGCATGTTTTTAAGAGTGGAAAGGGAACTTAGGTGCTGACTTATGCAGAAAGATTTCTTTAATCCTTTCTTATCAGAGCTCCAAAATATAATTGAAATTTCAAATTAGGAAATAAATAGCCTTCATAGTATATTATACAGTACTTGAGGTTAGGTTCTATGACATTATCTGCTTCATAAGTCACTTCTAATATTATCTTTGTATTTATCTTTTTATTCACTCCTGTATTCCATAGAGTGTTTATCACAATTTTTGTTATGTAATAAGTGCTTAACTAATGTTTGTTGGAATTGAATAGATGAGTGAATAGTAGATATTATATAAAAAATAATGGTAATTTTTTTGTGCATATTTTACATAAAATATGATAAATTTTCTGCCTACTCAAGAATTTTTGCCTACTTAACTCTACCTAACCAATAAACATTTTATCTACTCAACTGTTTCTCAATTGATTTTGTTTAAATTTAAGAGAAATAATTTTAAATATGATCATTGAGTGACTACAAATTTAGATAATACTAGTGCTGACTTATAAAGATAAATCCTATATACTGTGAGAAGTGCATTTAACTCATTAAATAGATTAAATATGAGGTGCCAAATAAACAAAACAATGATATAATAAATGTTTTACATTTATATCTGGGTCTGAGAATTAGCACAATCATTTACTTGCAACACTTAAATTTATCTATTCCTTTTCAGATAGTTCAATAGTTTACAAGGTTTCACACACTGGACAAGAGCTGATCAATAAAGAATGAAAACTTTGCTATTTTCTTAGCAGAAGACACAATGTGCCTTTTTATGAACTTCTCCCAGCAGTTACATGATTATTTATTTTAACTTTTTAGTTTTCCTGCTCTATCTTAATGTGACATTTAAATTAACATGATATTAGAGAGGTAATTTGTGTAATTACAAAGAGTTTTCTAATCTCTGGATTTACACTGATATATAATCTTCTCAAGATGAAATAAAACCTCTTGGTTAGTATGCTGGGTAAGAAGATGTCAATTTTTAATTACCATCCAGTATACAGTACCCCCACTGAGCATGAATACTATATTTTGTATTAATTATCTTAATGTAATTGCTTTTTTTTTATTAATCTCAACACTTAACAAATGAGATCATATCTGCAATGAATTTTTCAAGAAGCTTTGTAGAGGTTTATCATCACCACCACTCCCCCTTGATTTTTATTACAACAAATATAAAATTTATTTTACATTCTTCACCTTTGCATATTTAAAAAGATTTCAATTCCCACTTCTTAAGAATAAAAATGTTTTGTTGGTAAAAGCTAAGAACATCAGTTCTTAAATATGATATTAATATGTATTACTCTGAGAATATTTACAATGTCAAATACAAAGGCATTTTTTGACTTATTTCCATTAAGAAAAAATACAGTGTTTCCTCGTACTCCATTTTGTTATATGAAGAATATATATGTTTATGTATATATTTAGCTGAACTCCAAAATAAATAAATAAATAAATAAATACATTTAAAAAATACATTTTATTATAATTCCTTATGAAGTTAAAAACAGAGGAAGACCCTTATTAATAAAAGATCATAAAACAACAAAGGGCTATTCTATTGAAAATAAAATAAAAGCCACATGAATTAATTCTGGAGATCTAGTGTATAACAATGTAATTTATAAATGCTGCATTCTTGAAGTTTGCAAAAAGGTTAGGTCTTGTGTTCTCACCACACACACGTAACTATGAGAGATGATGCATATGTTAATTAGCTTGATTGTGGTGATTATTTCGCAATGTATACATATATTGAAACATCAAGTTATATACCTTATATATATACAATTTGTATTTGTCAGTTACAGCTCAATAAAGATAGGATTAAAAAAAAGTGATTTAGTCAAGCCAGCCTACTTGAATTGGGAGGATTATACAAGACTGTAAATATTAGAAGGCAGGGATTATTTTAGAGACTATCTATTACAGTAATCAAGGGTGATCCTAGTGACATTAATGTAGATTTTGTGATTCTCCCAGTTCTAAATTTTTAAAACTATATTAAATTTAAATATTTATATTAATATGTACATACTCATATATGCTGTAGCAAGCACTCTGTAAAATACAGAGGTACATATTGGAAACTATTAGAGTTCAGTTTCCATACTTATTTTTCTCCAGAATGTATTCATTTTCTACAACTGAAACTTTTTACCCTTTGATCAACAGCTCCCTACTTCTCCCTCCTTCTAGTTCCTTGGCAACCATCATTCTAGTCTCTGCTTCCAAGTTTAGGTTTTGAAAAGATTTTGCCTTCCATCTGAAATGTTCCACCACTCTCTGTCTCTCTCTGCTTCTCTGTCTCTGTCTCTCTCTTTTTCTCAGCCTCTCTCATTTCTTGTGCTGAGTCAAACACATTACCATGTTGTCAGCAACTCTGTGGAGAGGCCCCTATACCATGGTAAAGAAATGAGGCCCGCATTTCCAAGGCTGCAAGGTATTGAAGCTTTTTGATGACTACTCAAGCAGCTTAGAAGTGGCTGTTTGAGCCCCCTTCTACATCTCTGACTTTGAGATGTAGCCCTAACCTGTAGCTTGACAGCAACCTCATGAGAGACCTTGACCCAGAGGCACCCAGTTAAGTTATATCCAGATTCCTGATTCACAGAAACTATGACATAATAAATTTTTGTTGCTTTAAGTTGCTATGTTTTGGTGTAATTTATTATGCCATGGTCAGTAAGTCATACAATTTCCAATAACCTCACCTCCCTAAACCAGGTAATTTTTCTGACACAAAATTACTATGCTAACTTTTCATAGGCGCTAGACAAGTGTTTTTTTCATAAATACAAGATTAAATGGATCATCTATTTTAAACATTCACAATTTAAAAATATATTTTGTAAGAAATTTTAGAAGTTAATAAAATGGAAGAGAAAAAAACCTCCTTTAGCACTTGAGATTATGAGCTATTTTCAGAATACATATATATTTCACTTGATGTGCTAGAGGTGTCAGAACTATATAAAATATTTTAAATATGTCTTCAGCTCTATATTTTTCTAAGCTTCTACCCATGTATATAGCTATCTACTCAACATCTTTATCGCAAATTTAACGTGTTTATAACTAACATGATTACAATATGATATTTTCCTCTTCCAAACATGCTCTTTTGTTTTTCCTGTCTTAGTTAATAGCCTTGTCATGCCTCTATCTCTGGACTGTAGAATGTGAGGAGTGATCAGTGGCAGTTTCTGTTTTAAGTAGGAGACAGGTCAACTTACTGCAAATAGTATCTGATTTAGCATAGTGTACAGAACACAAGTGACTCCATCTTTAAGTTAATCTGCCATCTTAGCATCTGGGTGAACCTGAGACCTTGACCCTTCCTCCCTGGAATACATACACAGAGCTTTGGGCCCTTCACAAGACTCTCATTAATTCCCTCTCTGAAACAAGCACCCTCAGTATGTCTCCTATCTCACTCTGGCACAAAAGACTCTTGGCATCTGATCCTTTTGATCATCCATATATGCTCACTACTTTAGCTATAACATGCAGCTTGTGGGTGGAAGCCGGGGAGGTGGAAGGTGCAGGGATCTATTTGTCTTGCTGCTTTCTGAGATGCTTCTGTACTCTATTTCCCTATTAAACTTTTTTAAACAGATGAACTAAACTTGTCTGCTTCATTCTTTGGCTTATCAACTCTTATGGCATCTGGAGGCCACTTTGCCTACATGGCCCTTTCACAAAACACATAATTTATATAATATAGAAGCATATTTTTATACAGCTTCTAAATCAGTGGTCATAGATTATTGGGGCAGCCTTGCTATCATTAGTATATGACTTCCATTTCTGGGTTCAACACTGACTGTCTCTCACTAGGAAAAGAAAAAAGGCAAAGAAATAAAACACATGACCAAGCAGTAGCATGTATCACTATTACTCACATGCCTCTGGCTAGAGTTTAGTCACAAGAACACATCAAATTGCAAGTGAGTCATAATCTGAGAAATGTAATCTCAAACTAACTGTCCATGGGCCTAGTTAAAATCTGAATGGGCTTGCATGATTTGGGATTAAGATTATAGACCCTTAGGGCATACTGCCTGGATTCAAATTCCTGCTCTACCATTTATGCACTGTGTGATCTTGGATGAGTTATTTTGCTTCTCTCTGTATCAGATTCCTTATATGGAAAGGATACATAATCTGATCCACTTCATAGAAAAATATTTATAAAGTATTTAGAACTGTGCCTGGTATACTTTAGTGTTTTTCAATTAAAATAGGTGTTGTTAAATAGGAGATAATGGATATTGGTGGACAGCAAGCACTTAAATTTCTTTTTCATTCATTATTCACATTTAACCTACCACCAAATTTTGTTGATTTCTCTAATTGTCTCCATGTCAACTGTAACTTCCTTGAATCTACTTTTCCTTCCTTTCATTCTAAAATCTATTTTCCACACTGAAAGCATGATCATTTTATTCTCCATCTGTTATTCTCCATGGTTTCTCAAAGCTTCTTATGATTTTTGAAATGAAGAAAAGAAGAAAGGAGGAAAGGAAGGAAAGAAGGAAGGAAGAAAATAAGGGAGGAAGAATCAAAATGTAAGAAAGGAAGGAAAGGAGCAGGGGAAGAAAGGAAGGAAGAATGCTTCACTAGGCTCTCTATGCCCAGCTTCCACCTATGCTTTTAGCTTCCTCTCTCCCAGTCTCTCAGCACTTTATCTGAAAATATCTTGCTTTAGTTTGCTTTGTAGATATACCATGCCTCCTCTAGTCACAATTTCCTCGCACATAATTCTTGCTCCCTGCAGGGAATATGCCCACTTCATTTTCATTGACTTATTATTTTTTAAGATTTAAATAATCACTTACTCTGTGAAGTCTTAGTAACTACCTAGGTAAGGCCTGCTACTCTCAAAAGTAATATAATCATCCTTACAAAACACACACCATAGTTTGTGATATTGTAAATTTAGTGTTAGGTTGTTTTCTTTTTTTTTTTTAAAAAAATTTGCCTCTCACTATATTGTGACCTTTTAAATATGACAATTAGGACTGTTTTATTGTTGTTTAAATTTGATATTGAGCTTCTAGCTAATGCATGACACAGTAGGCATTATAGAAATACTTGCGATGGAAAAAATGAATATCTATAAAGAAAATTATATTAATGATGAACACTTATACAAATAAGCCACGGAGTTTGAACTCAAGCGTGTCTGTTAGTAGGCAAGATCCAGAATTACATTAAGATGAACTATGCATAATAAGTTAAAAATAACTCAATAAGAACATTATTTTAAAAATGTACTGAGAACATTTCTCCATTAAGCAGTAAATCAGTGGTATTTATAAAATATACTCATTAAAACAACAAGGCATTTTTTTTTACTCTTTATTTTTAGAAAATGTATAAATATACATGAGTACAGGGAACCTTCATATATTCATTAGCAGCATCAACAGTCAATATTTTACCATATCTATTTAGTCTATCTATTCCCTTTTGTTGCAATATTTTAAAGCAAATCCCTCCCAAATGTGATTAAATTTGTAAATATTCTAGTGTTTCTTTAAAATAACAATAGAGCATTTTTATACATTAACATCAAAGGCATTATGACATCTAAAAAAATTATTCAATACCCTGTCCATATCCAATACTGAATTCATAATCATATTTCCTCTATTGTCTAAATTCATTTTGACATAAACTCAGGATCCAAATGAGGTATACTCATTGTATTTAGTTACTATAAAATTTGAAATGTTTAAAAATAAAAAAATGAGAAATTTCACTCATGTTAAGCAGAAGAAGACAACCACAAAAGGACAAATACTGCATGATTTCATCTATATGCAGTATATAAAGTAATCTAACTGATAGAAACATAAAGTAGAATGGTGGTTGCCAGGGGCTGGAAGAGGGAGAATGGGGAGTTGTTATTTAATGGGTATAGAGTTTCCATCATGCAAGACGAAACGTTCTAAATCTGTTTCTCAATGCTGTACATAGATTTAACAATACTGTAATGTACCTTTAAAAATTGAGAGGTTAAATTTATGTTATCAGTTTTTTTACCACAATTAAAAAAAATGAATGCAAAACAAAAAAGGGGTGGGCAAAGGACTCAAATAGACATTCTAAAAGAAGATATACAAAGGGCCAACAAGCACATGAAAAGATGGTCTATATTGTTAGTCGTTAAAGAAGTGCAAATTATAATTACAATAAAATACCTCTTCACACCTATTAAGAAAGAAAAAACAAATATTAAAAGTATATGTTCAATAATAGATCTCACTACTTGGGACTCCATACCAGATAGCTAAGAATATGTAGATTTTTAAATAGGCATATTTACTTGATTTTAGTTCTCGCAAACCTTGCAAAATAAAGATGGCTATCACTTTTTGAAATATCTTTCGCCAAAAAGTGGAACCTATGTCTTTTCTTTTTGAATCTTTGACAAACTAAATAAGGCAGAAATGATGATGGTGTACTAGTTTTGGGGCCCAAGCCTTAAGAAACTAAAGAAGCTTCCAGCTTTTGTCTCCTTGAACACTTTCTTTGCCAACCCTGAGCTAGCATAGAAGAAATTTGACTACCCTGAGACAACCATTATGGAGATGTTATATATAGGTGGCATAGAGCCAGATGAACCCAGCATTCTGACCATTTGAATCACGACACCAGATGTCTTAGACCACTTGAGCTGTTATAACATAGACTGCATGGTTTATAAACTACAGAAAGTCGTTTCTCACAGTTTCTGGAGGCTGGAAATCCAAGATCAAGGCACTGGAAAATTCAGTGTCTTGTGAGAGTCCACTTCCTGTTTCATACACAGCCATCTTCTCATTGTGTCCTCACATGGCAGAAGTGGTGAGGGAGCTCTCTGGGGTCTTTTTTCATAAGTGTCCTAATTCCATTCAGGAGGGTTCTGTACTCATAACCTAACAACCTCTCAAATGCCCCATCTCCAAAAGCCATCATGTTGGGGGTTAGAATTTCAACATATGAATTTTAAGGGGACATAAACATTCATTCTATAGCACCAGACATGTGAATGAAGTTGTCTTGTACCCTCCAGACAAGCCCATCTGCCAACTGAATAGCATTGGTGACCTTAGACAATACCATATGTATCAGAAGAATCATCATGCTGAGCTCTAAATTTACCGCTCACAAATTGTATTATAAAATGACTGTCATTTTAAGCTACCAGGTTTATTCATTAAGTAGCATTAGCTAACAGGAACCTTACAGGGAATAAGCTTTTCTCAGAACTGTCCTGAAATTTCTAATCCTTGTATAATAGCAGTAGGTCATAAATCACCTAAAATTTATTAAAATGTATAGTGGACCCCACTAAAATTATACAAGAATATAATTATTTGGCTTTTCCATTTTTTCCCCTTTGGAAAATCTCTCCCAAACCCCTATTCTGGAGTAAATTGATAACTAGTTTAAATACATCTTTTACCAATAATATTACAGGTTTTGCCTCTGTTTCTAATTTCAATATAGGTATATTTTAAATGAACATCTTATAAAAATGTCCATCCAGATGAGGGTCAGAGACAGAGGAAGGCAAGATATAAAAGCTGAAGAGACATTAAATGTCTAGCGGTTAACTTCTAGATTTTTTTATGCTACATTAGGCCCTTATGTGGGCTTCTGTTTGCTCCACTTTGCAAAGTTGAACTAATTTCATCTTAATAGTAAAATCTGTGAGGAAAAATAAATTATTCTAACACTTGAATGGTTTTTAATATTTTTCCCATGGAGAGCTAAATTCTACTTGCAGGATACCAAAGGTCAAATGTTGAAAAGATATTTTTCATGGAGTTTTGTCTGGGATGTAAGATTTCAAATCAAAGAGGTTCTTCACAATATCTAAATCTGTGTATTGTACTCTACTGACAAGGTACTCCAATGCCCTTAAGAATCCTCTACGTTTACTCAGACTACTTCAGTGTCTTTAGAAATACAGGTATATATAAAATTTTCCTTCCTAATTGTTCTTCATAAGTTCTTTTCTCATAGGCATAGATGTTATTCCCTAAACAATTGTCACTAGTTTCTACCTCAGTTGTATAAAAAAAATCTTACATTTAATATTCTAGGACAAACTAACTTTTTTGAGTCACAAGTACATTGTCTTTGTCTTATAGTACCAATGCATAAACACTATGTTTTAATCTCTTCTTCATGTACTATTTCCTGAATTTTTAACAGCTTTTTTTTAATCACATATTTGCATTTTAAACAACTTCATTTATGAACAGTGATCGAGCATAGGCCCTGTAATCCAAGTACAGCATATTTGGTCCTCTTTCAAACAGACAAGAACATATTTCTCTTTGGAGTGATCAAAGGGACAGGGAAGCTGGTAAATTTCAGATCATGATTATGAGTTAAACATTATCCTGTTCCCTCAAGGCCAACTGCTAAAAGAATTCATTGGCTAAGAAACAGTCTCAGTCACTTTTTTTGGATAAAGTTTGTGTCTTAATTTTATTTTTCTGGACAGTTATAAAATGCACTTTCTTGTGGTTCACAGCTAATAAATTTCCAATATATATGTCAATGGCAGAATTATAACATTAAAAATCATAGTGCATTTGCCAGGATCCAAATAGTTGGATCCTGCGCAGCTAGAAACCATACCTGAAAGGTCTGTGGTGATTCCCAACCAGCAGCAAGCACTAGCAAGTTTTTTCTCCAAATGCTTTTCATAAAAGACAGATACTGGGAATTTCACACTTGTAGATCCCTGCTTGTCTTCTAACTAAAGTATTAGGAAAGCATCAACACAACACCTACATCAAAAATAGTCACCTATTTAATTCATATGATTAAAAAGAAAAAATAGTAGACCTCTTAATGAGCTTACAAATGGGTCAGCTTGGTCTCATCTTCAGTAGGTGGGCAGCTGACTTCCTCCTTCTTTTAGGTTTCTGGTAATATTTTACCTCGTTTCACAAGTCAGGGCCACATTCATGAACTAGGGGAAATAAAAAGCAGGCGCCCCTTATTGAATTCTAATTTAGACTTTTGTGCTAAAAAAATAAATAATTAAAAATAAAACACATAAAACGCAAAACAACACAGTAGAGAGTAAAAGTAGGTTAGAGGCCTGGACTTGTTCTATTGAAATACATGTACAATGGCTAGATAGTATGTAACCCACTCTGTGTGGGCTGAGAGTTGCTTAAGAAGGCACTTGAGTCAGGTAGCAAAACATACCTCATTACCACTGTGTGCAAATCCCAGGCTTTAAAGCTACGGGAGCAACAACAGCAACAAAACCTAAAATAAGCTATGCTTTTATATATTTTAGAAGAGAAAACTCTCTACAGATGACGGTATGTAGGAGAGGTTTTGTGTAGTTTACCAGTTCTCTCATAGGCAGAAAAGAGTAGAAGAAAGCAGAGACATCGACTGCATTTAATCTGGATTTACATTTTTGGAATCAGAATAGTCTGAAATGAAATCCTAGGTGAGCCTCGTAGCAGCTGGCATTGCATTGGGGCCTGTTACTTAACTCTAAGCCTCACTTTCTTTACCTTTATAATGGGGATCAAAGAACATGAATGTTGTATTACAGGAGTAAAATAAATTTTGAGCAGCACATTTCACATTACTAAATCTGAGTTTAAGTTATATAAACTTTTATTTAAAGTGAAGTTATTTTACTGAACTGGAACTGACAACACCTTAGTAAAAATTTAATAGCTAACATCAGAATGGGAGTTTCCTTAAATGGTAACATTTCTTCTGAATAGAACTTCTGCTAAGCTTAAATTGTCACATTATTAAAAATGGAATGCTAAACAAGAGACATAGGTAAACCTTGCCTAGTGCATGCTGACTACAGATATTTGTATCAAACTAAGCTAATTGCAACTTTCTAAATTTCCCAAATTTACTTTATTTGAAAAAAAAAAACCTGAGACCTAGTTAACTGCCTGAGGATTATTTAAAACAATATGAAAGGACTAAAAAAATATAATGTAACTATGACAGTGTAATCTGAATAAGTAATAATTCAACTGTGCTTGGATCTTTTGTATATTGGCATTTAAAATTCCAAGCAATAGTGTAAACTAACATTTTATAAAATTTATAAAATATTATTCTACATAATCTTTGAGGTGGGTGTTTCCAATTGTGTAATATGTTTCTTTTGATTATTCTTAGTCTTAAACTTCTTGTCCTTCAGCTTTAGTTGTAAGATTTTTCAAAGCAGAGGTACTAAATATCTCTGTGCATATATCAAGCTCCTCTAAAGGATTAGATTCAATACTTGAACCTTCTGTGAGAAAACAATGTAAACAATAAGAACAAATAATAGCAACTGGAAAAACAAAATACAGAAGAAATAGGGGACTTGATTTATATAAATCTATTTTTTTTATATATCTATTTATTGTACTCCTTTGCAATGGGAATTTTTTACAAATTTTTTTCAGGGAGCTCTTTTCTACTAAAATAATGTTAAGTAGCAGATTCATCTTGTCCTTTACCTAGAAATAACTCTATATTGCTTTAGCCACAGTTAAAAAGAAATAATATGTAAGTATCATCTGGTAACTCTACCCATGTATCCTTACCTAATTATAATTCTTATTAGCATACTACTTTACTCCAAAGCTAGAATGAGATAAGAAACGGAAAAGGAAGGAGGTTGACTAATGAACCATGAAAATTTCTTTATGGTTTATTTTTTAAAAATCTAATCTTATAATAAAAAAACTAAAATTTCTAGATCTTTGGAGAAACACTGTCATTTAATCGCATGGCTTAGAGCGACCATATGAAGTATGGCGGATAAAGAGAGAAAATCATTGAGATCAAAAAGAAGATGAGAATGAATTGTAAAATCCCATTAGAAAAAAGGAAGCAAACGATAAAGAGAAAAAGCAGTTCGTGACTTTAAAGATTGTCATTGAATAAAGCCCCCTGCTTTTAGAATTATCTATCAATTTAGCATTATGATGTTGGTCTGTTGCACAACAGTCTCCTGAAAAGAATAGAGATTTTTTTTTAAAAAAAACAATATCTGCTGAACACAGAAAAAGAGACCAATCTAAAGTAGATTTCTATAGTAGAAATCTAATGGTGACAAGTTGAATATCAAAGGCTTGACTTTGTTCAAAAGGAAATAAATAAAAATTTAAAGGCTTTGATTTGATAGTTACATTTAAATAGTGGTTAGGTTTCCATTAAGCATATAACATGTACTTATAAGGAAAAATATATAAGGAATATAAGGAAACAAATGAATATAATGAGATGTGTTCATATTTTATTAATTTCAAAATAAGTAGGAATGTTGAACTATAAAGGCGTTTTGTTATAAAATTGCATTCATATCTGTCTATAAAATATACATAGAAATTTATCTGCAGCTGTTTAAGTAAGTGAGGATGAATACTGGGAAAAGTTAATAAGCAAATTAGTTCCATAAAATGTAGGAAAACAAGACAAGAAAGAATGATCACACCTGGTGGTTACACATAAAATCAGGTGGGAAAGGGTCCAGCCATGTGTAGCAAGATGATGAATTAATTGTTTTAGGAAGAAGGTGACTGCATAGTCTAATTAGTCCATGATTCTCAATGTTGAAACTCCTGAATACTTATTGTCATTATTAGGAAGATGTTAAGGAAGATGTTAAGGTAGTTAAATAAATAATAAACCGAAGCAGGCATCATTTGAGCAGCTGTTGATAGATGTGGCAGTGACAGAAGGAGATGGTGGGGAAAGAACCCGGGACAGAGATGGAGAGAGAAAGGAGAGGCCACTAGATCTCTGAAATGGATAAAGGTAGAATTCTTCACTAGCTCAGGGGCCCCGAAAAGCTTTTAGGTTCTCTTGTGAGTCATGGAAAAAAGTAAAAGTCGCTGCTTCCATGCTAGCTGACTATATGAGGTATGAATAGGAAGTGGTCTTTAAGGTAGAACTGATTTGGTAACAGTGGCTTGGAATTTTGTAAGGGTTTAGTGCTTGGAAAAAGATACCAGGTGGAGGAGGGTTAATGTGAGACATCATTTATGATATATTTACCTATTTACATCAATAGGTACTTACTCAGTGTTTATTCTTCGTTTTTACATAGATAGATAAATGAAAAAAAAAGAGATGGTTCTATATCTTTATTTATATCTGTACGTATATATATTTAGTTTTAAGCAAGTCACGTAATCTTATCTCTATATTTTCTTTAAAATGATTATAACAATGCATATTTATGTTCCCTTTCCTAGGAATCAAATATTTGGCAATCTCTGAGGCACCTATGCTGTAATTAGAAATCATGAGTGAAAATGCTTTGTGTTCCTTCCAGGAAAGACTCACTTTAAAGTTATCATTGCTTCTATTGTATCTTTAAAGTGTCTTCTTGCCTCTGCAGGATTTTATATAATCCAAAGTGCAGACAAAAACGGAAAAATCATGACCTAAACAGCAAAATGGCATTTAAGCTTAGCTCCATTATATTACTTAAGGACTTGCTAAGAATAATAGACACCAAAATAGTACAAAACTACCACTACATTAAGGGATCATGCAATATTCATCACTCCAGATAAAATAATGCATAATAGAAGCATTCAGCAGTTTCTATACTAGTATACTTTCCGTTTGGCTGATGGCTTTTGAGCCATTGTTTAAGTGTACCAACTTCACGGGAGATAATACATATTATTAAACCATTATCCGTATAGCCATCCACTTTTGGAATGTCTAGTAGTGTTAGGCTTAGACATTTCAATTAAATTAACCATTCTGAGTCCTATTTCACAGAGTAATTATTGGAAAGATCAAAAACTGAAACAAAATGTATTTTAATTGCCCTTTTACTTAAAAGAAATTTAAGTAGAAATTGACAACACGGTATTAGGTTTAGTTGGCATTTGTGAGTTTCACTCTATTAAATGCTAGAAGTGGCAAGATTTATGTAAATTCAAAATGTACATATGATTCGAGTCATATAAATAAATTTTCAAGGAAAGGAGAGTAAAATATAAATAAATATAGTAACGTATAAATAAAACACTACAAGCTCCTGCAAAATTATACTCTTTGACTCTCAATTTTTACTTCTTTCATGACCAAATTAATATCAGGTCCTGGATTTCCTCAAGGGTTGTTTGTATTTGTTTAAGAAACCACAAATTCGTGACTGCTAATATGGCATATAATTGTCCACATAAAATGGAATAAAGCATTACTGAAATATTTAAGTGATCCTTTAAACACTTAATGGGAAATACTGTTTAGCTGATAAAGTCAAAGAATAGAAATTCAAAAACTCTTGACTGAATTCAATTGTATCTCAGTAAAAGTGTTTGTTGGAAAACTCATTCATTTGCTTAAGTGACTCTTTTTTGCATACTGACCTCTATAGTCATAACTCAGAAAAATTGAACATCACAAAATGGCATTGGCCTCTGGAGTTTGTTTTGAAGTTTCCAAACCTTAAGTATTAAATCGGTGAATGCTGTGGTCGACTGCAAAGCATTTCATTTCAGAGACATTTTATAAAAGTCCATTTTGCATCCCACACATCAGTCAGTTTCCAAACACATTAAACATTCTTTGGAAGATTTTCTAATATATAGTAAAAATATGTGTTAAGAAATTACTTCCTGAAAGAGAAGTGGGGAAGCATTGTATTGGGATGGTGTTCACTTAGAAAATTTAATAAAATTATCTGGATAACATTGTATATGTATATGTATATATGCATGTATATGTATATATATGGACATACGTATATGTATATATGTATATATATTCACATACGTATAATATATACTATATATGTATACATATGCATACATACATAGATAGATTAAATAGATAGATAGTTGTATATATATGCATACATATACACATAGACAGATTAAATAGATAGATAGATAAATAGATAGATAAGTAGGTATATAGATAGATTTCTACTCAAGTAATTTTTGTTGGATATACCATAAATAATTTTTTAAATCACATATAATACTTCTGTTTGCATATACCCTCAGCAGGGGTCCCTAACCCCTGGGCCATGGACTAGTACCAGTCTGTGGCCTGTTGGGAACCGCACTGCACAGCAGGAGGTGAGCGGTGGGCAAATGAGCAAAAGCAGCCACTCCCCAGTGCTAACATCACCACCTCAGCTCCACCTCAGATCACCAGGCATTAGAGTCTCAAAGGAGCACTGATCACTGATGCCAAAAAGGTTGGGAACTGCTGCTAGGGGAAAAACCTTAAGAAGGTTAATGTAGGTTAATTGTCACCTACCAGGACTATACCATTTATCCCAGGTAGTTAGCTAGAGTATAATAGAGTATTAGAATTAAAAATACTTTATCCCTTTCTGCCTATTTAAACCTTGAATCATCACTGCTTATTCCAAATAGATTTTAATCTAGTCTCTGAACATATTCAGTTTGTATTTGAGAAAAATGGTCTGCCCCGTGAATCTGAAGTTCAAGAATCTGAGGCTCATTCTGCAATTTCCCAGGCTTCTCATCTTTCCCTTCTTTGTATAAAGAGTATACTGGAGATACAGCTGCTAAGATCTCATCTGATTCTTGGATGTTATGAACATTTCACTCCCTGAGAACTGGGAAATCTATTTAAATCCTTCACTGCGCTTACTGTTAAAAAGTTATTGTTGGGTCCAGCTGAAATTTATCCCTCTGTAATGTCAGCCTCCATTCTCTGAGTTACCTCTTAGTCTTCAGAGTCTTAATTAGAATCTAAATCCATACACTGCTCAGGAACAGGTTCTAAATTTTGATACTCTTTCAGAGCCAAGTCATTCTTATTTATGCGTAGCAATATTCTTTTGATGAAAGTGAAATCGACCTTTGGCTCCCTTCTTAAAGAAGCTAAAACAAAGGGGCCATCAAACACGCTCTCTGCTGGGTTACACAAACCATTCTGTAGGACGGAGGAGACCTCCATCAGTAGGCATGGAGAGCACCTGGAATGTCCAGATGGTTCCTCAGAATGGGCGTTTTCAAAAGACTATTGCGAGACATATGTGTCTGGTTAGAATGTTTAACCTTCATGGTCTTTAATCATGTAGCATTATGCGAAATGCCACTTGCTGAATGGCTTGATGAAGTGTTTTGAGGCTGTAGAGTTTCCAGTCTCCTGGCCACCACCAGAGGCCCTGCAGCCACTGGGTCCCTATAGTATGAATGCCTTGCTATTGGTCTATGAGAAAAGAAGGCAGATGGGCATTAGCCTTCACACTGTGTAGCATGGGCATAAGGAATGTAGTGATGAAACAAATGAGTGAGTGACGAGAGAGAGAGAGAGAGAGAGAGAGAGAGAGAGAGAGAGAGAGAGAGAGAGAGAGAGAAAGAGAGAGAGAAATCAAGGCGGCAAGGAAATACCTAAAGGGCTGTGATTCTGTTCCAATCTTCCCTAACTGTAGATAATGTCAAAGATATTTTCCCCTCAAAAGCAAATTCATGTGTAGAAGATTCTCTTCAGAATTTTTAATTCTCTGAGGGCAACAATATCATGTCACAGAAGTTCATTACTCTGTACACCGTAAGTTCCGATGGCACCATCAGTACTGACGAAATGCCCATAATTGTTCATTTCAAGGGCAGCTGTAGTACATAGGATGCAGTTTCGCAGTAGAAAACATTTGCATCAGACCATCCTGGCACTGAGTTCTGACTCTGCCACTATTAGTATCTGAACTTCTCTAAACTTCAGTGCTCTCATCAGCAAAACTGGAATAATTTCAGGGTTGTGGTTAGAGTTAGAAAGATAAGTCCTGCAAAGGGCTTACTGTATTGACCAAAACTTAGTCAACTCATAAAAGGTAGCTATTATTATTTATTAGGATTATACTGATCATTTTGTGCTTATGAGGAATGCTGATAATGCGTTAGGAGCAGAACTTGACCTAGGACCTTTCTGTGTAAATGACTTGTCCTGTATGTGTTGATGATGTACGCATTTCAATATTCATTTATCTGACATGACTTTTTCATTTCGAATTTTTTTGTTAAATGTTGTTTACCAGACCTCGCTGTGATACTTCTGAAGAGCACTGAGGCTTAATGGCAACATCTCTTGCCTGCTTTTTAGAGTCCTCATTCTGTCCAAAAGGAAGCATACAAGTTCTCTCTTCCATTTATTGGAGGTCAGCATCTTTGTTGTTGTTGCTGAAACTCTGGAAAGACAGCGGTACATGGAGCCATGCGAGCCAATTTGGCAGCACACTTTTTCAGCCCACTTGGCTGTGCACAATATTCTGTCTGAGTTTGGGAAGATCTGTCTGCTTTTCTCCTTTGTAGAGAGGCTATGAGGAATGAGCAATGGATTTGTCTTATACAACAGCCTGGAAAAATAGGCCGTGGCCTAACAATAAGAATTACATGGCCTTTTTCCAGAGAGTTTCTGGCTGGAGACAGGAGGACAGGTTGAGACGCCTTCTGATAGATTTTTCACTAATTGCCCTCTTTCCTAAAAGAAGTCCTGTTTAAAAGATAAAGTGGGGGGGGGGCGGTGAGCGGGCAGAGAGAGTTGAGGATTCTTACATAGTGTGAGATCCTTGTAAGAATAATCAACATTGTGCAGATTTAAAGGTCACAGGTCGAATCATGTATCTCAATGCATAGCTGTAAACCCTCTAATCCTCGCATGGGACAGTGAGGTGTGATAGGTACGGGTTAGACCTAGCCTCAAATACTCCTCATGTGAGACTGACCTACATCATTTCCTTGTCTTAGATCTTCAAATGACCATATGCAATCCCTTTTTGCCATGTTGTCTTCACAAAATCCTTTTCCTGGTAGGGTTTGCCTGTTCCAGATGACTTTTTCTTCCTGTTGTTTTCTTTTTCAACCAGTGAGGAAGACTCAGACATAGTGTCGTTCATGTTTCTTGCCCTGTATTCTGCCCCCATCTACACACACACTGCCATTTTAATTGCTTTTCCCAGTGATGACTGAGTGATGTCTTTCCTATCGGGCACTCTTTGTCATTTTGGCTTGCAGTTAGAGAAATGGGAGAGGCAGGAATATCATCAATCTACAGAGGCAGCTGATCTGACTCAGCATCTGCATCGGAAATATGGTTTGAAAAAAGATGCAGTCCCCTCATCCCTGCTAACAGAGAGAGTTTCCTTGTCTGCCTGCATTGGTTACGATGGCTGTGGACTGAATCTCCATTTCTTCATCTCAGAATAATGCTCTCCAGAGCTGCTTTATGGAGCTCTTCATAGATAAGAGCAATAACAAGCCCAACGGCATGGCTTCCTTTTCTGTATTCTGTGACATTCTCATCTCGGCCGACTGTGTCTGGCAGCCACACAATGAGGCCCTGCATGTGTCAGGGAGATGGATGATACCTGCAGTGTCTGCATCTCAACGCTGACTCCATGAGCTCCTGCTGAACTCTACCTCAGCGATGCTAGATTCCGTGCCATTGAATTAGAAAGGCAACCTGCCCCCTTCTAAGCAATGTCTTATTTTATCCCCAAACAAAATACTTTAATGGAAATAATGGCACACATTAGATTATTTGATGGATAACACATTATACTTTCATCCTCAGTATTCCTGATTATAGGACTATTTGTTTTTGTCTTTTTGCTCTCTTGTTATTTTCTCAAAGCAAAAACAAAAGGACTACTAGAAAAGGTAGTAGTTCTTTATATGCTTTTCACACATCTTTGTTTTCTTCAGCTAAATGGTAGTGGAAAAAATAAATTAGAAAGGATATTAACGAACCCTTATTACTCTATCAGGGAAGCAGCCAGTTAATTTTGAGAAAGTGTATTCTGATCTAAATTGACTGGTTTTTGTTTCAGCATAAAATCGTTTTTGAACTGTGTACAAATATACAGCAGTGGGGTCTTTGGTAATGAATTATCAGTAAGATCTCAGTGCTGCTAGGATCATCCAGGCACCTCTGAGCAATGGGGAGTTATGTGAGATATAAACCAAAAGACTAACAACAAGAATTATTTATACCATCTATTTTCTAGGGCAGTTTTTATGGGCACGTGACTTGTACTGTCACACACGGCCCTACACTTAGATGGACAATTTAATGCTCTGTTAGCATCATTTTGAAATTTGTAATAATTTGTGAGTAAGTGGACCTCAGCATTTATTTTGTTCTGGCCCAGAAAATTATGTAGCCAGTATTGGTGCTGGGCACTACTCTGTGCTTTATAAGCAAAAACAGGATTTGGCCTCAATTTTCCTTCCTTCTCAGTTTTGACTGAGGTACAACAGGATAGATAGCAAGGTAGATATTAGGATAACTAAGTAAGCATGAGAGAGCCTGCTCACCACATAGGAAGGGTTACATTGCAAGGCCTGTAATCACCTGTTTCGTATGTCTTTGACTTTTCAGCCAGATTAAAGTGCTAAACAGGAGGAAGAGAGAAAAATTTGGAAAGATACCTCTTCAGAGAAAGCAATTCCATTACTATATTATCCCTTTCCCTTTTGTGGCTGGGAGGACAAGGACTTAAGAAGGATAAGAAGGATGGATATCTGATTCATGCCTGAGAAAGTTTCAATGGACTATAGCTTAGATCCAGCTTGTACTTAGAAATCTATAATCTAAGAGGGTGACAGAATAGAGGATTAAGGAAAGTTTTTTGGAACAATGGATGATGTGTAAGAATTGTCTGTGGGCCATCTGGAAGAGAACCCTAATGTAGAATTATCTTAGGTCTTCCAAGGTCTATCTTGGGGCTTCTGGAGGCATGAGAAGACCCCAGGGGAAGGATGTTTAGCTGGTGATGAGTAGCTAAAGCAGGAGTCAAGGCCCTAGAATACAATGTATCCACAATAACCAAGAGAACCATGAGAATTGGCTAAAGAGAACATTCAAAAGCTCCCTAACACAACCATGAGAAAAAGGGTCAGCTATAATTATTTGCATGGCCTTCTACTAAGAGCTTCCAGCTTTAACTATCTGCCAGACCAGAAGGCATAAGGTCACCAAAGAATCACTTCTTACTCTCTCTAACTTTAATCTTGAAATGCAGCTGAGGACTGGAAGAGGTAGTGAGCAGGAAGGGAGAAGTACCAGAGCCCTTGCACCACTATAGTCCTAGGATGAAACAAGTGCCTGCTGGTTGAGGGGTTAAATTTTTTGTTAAATCATAATTGAACTTACCACTATTATATCCGGCTAAACATTCTGGTGACTGAATTGAGCCTGTGTTCTCAAAGTAAGGTAATAGCTGGGATATCCTTTTACCCAATAATGAGAGGGAAAGCAGGGGAAGCTGTCTGAGTTTTCATGCCAGGGACAGGAGAAGGTTATATCTTCTCCCACTGCCCCATTAAACATTATTCATTGATCACAGTGCACACACATCATGCTTGTTGACATATTGGTCACATCTTTATTACCTACTCAATCATCCCAATGCTCTGGAAATAGTACCATCCAAATGTTGAAAAGGAGACAAATAAGGAAGACAGAGATTAAGAGAATTTAGCAAACTAATAAATGATAGAGCTAGAATTGGGAGCCAGGTTTATGTTTTTTAAGATTTATTCTTTTAGTCTTTAGACTGATTCTCTCCCTTAGATTAGAAAAAAAAAACCAATTATTGAGTACTTACCATATTCCAGAAACAGTCGAATGGCCTCAAATATGTTATTTACTTTTTATGTTAGGCATGAGTTAGATGCTATTCTTATTATCTAGAGGAGGAAACTGAGAAGTAGTGGGTTTCAGTAACTAGTCAGTAACTAGCCTGGAATTACATAGCCAAGAAATGACATAGCTCTTGTCTATCTGGCCCTGAATTTGTGCAGTGCATTCAGAGAGAAAAATAGAAAGAGGAAGGAGGGGAAAAAGGAAAGAGAAGCAGAATGAGAGAGAGGTTTTCCTTCTGCTTTTCTTCTCAAATAAGTCTTACCTTTGCTAAAAAAGAAATACTCATAGAGGTCTTCTTAATGATGTAACCAATGGTAGCCACTGAAAACAACATAATTATTAGCTAAATGTGATCCCATGAAGAGGTCACCATAAACACAGAAAGAGAAGACTCTCGACAACTTTAACTGACAAGGAAGTCACCAACTATGTGTTACTCACCTGAGAGAAAGAGAGCTACTCTTTCCTGTTTTCAGGTATATTCAGAGAAATCTTTATGGAAAACATGAGTCATTAATAATAATTTAATTTAAATAGTTAAAGAACAAAAAGAAGAACACCCAGGTTGGGGGATGGTAGTAAAAGCAAAATCACAGAACTGGGAATAAATTCAACTGATAAAGGTAGAAGGCAGGGAACGAGTTTTTCTTTTAGAAAGATTGCTGTTATAGAAGAGTGGGACATATGTTGTGGCTGCATTATTTATGCAGATAGCTGAAGTCGGGCTGATATATGTGAACTTGATGTGGTAGGAAATGAGAATCCATGGCAGGTGCTTCATCAAGTGATTAAGCAAGGAAAGTTAAGTTTTGAAATATTTGTTTGAGAGTGGTATAGTGCTTAGTTTGGATTCAAGAAGAAAATAGAGCCAATGAGAATGACTAAAAATTTGTTAAAATTTCACAGTATAGCACCTCATTTAGCCTTCGCAGAATGGACTTTTAGATTCTCTTAGTTTTCCTTCTTGAATGAGGATAGAAATGAATGAGGTTGAGAGTAGATATCTGAAACATAGACATGTAGATTCCTGATATGTACATACCTGCAAACTCTAAGAGCAGAGCTGTAGCCCTGAAACAATGTGGAGAGTTTTTATCACTGTATATTAAATAATGCATACACAGGTCATAGTTCAATGACCCAAAATCCAATATATATATATAATGTAGAGAAAAATCATCATTGTGATAATGAGAAATATAATGTAGGGAAAAATCACCATTGTGATACTGAGAAGCATGATGTGGTAGAAACAGCACTGATTTAATCAGAATTATGTGTGTTCTTTTGAAGCACAATATCACTATATGGAGAAAATATGTCTTTCCTTATTTCTGTATGTTTTAAAATCAGTGTGCAATTCTAGTTTGTTACCTACTACACTTGAAGACAGTGGACTAGTCAAAGAAAATCCTGAGTACCCTGAATACTCTGGGGTGATGATTTCTATTTAAAATTCCCTAACATGCTTCCTGGAGTTGGAATGCCAAATCAAAATTTATCATGGAAGGTTTTGTTACAGAATGCCAGGATACCACTGAATAAGGTAACAATGAGGCAGGAAGGAGACTCTTATTTTGCTCAAAACTTTTCTTACAGTATCTGAATAATAAGCTCTGATGAACTCTCATGGGGGAGGGTAGAAGTGGTTGGGGCAGCGTAAGTCACTGATGTGGTGCATTTTCCAAATTTCTCTCTGGCAATATCTATATCATGGTTTCTATTTGAAGTGTTAACAATGGAGGAAACATTGCTAAGAATGGCTGTGATGGATCAGCCAAGAAAGCTCGAATTGCCCTTTCCTTTCACATCCACTTGTCTAGTGTGCCTCTGACATGAAACAGAATCAACTCAGAAGGGGTGAAGTAAGGTTACCTAGGATCCCAGACAAATTTCTTTTAAGTTTGGCTTATTCCTTTGAGTGATTTCTTAAAAATTGACCTTTCTATTGAGGCATTTTCTAGAACAGTATGATGTCTTATTGAAGTATGCCTGTTGAGAGTCTTTGAAAGCCTTTTTTTTTTCCCCACAGCTGCACAACTTTATGTCGGCTTTGGACCAGAAAAAACAATGTGATATTTTCTCTTTTCTTTGCAATATTCATTTTCCATTCTCATGAATTATAATTTATTTGAAGTAATGAAATATAAATGTATCTTTGAAATCAGATGTTAATTTGTGTTCTCATTTTTAAAACACTTTTTTTTTATTTCTGTACAAATTATCAGTTAATTACATCTCTTCGGGTATAATGTACACATGGCTGATGTTTAGGGATTTCTTTCTGGAGTAAATGCATGCTGCCCTTACATATTTGAATAAATGACTACTGCTCTTGAATTTGTAATAAACATAATCAATAATTTGGTTAAAATCAAAAAGTTCTCAGGAATATCATATACAGTACTGAGTAAGTAGTTTTACTTAGGTTGAAATGATGATTCCCTATAAAAAACCTCTTATTGGCTCAAACATTTTACTTGAAATGTAGGGCCTCATGTCATTTTTTTCATAATTTTTTTCTTTTTTAAAATAGAAACAAATCAAGATTATTGAAATAAATATTGTTTGAGAAATGTAACAGCTCAAATAAATGCATAAGTGCTCTCTGAGCAGCTAGTGGAAAAGGTGAGGAAAGAGTAGCAGTGAAGCAAGTGAGAAAAGCATAAAGAGTTTTTCTAATGAGAAGTAATGTTAGAAGAAATCCAAGGCCTAACGAACCCTCTTTTCACCTTGAGCTTTGTTACTGTCACTACCTCAATTCATTCTTAGTATTCTAAAATAGTTATATCACTGTCAATTACCTGTTTTGCAACAGATATGTTTCATCTTGTTTTTTTTGTAATTATTTTTGAGGTAAATGGAAACATGAAAAACTAAACAAGATCAATGCTACTAGTATTCTATAATATAATTATTTTTCTATCATTCATGTCTTATACTTTTTCATATTCTACTACTGTTCTCCTTCAAGATTATTGCTGATGCAGTGTTTGACATAATTAGGAGTGGCTAATCATATGACTCTTTATGGAAGAAGGAAAAAAAATCTTGAGTCACCCAAAATTACAATAGTAGAAGAGATAAAACTTTAGAAATTTTGTTTGAGTTAAGATGAATCATTATAATATTATGAGACACTATTTTATACTTGTCAATTACTTTACAATTATCTAGTCATGTGGGAGTATTATATATGTATAAATGCTGTTTTATTGAAATGTCCTATAAAAATCATTGATTATTTACCTTATGTCAGCACTATGCTTGATGATGGACATATAATGATGGATATGAATAGTCCTAACTTTCTAGGTCTTGTGGTCCCCTTACCTCTTCTCATGAAACAGACAGGGATGTTATTAATAAGTAAAGTCCAGAAATCAAATACCTTTCCCAGGCTTCAGAACTAGTGAATATCTAAGAAATTCTTCTTCCTAGCTCAGAGTTAGATTCGGTACACTTACTCTTCTCAAGTTGTGTTCCACCATGGAGATTCCATATTCTGAGAAGCAGTTCAGTAGAGAAGCATTGTTTAATTCAGTGTGTCCTAAACTATTAACATTTCACTGTATATAGTTTTGGGATGTAATGCATCATACTTGTATTTTCAAGGGATGAGCTTGGAAATACATTTGCTTAGTTCACAAAGTGAGAAATTTGTCAAACTCAGTTGGCCTCCTTGCTTGGAGATCCCTTTGTCAGAGTAGCACTCATTATCATCTTATGGTAATTCAATACTGAATGAATCTCAGAGCAGCAAAGTATATAAACTACTGTGCATATTGCCAGCCCTCTTTGTCTCTTTGAAAAGGAAGACAAGGTCTTTAAAAATTAGATTTAATATTTTTAATATTTAATGTTACTTATTTTATAAGGTATTTAATCCTTCAAATATTGTATGGTGACACAGTATTTTACAACCACACAACAATTACTCAACTTCCTAGAAAGGGAAGCCTCAAACTAATTACATTTTGGTTTCTTTGCCATGCAGGTGGATAGGTGGGTGGAAGAGTGCTATTCCTTACTCTACATAACTTTATTCCACAAACCTATCCTAATGTTGCTATCATTCAGTCTCTAGAAACACCACTATCAAGGCCATAAACATATTCATCCTCTTCCAAAATTCCTCCTACTTCCATCATAATTTGTGTGTGTGTGTGTGTGATAAGAACATTTAACATGAGATCTACTCTCTTAGCAAATTTTAAATATACAACACTGTACTTTTAGCTATAAGTACATGTAGGTATCCAGAACTTATTTATTTTGCATCACTGAACAACTTTGTACCATTTGACCATCACCTCCTCATTTTCTCCTTCTCCCAACCCCTGGCTACCACCATTCTACTCTCCTCTTCTATATAATAGTTTGACTATTTTAGATTTCACATGTAAATGAGATGATATAGTATTTGCCTTTCTGTGTCTAGCATATTTCACTTAGTATAATAATCTCCATGTCTATTCATATTTTGTAAATGGAAAGACTTACTTCTTTTTTTAAGGCTAGATATTACTCTACTGTAGGCATATACTACATTTTCTTTATCTAGTCATCTGTCAATGAATATTTAACTTGCTTTCATGTCATGGCTATTGTGAATAATGCTGCAATAAACATTAAAGTGCAGGTATCCTTTTGAGATCCTGATTCCAATTCTTTTGAATAAATATCTAAAAGTGGAATTGCTGGATCATATTGTTGTTCTATTTTTAATTTTGTGAGGAACTTCTATTTTAATGTTCATAATGACTATACTCATCAAAAGTTTACCAGAGTTATCTTTTATCCACATCCTCACCAACATGTATCATTTTTTTTAAAATAGCTATTTTAAAAATTGTAGGATGATACCTCATTGTGGTTTTGATTTGCATATGCCTAATGATTAGTGAAGTTGAACATATTTTCATATACCTCTTGGACATTTTTATATCTTCTTCACAGAACTGTCTATTCAGATCCTTTGCCCATTTTTAAATCAATTTATTTATTTATTTTGCTATTGCATTATAAGAATTTTTTATATTTTTTGGATATTAACCCGTTATCAGATATATGCTTTGCAAATATTTTATCTCATTCTGTAGGTTGTCTTTTCATTTTGTTGACTGTTTTCTTTGCTGTACAGAAGCTTCTTAGTTTGATATAGGTTTGTGTGCCTGTGCTGTCATTTGTGTGCCTGTGCTGTCATTTGTATGCCTGTGCTGTCATATTAAAAAACATCACTACTAAAATCACTGTCAAGGAGCTTTTCCACTATGTTTTACCATAAGACTTGTACAGTTTCATGTCTTAAAGTTAAGCCATTACTCCATTGTTAGTTTTTGAACTAAAAGTCACATCCAGTGATGGCATGGGCATAGATGTAAAGTTATAGATGTAGAGAGGAGTGGGAGAGTGGGCGACACAGACAAAGAAATAGATTAACAGAGAGGAAAAAATGTGTATGGGGCCCTATAAGCAGAGGGGTTTACTGTGTGCAAATCACAAAGATATAGAAGATATGGCAGATATTTTCAGTGTGGCTGTAACCCATGATATTTCAGTGTGGCCATAACCCATGAAGGAATAGCTAGAGATTCTGAGGTGATCCAAATATTCTGGATTAGATAATGCTTTGTATTTATCATACATTGAAAACCACAACTTGAATAACCTATCACAGTTGATCATTGTCCTATCTTACAAGCTCCTTACAACTAAAACTGCTCTTTGGCTCTAGAAACATATCACTTGGAGTGTTTTACATTTTACAGTGTCTACCCTTTTACTTTTGAGCTTGTAAAACATTCTGATTTTATCTGGTTCCTTCTAAAGAATTGCCTTTTGCAAATTTCTAAGTATCAACTGGCATTCCAAATATTTCAAAGCCATTTAATTCCACCACTTGTCTTTAAAAGCCATTTGACCTTAGGAGATTGCCAACTCACAAAAATGTGTTCTTGTAAAGAACAATCTATTTCTTGGACATATAACCACAACCTGTTTGTCTGTAGTCCTTTTCCCTATAGATAAAGCAATCACTTTAGACAACTGCAATAATAACTATTTAAGGTAAATATTAATAATAGAAGTTAAAGTATTTTGCAAACAAAAATAAATGAGATGTATAGAGCAATAGCAGTAGCAGCAAAAGTAACAATACATACATACACACTTTAGGCTTTCATTACTTTAAAACCTTTCCAAAGAAATTATTTAATTTACTTTGAAAGTTTTTATTTTAGGCCAAATATCCTGAATATTTGTAGCTTGAGGATGTCAAGTGAGTGTCACAAATCATCATGATTATGAGCATCAATCTGTCTTGGAATAGGAAATTTGTATAAGCCTCTGGCACCAAAGAGGATTTTGTAAGAAATATGTTGTCTGGATGTCATGACTTCCTACTCAACTTTCAAATAATTGTAGTGGAAAGTATGAGTTATAGAACAAACTCAGCCAGAAGGGTGAGAGATTCTCTACCGTCACCAGTGTGCTTGTCCTCCCAGCTGTCTCACTGATTGCATTTGGCTCAGGTCAAGTTCACAAGAACATCTTCTGAGACATGGAGTTGCTTGGCATTGAGAAATCTGTCATTCCTGGACACCTGACTTCAGGATTTAACATTAAGAATATCCACGCCTCATAAAAAGCAGAGCAGATTTTTAATAAATATTTAATCATTATGCTAATCTTTTGTCTCATTTGCATGAATACTTGAGAATGAATATTTGTATTATTTTTAAAGTACTCTAGCCTACAAATGGCTTTACTATCTCAGATTAATAGGCCTAAACTATACTAAACTTCTGATATAAAACTTCAGAGGATATATTAAAATCTGTATTCTATTTTTCTGAATTTAACTGAGAATATGTTATAATAAATCAATAACCTGTAAATAAAAATAGGGTTTTTGAAAAATCAAATATTATTTTGTAAGATCCAAGAAGAAATGGGGGGTTTTGTTTTAGTTTTTATATACAAAAGATTAAAAATAGAAGGATCACTACCATATGCAAATATATAATATCTAAATTTGCATCATGGCAGATTTCTATGGTGAAGTCAGATAAAAATATAGTTGTTAGAAAAAACAAAAACGTTTTTAAAATACTTTGTGGTTGAAGATGGGTTTAATTGCTCTAAGAGTACTCTCTCGAGATGATTATATAGTAGCCATATCTTCTCCTTTGTTCTTCACAGGGAGATCAAGAATGGAATATTCTGTAATCTTTTAATTTTTATTGAGTATAACATGCCAAAATTGTAATGATAGGAAAAAATCTTAAAAACAAAAACTAAGTATCAAATCAACAGTGTTTCTTTGAAAAGTATTGGCCAGAATCTGCAACTTGAATAAGGAAAAGTGAGATGGGATAGCATTTCAGATAAAAATGATATAACTTTTTATTACCTTTGCCTCCCTACAAGCTTCTTATTGGAAATCTATCCAAAAGAGAATATATAAAATTCAGTAAAACTACAATGTTTTAGAAATATTTTTAGCACTACCTAATAAAATTTCTGCAACTTCAGAAAATGTTTTGTCTTAAACAAAAATAGAGTAATAAGCAAAGTGCCTTACGAAATTTATAACATCAGACCATTTACTTGAGTTATGCAGTCAAAAGCCACTACTGCCCAGGTCGAAGGGCAACACTGACTATAGGACCTGAAGTCAGTCTGCCAGCATTGGAATTAGGGTTTCACCATTTATTTGAAGGATACATCACTATTCTTATACATCTCCGCAGATCCTTCCAGCCCATACCATCTCCAGGGTCTTTGGTTGCCATTCCAGCCAACCCATTGCTGCAGCAATCATCTACACACAGGTTTCAGATGGTTCAGAGGGAAGCAAATCAACTCTAGCTTCAGTCATGCCCCATCAGTGCCTCCTGTGCTCCCTTCTCTGGTGCGTGCTATTTATGAAAGACCGTAAAATGCCAGGGTATCCTTTTGACAACTGTGCTTGCCCAACCAGAAGTAACTGTAGGAAAAGTATTTCTAATGGGACACGTAAACCCATGGATACTCCTTCTTTTTCTCTCTTATCTAATGGTTAGACAGTCGTGAGATGTATTCAACATAAATCCTCTCAGAAAACAATTCTGAGAGATCCACCAGTTGAACTTGATACCGAGTGCTGATCAGCTCAGTAATGCTACCTCCTTCCCATTCTCGGTCCTTTTTTCCTAACTGCTTCCTTGGTTTTGCATTCCTTAATAAAATTTTAGCACATAAACTATTGCCTCAGACTTCTTTCAAAAGAACCCAGGCGAAGAACATGTATAATATTAGGTAAACCAACTCTTCTGTGACTCAGTTTCCTGATATGGAAATGGGTGATAATAGTACTCATTTTGTAGGGTAATTACACTGACAATATGCTTTCATACATGAAAAATACTTAGAATATTTCCTGACACACAGAAAGCAGAATCTGAGACAAAATTTTATGTACCAATTGCTTTTACGTCTCCTTTTCCCAGTTGTAGAATTTTTTTCAAATAGAAGCCAATGTTCTTGGTTCTATGACTATTTTTTTATTCACCTACATATGTTGAGGATAATCTGGGGCCAGACACTATACTCTATACCAGAGAATTATATAAAGATCATAATTCTTCTCTTAAACAAGCTAATAGCCCTGTGAGGAAGGCAGGAAAAAAAAAAACACAATAAATATGGAATAATAAATATTGACAGGGATATTCACAACATTATGGAAATAGGAAGCAGTTACCCAAAGTGAGAGTCTTGAAAACTCATATTAGACAAAACTACAGCTAAGCTAAATTTTGAAGAGCACACAGTAATTAACTGGGATAAGTAAAGCATTAAGATCATTTCAGAGAAAAGGCAATGAATGTATAAGGAGACATGGGAAAGGGGTACATTCAGGTATTATAAGTAGTTCTGCATTTTTATATTTAAAGCTGAAAGTGGGAAGAAGGAAAAGATAACACTGAGAAGTAGCAAGGGTAATATCATGAAGAGTTGTGTATATTATCCTAAGATGTTGGTTTTTATCCTGAAGGCATTCAGGAACCATAGCGGGAGCTTAGGCAGAAGAGACAGACTTACAGAAAAAATTACTCTGGGGTGGTAGAATGAACTCTAGGGAACAAAACAGAAGGTTGAATTGAGAAACTCATACCAAAAAAATGACCTGAACCCAGGAAGTGGTAAAGGTAGTGGGGATAGAGAAGAAGGAACCGATTTAAATTTTATTTAATTTATTTATTGATTTAAATTTTATTAAAAGACAAAATAGACAGAGGTAACAGATAAATATATGATAGATAGATGATAGATGATTAGATAAATAGATAGATAGATAATAGATAGATAATTACAAATAAGTTTTTTATGATAGGTATTATAGATAAACAGGTACATATGTGTATATAAATATATGTAGGTAGGTATGATGATTTAAAAAGTGGTGGACTGAGAGAAAGAGAATTCTACACCATCCTCAGATCTTGGCTCAGAAGTTGTGGAAGATAGTACCAAAGATCAATATAAGGCACATCAGAAGAGGGGTTCTTAGAAATGGAGTCTGGAGGGTATATACTGAGGTCAGTTTTGAACATGTTGAATGTGAGGGTTCTGTATGACAATCAAAAGCAGATACCTAGAGTTCTAGAGCAGAGAACTAGAAGTTCTCTGAGTTTCTACTGAGAGAAAGGAGAAAAGAAGAGGATACTTTAAAAATATCAGAGCCTTGGAAGAGTTTCTTCTTTTGAAAATGTTCTTATAAACTTTAATATATAACTAAGTATAAAAAATGTTAGATATTTAAGCTCTTTGACCTTACATATTCAGCTAAGAAAATAAAAAAATTACTTTGTTTTTATTAATCTTTTCTAACATTCACTGGAGTTGGAAAAGAGAAACAATTTCAAAACATTAATAAATAATTGCAAAGTAAAACAATAGGAGCAAGTGTAAGTATCCATATATTTGGGGCAACAACATGAATGGACTTTGCGATAATCATACTAAGTGAAATAAGCCAGACAGAAAAAGTTGAAAACCACATGATATCACTTATATGTGAGCTATAAACCTAAAAGCAACAAATAAACAGGACAAACAGAGACTCATGGACATGGACAATAGACTAGTGGTTACCAGAGGATGGGGGAGTTGGGGGAGGGAGGTAGTAGATGGGGTAAAAGGAGTTAAATATGCGGTGACAGAAAGAAATGTAACTTTGGACAGCAAACACACAATGCAATATAAATATGCCTTACTATTGAATTGTACACCTGAAACTTACTGGATTTTGTTAATCAATATCACCATAATAAAAATAAATTTAAATAAATAAAGAAGAAAAATAAAATAAAAATATATTAATGCTAGATATCATATATGATAAATATATTACAGTTATTTAAAATAATTTGAGGTAGATAACGTTCTGGTAGATGCTACATAGATAATTAAGGAAAAGCCTCTTAGGAAGTGCTATTTAGGCTGAAATCTGGAAAATGAGGGACCAGCCAAGCAAAGGCAAGGGAATGTTGTATAGAGAGAATCATGTTATATAGAATATTGAACTGAAATATTCCTAAATAAAATACTAATTTATGAAAATTATCCGTTCCATAAAGAAATGCTTAGAAACAAAATGATTTTAGTAGCATGGCTTCTAGGAACTGATGCCGGATGCTCTAAAATAAAATTCAGCTACTTAATCACATTCAAGAACTGAATGATTGGGCAAAGATCAACTTAAAACTGAATCCAGACTTTGGTTAATTATGAAAATGTCAGAGTTCCACAGACTGTGGCATGGAAGCCACCCACGGACTTTACGGACTAACTTGTGGTGTCTAGTAGGCTACTGAAATGTCTCAAAAGTTTGGGGAAATAAAAATTAAATATATTTTAAGATAAATATATACAATTTTATATCTCAGAGTGTATGGCATGGATTTCATTTAATCTGTATCAAAATCTGAGGACTGTTATCAAATGAAAATAAAACTCTATGCCTTGTATAAATTCTGATTCTTACATATGCAGTATAAAATATTAAATAAACTTATTACAGCCACAAGCTTATGGCAGCCAAATGAACTGGCTGTTTGAAAATGTGAATTGTCAGCACTGTCATTTTCTTTGGCAGGGATGGGATTGGTTCTAAAATAAATAGCAGTGAATGGTCTTTCCATTAATTACATGTGTAACCACCGGCTATTGGTCTGAATTAAGACCTATTTTCTTTAGTTTTCTATGCCCCCATCCCACAATCAGTGAAATAACTGAAAATAATTGAAGAAAGATAACAATAGTAAAACTTTCATATAAAAAACCTAACAACATAATTCCAGAGGTATAGTATAACCTACATTCTTCTCACACTATTCCACACCTAGCTCTGGTTTCACCTCACGGCTATGATGTTTAAATTCACACAATACAATACCTAGCATGCTGTAGGCATTTGCTGAATAAACTACTAAGATCTTAAAAAGTATGCAGTGGTAACCCTCAAGTAGCTTTCAGTCTAATAAGCTTCACTTGAAATTTTGGGTGCCAGTTCTTACAAATTTAACAAAAGATGGTCTAGACTTCTAATGACTCATTAGTAATTACAGACAAGTTTAGAAGCAAAGTCAGTATATTTACTTATTAGATATTGACCAGGTGGTTAAAACATTGAAAATATCTGATTAAATTAATTTAAAAATCCAAAGTTTGGAGGCAGCGTAGAAATCCATTGTTAAGATAGAGATAGGAAGATTAATTAATCTGTGCTTTAATATATTTTACTACGTATACTGCAAAAAATATTTTGGCCCCCACACAAATATTCACACCACTCATTAAACTAGTTTTAAGTTTTTATGCTTTTTATTATTATTATTTTTTGGCTTCAAAATGACTTCTCTGACCTATAATAATTTTAGTTCAGATTCTCATCTTTACTAATTCTCAGTCTTTGGAGTCCACTTCTGTTCAAAGCCTTTCCTGACAAGTTCTTCCCAGTAATCTTCTCTCCTTATCTCATCCACTTAGATTTTTATTATGTCTTCAGTTAACATTTACATGCCTATACACATCAGATATTATTCTTTACATATCTTGATTTACATATATGTTAATAATATTAATTAATTTAACCCTCATTTAGATTATAAAAGGCAAACATATGTTTTAACTTATCTTATGCATATATATGCAAATGACTGAGGCCTATAAATATTTTTATTATCTGTTTTATTCACTTAAATACTATGAACAATTTTCCAAAGCCATTAAATATTCTTTTAAATGTATTTAAGTGGCTGTAAAACATTTTGTCATATAGGCAATTCATTATAAATATATAACCAAAATTCATTTTTTTGTATATCTTGTTTATTCAGTCATTTCCAAATTTTTAAATTTTATTTGAAAATGACCACCATAATTAGTGTCTTAAATGCCTCTGATGTCCTGCCACCATCCTCCAGACTTCGGTATTGATTCTAGCAACAACTGTAGTAGATAGTTTTGTTTGGGCTTTAATTCTTTAGGCTAATAACATGTCTCCCAAAGCAGGTGTCTTTCTCTAGTTATGAGGCCAAGAATGCCCAGGAATTGGCATTAATCCATGAAGAATATAGGCAGATGGTGAAGAGAGGTGATGCCTGCACAGTAGCCCTTACCAAAGGGAGATGACCCCTCAGGGATGAATTCTTCCCCTAGTTGGTCTTATAGAGAAAAATGCTGAGAAGGATTATACAAAATCTTGAGGAGATCCCAGGTGGGATATAGCCCCAGTTGGTGACTTCAGCAACAGATACTTATATCTTTTTCTCCGTGCTTCAGTCTCTCCTATTCTTCATCCCTCCATCCTGGTACTACCATACTAGCACAAATCCTTATCTCAGGTTCTGCCTTGGGTTGTGAAGAGAGCCATACAGTTTAATTAGTGTCCTTTCCATAACTCTTTGGGCATATTTCTAATTGTCTTCATTAGACTGACTGCTAGATGTAGAATATCTGAATTTAAAACAAAATTTTTAATACATATCACATATTGATAAATTTTAATTAAATAGACAAATATCAATTGCCTAATTACTATATTTCTTCTTAATTGATTTATATTTCTTTTTTAACTTAAGAAAGCTTTTAATTCTATATTGATTCAGCAGACAGCTACTTTATAATCTTTGGGATAATTTTTAATCTTGGAAAAGTCATACAAGGAAGCAATATTTGCGGTACAAACTCCATGACAGTTTGATTTCTATAAAACCTTTTCCCAACCAAGAATTCCACTGACTTTTCAGACTTGAACATAACTAATCCTCTCAGAGAGAATAAAATTCCATAATAAAAGCTGTCAGCATTCCATTTCCACTCTTTTGGAAAATAGGTAGAATTCACCTTTAGTTAGAGACATCTACTGGTAAAATTTTCCATTTGCCAATTCTCAACCATTTACTGTTTGGTTAATAATATCCCTATGAAACAAATTCAAAACAAAGGTATTTATTTGAAAAACTATATGAGTGCTGTGCTTCCTTTGCATGCAGATGTCTAACTTAATCATCCTCTAGACAGCTAAGATACAATGCCATAATTTTTAATCCACCTGTTCTGGTTCACATTCAGTGGTTCTGTGATTACATCACAGGCCTATAGTGATAAGCTGTTCCATGTATTTTTGTTAGTAATGTTTTATAGCAGCTGCTGCTGGATCTCAAGGTTAATAAAAGCCTTTCTCTAAGAAAATGTATTCTTTTTACTTGAAAGAAAATTCAACTGTATATAGTTTCTTGGGCTTTCATGAACTTGATTTTTACCGTCACCCTCATTCTCTCTAGTTTTTTATTTTATAAAAGTTATGTGCATCTTTAAGTCATCTGCATATAAATATAAATGCTCTTTATTTGACACTGTTGACAGTTTATATCTTTTTAAACAATACACTTAGACACATGACTGTATATAATTAGGTCCATGGTTATGAGAACTTTGTTTTTAATTAAAGTATATTTGACATATAATATTATATTAGTTTCAGGTATACATCATAATTAGTTTTAGGTATACAACATAATGATTCTACATTTATATACCTAATAGTAAAGAGAAAAATACAAATCCATTACCCGCAATGATTAATATGGGTGCTATGACAGTGTGGTATCATTAAAGACAAGAAGAAAATGAGTTTCAAGAGGGAAGGAAAAGCAAACTGTTAAATGCTGCTAGATGGCCTAGCAACAGGACAAAAAATAGATGGATTTAGTATCCTAGAAATTGTGAGTGATCTTGACAAGTTTAGGTTAAATGGCACGTTATGGGCCACACTTGGGAATGAAGCCATATTGGTGTAGGCTGAAGAGTGAGTAGTTGCTGAGAAAAGAGAGATGGTAAATATAAATAACTCTTTTGAGAAGGATTGCTTTGAATAGAGTTAGAGAGATATGAGTATACAACTGAAATAGGGTATGGTGTCTAGGGGCACCGAGAACTCATTTTTAACTTGGGAGACACTAAAGTGTGTTTGTTTATATGAACGTGTATATCATAAGAGGGTTTCTTTTAGTGACCATACATAAAAGTCAGAAACAAACCTTTCAAAAATATTATTGAAATATCCAAAATATACAGAGAACTCATATGACTCAACAACAACAACAACAACAACAACAACAACAACAACAAAACAAACGATACAATAAAAAAATGGATAGAGATTCTGGACACTTCTTCCTAGAGGATGTACAAATGGCCAACAAATATATAAAAATATGCTCAATATCACTAGTTATTAGGGCAATGCAAATCAAAACTACAATGAGATGCCATCTCACACCTGTTAGAATAGCTGTAATCAATAGGACAAGTAATAACAAATGTTGGAGAGAATGCGGAAAAAAAGGAACCCTCATACACTGCTGGTGGGACAGAAAATTGGTACAGACACTATGGAAAACAGTATGCAGGTTCTTCAAAAAACTATGATTTGATCTACCATAAGATACAGCAATCTCTCTACAGAGTATTTACCCCTAAGACTTGAAAACTTATATCTGAAAAGATATTTGCACAGCAGTGTTCATAGCCGCTCCATTTACAGTGGCCAGGACATGGAAGCAACTGAAGTTGCTTACGATATATTGGCTAAAAAATCTGTTGTACATATATACAATGGAATATTACTCAGCCATAAAAAGAGATGAAATACTGCCATTTGCGACAACATGGATGGACCTTAAGATAATCATGTTAAGCAAAATAAGCCAGACAGAAAAAAATGAAAATTACATAATATCACTTATATGTGGAATGTAAACCTAAAAGCAGCAGTGTACAGGACAAACAAACAGAGACTCATGGACATGGACAATAGACTAGTGGTTACCAGAGGGTGAGGGGGTGTGTAGGGGGTAGATGGGTTAAAGGGGGTGAAATATGTGGTAACATAAAGAAATCTAACAATGGGAGGTGAACACACAGTGTAAATATATATATGCCTTACTGTTAAAGTGTATAGCTGAAACTTATTGGATTTCATTAACCAATGTCACCATTAAAAATAATCAATTAATTAAAAATATTATTGAAGCAAACAAAAGTTATTACCTGGTTCTTTTAAGGAACTGTTAAAAAAATAAAACATTTCATTGACATTAACTTGAAGACAACTATTAGAAAATGTAAGACATGCTGACATAGGTGAAAGTACCATTGAGGAAATATCTTGACCAGAATCATAGACAGGAGAACATCCCAAAAGAAAATAACACTTGACATTTTTTCCCACCATAAACACATTGCTGATCTACGCTATAACCTACGGCCTTTCAAGGTGGCAGAAGTTATCAACCCAGTAGCTTTCAAACTCCAAATACCTTGCTCAGGTCTATTAGTCTCTCATGGTCCAACAACCCAACAACCCAACAACATGCTAAACATTAGCCAAACCTGTGTCCTGGTGATTTGTTTTGGCAAATGTGTCCTTATATAAAGAACCAAAGATTTTGGTGCTTCAGAGACTGAACTTTCAATGAAAATATCCAGTCTAGCCTGTGGTTATCCCTCTAATGCTTTCCTCACACACTCTAGGCTTGAGGTATACTTTACAGCAATGGAATACCCTTGTCTTCATGCAGTTAACACAATCTTATGATTTTCTATTTATATATAAATAGATACTATTAACCCTGATCATTTCTTCATACTTCTAAGGATATGACCCCTCTACCAAACTTTCTTTGCATTCTCAGCATACTCGCTATGATTTCTATCATAGACATTCAATAAAAGAGAGAAAATAAAGCCTTGTATAAACTATCTCTCATTCCAAGACTATAATCTTGTCAAAGACCACATGTTTCTTCTCTGTGTTCTTTGAAGTCACACATAGTAACACAAAAAAATATTTTAGTAGAAGAAATAAAAAAAAATTAATAAAAAATTATTTGAGGCATATTTAAGTTTTTATAAAATAATTATTTCTTATCTTATTTACTCATTCAATATCTTCTTGTTTAATCCATTAAATAGATTTAGCCATTCATTTAATTCCTCCCTAGGCTCTCACCAAATCTTTCATGTACTTTTTTTCTAATACAAACCAATTGAAGATTTTTATCCTTTTTCTGTTATTTGCTCATTTTCTTTGATTTTTTTATTTTTATAAAATTGTCTAATGTGGACAGTGACATTTACATGTTGCAATGACCATTACATAATACATTTAAAATATCTCTTTATATTACCATATTCCTTTGTAAGGAAATTATCATACAACTATGCAAATATGTTCTGATGTAACTTTTGAATGATGAAATTAATCAAGAGTATCCGAAGGTCTCATCTTAGGGCCAGAGTTAAGATGCTATTAAAATACCTGACAACTAGTTGAATGGCACTTGGAACTGGCTTAGGGAAGGGAGAGCATAATTATTTCTAAATTTAATGCCCTCATAAATCCAGAAAAAAAGATATAGTAATTGATTATTTGGGATTAAAATTAACATGGTAAGAACATCTGAAACAATGATATTCTAAATCTAACATAAATCTTATAAATCACTAAACCAGAGAAAGGTTAATAACATTTTCTTTAGCCAACTTAAAGCAATTTTAAATAAAGATGTAGGTTGACAGGTACATATCAAAGTGAGAATACTGATGACAGGTAGTTTGGAAGGAATGAGGTCTCATAGCATGGTCTTCTGTGATAAAGACCGTGATAACATTTCCCAGGGCAGACATCAGACCTGATACTGGCTCACGGGGAAAATTTAGATAGGCTCCTAATAGTAGAAGGAAACCTGGAGGAAACAATCACAAGTTGATGAAATTGAATTCCTTTCCCTAAGGGAAGGAAATAGAAATGTTGGTAAGATTAAGAAAATTAACTTTTAGGAAGTTAATTGTATCAAGCTTGAAAACTAGTACAGTGAATCCTTGGGCTTCTCTTGAAAAGTGGAGTTCAAGGAAGCTGACTATGAAAAAGAATATAGTTCTGCCCACTCAAAACAAGTTATACCAGGATATTTAAAAGCCAAGAAGGGAAATGATCCAATATGATGAAACCCAGAACTCTAGATGAAGTTGAAGGGCAAATGAGAGGGTCACAATAGTTAAATTTAGAAAGAACTTTACAAAAGGGATTAGTAGAATCAGAGCAAATTAAATACCTAATAATCAGAAATAACATATTTAGAGAGCATTCTCTTATTTTCCAGAGGAATAAAAGTCACGACTAATGTAATACAAATATTTTTCTCATTTATTCCTTCTACAGATATTTATTGAGAGCCTACTGTGTATAAAACATTGTTTTAGGAATTGGACATTCACTAGTAACAAAACAAATAATATCATTCCCTTGTGGAATAATATTCTTAAAATAAATATATCATAAAAATTAATTGAAATATTTTTCAATATAGCTCCTGATGTCTTATTTAGTTCAATTCTCTATATTTTTTACATGTGTAATATTTTTTTTGTAATGATGATTCATGATAATCTAAAGTTATAACCCCGGAGACAAAATCATTTATAAAATCTATTCATTTCAAATAAGAACTAATCATTTTAAAATAGTATGCAATAATAAAGGTTGAAATAAACTATTGTTGTTCTTATTCATTTAACCAAATAATCATGATATGATGGATACTACTTTTTGCCTTCACAATGTCCATTTTTCCTTTTTTTCCAAGAGGATCCTGAATTTTTTCAGGAAACCATTACTCCACACCCAATACATACAGGGCTAATTATCTTGATGAGGTGAATTCCGCTCTTTCTCAAAGAAAAGAATGTTGGTCCAAGGTATAATCCCATTCCCTTTGCTAGCGACTGGTTTAGAAATGGACATGTAACCCAATTTTGCTTCATGAGGTATATACTCATTGAGCTCTCAAATTATTCTTCAATATTTAAGTGAAACTATTGACAATGACACACTTATCATAATTTAAAAAGAAAAATAAGTACAAAAAAGGAAAAATAAAACTGTATTTTAATCTCATCTCTGAAAATAAAATGGGCACATTTATAAAATCCTTACTCTAACTAGTCTTTTGAAGTTTCTTTTTTTCTCATCTATTATTGAGTTAAATAATTTTTTTTAAAAATGCAGCTAGTATGGGAAGGTCATGATTGCTCAATAGAACTGCTTTCCTAGGTGATTTAAAATTGATCGATGTTCTATTTGACAATCCTTTTTTAACTGATATTACTCACACTTCCCAAATAGTTCCCAGGAGACCTATGATTCAAACCCTGGCCCCTCTTAAGTTTCAGACTTATACCCTCAACTGTTTCTCTGAGTGTAAAAGGCATGTCTTGCTTACACAGCAAACCTAAAATGTCTCCTTCATCTGAGCCTATTATCTTATTTCCCTCAGTCTGTCACACTGCCTTTATTTTCCATCATGGTTTACATAGCACCACTATCCTCTAGGTTAATCAACTAGAAACCACTCTCTCAATTTTCTCTATCTCATTTATTCCTGAAAACAAACGAACTGTTATTACCTATTAGTTTTAAATATGAATTATTTCTCTAATTAATTCACTCATTTTCCCTCTGTAGCCAATGCTTTATTCAGGAACTTATCCATTCTTCTCTGGATTTCACAGTAATAATATAACCCGTTTCTCTCCTTCCTCTCTATTCCTCATAATACTATCATTTGTTTTGTTACCAGGGATATGTGTGTGTGTGTGTGTGTGTGTGTGTGTGTGTGTGTGTGTGCGCGCGCGCGCGCACACACACCAAAAGCTTGGCAGAACCTTGAGATCATTCATAATTTGACCCTTATAACCTTTTCCAGACTTGACCCTTGTTTTATTCTCCTTCATGAACTCTGTATTATAGTCAACCTAGGACATTCATCATTTCTAGAACATGCTTTTCTTCTATCCTTTGTTCACAGTATTTTCTGGTGTGGCATTGCCTTAGGTCTCTACCTCTAGAAATATTATGTTTCCAAAATTCCAGCCCATACTTTAACTCCACTTAGAATTTTTTTTTTTTTTAATTTCCAAGGTCAATCATTCTTTCCCTCCTTGGCATTACCATCAGGTTTTGTATGGGTCTTATCAGGCATTTATCAGCTTTCTCTACAAATCATAAATATGAGTCATTAATATATTGTTTTTAGGTTAAAAAGCCAGCTTGTTTCTAGAATTTAGTATACAAGAGCCAGATAATGCTCTATATACTACATTATTGAAATAGTAATTTTAATCTCACTTTGCCAGTACATTTTGTTAAGATTACCAATAAATCAAAAAGAGCATGGAAACTAAAAGACAAAAACATTCAAAGGGTAGAAAATGCAAGGAAAAGGCAATTGTAAAGAGCTAGGGATTTAACATGATCGAAATTTGACTTCTTTTAGGTCTGTAAATTGACTGGGCTACTAGAAAATATTTTTCACAAAATCAGTGGCTTCCCATCCACTGCCTTAGTATCTTAGTACCTGTATCTAAGAAGCTGGATGCCTTGTTTAGATTCAGCTCTTTCCATTCTCAGAACCAAGATCACCTTTTTAATAGTTATGATCCTCTGAACATTTGGCATGACTAATAAAAAGACACAGAAAGACCTGACTCAAGAAATGTAAATGTTCGTTGATCTCAGATGGTGTCTCAGAGATGTCATGCCATTAAGACTTACTATTTAGTTCCTTGTTTGTGCATTTCTCTTTTCCTCCTTGACTCCAATAAAAATTAAATTTCTATGAACAGAAAGACTTTATCCAGCTACTGAATGTATCCCCAGTACATAGGATGGTGTCAGTTCCATGGTAAATTCCATGATGAACTGTTGACTCAGTTAATTACAATATCCCAGTGCAACTATGATTCAGAGAAAGTAATTTTTACAGGTATCTTATAAATCTTATTTATTTACTATTAACTAAAATGTATATATTCCCCTCACATTGTCTCCTTTACAGTTAAATGCGGCTAAATGACAGAATCCTGGCTGATGAAAAGTCATGTGTGCCTTTTGGGGGACACAATTTATAAAAGAAGAAAGACCTCCTCCATATTCACTTTCTCTCCTGCTGGTTTAGAGCAGATAAAGGCAGAGATTTTTAGCCCTTAGGGGCTTGTGGACAGAGTTCAGGGGGTTCATGAACTTGGGTAGAAGAAACTTATATCTTTTAACTAGGCTTCAACGGAAAGTTAGCATTTCTCTCACTTTTGATGGCAATAAAAAAATCCCAATGGCATTAGTAATACTTATGACTTGGTTGCCAGCTGAAATCACAGTATTTCATATCACATTTCTGCTGCTCAGATATCTCAAAATATAGTTTTCCTTTATCACTACTTCAGAATTATGGTGGTTATTAGAATTTTGCTGCTAGATTTAGTTAATTAATGTCAATTAAAAATTACATATACTTACTGTCATAAATTCCATTTTATATACATTTTGACAAATCTATGTCAACATAATTGCTATCCTTTACAATCTTACATATTTTATGTATTTAAAAATATCATCCTTTAAAAAGGATCGTTAGGCTTGACCAGAGTGATAGATGGGTCCTTGGCACAAAAGCAAAAAAATAAAATATAAAATAAAACAATACAAAACAAAATAAAGAACTCTGTCTCTGGATTGGCAGAGTCATGAGATGAAAGGAATTTGGGTCCCTGAATTACCACAGGAAGAAAACTGCCTGCTGAAAAGTAGCCCCTCCCTTAAACTATTAAGCATATGAGAAATAAATATGTATCATTTTTTATCCTTATATATGTTGAATGGTATTTGTTAACACAATCTTACCAAAACTAATGCTACAATATTTTTTTCAGCCTTCAATTTCTATTCAATAACCCACTAAAACAAGAAAGAATCAGTAAATAACAAACATGTCTTAAAATATTATGTAGAACAAACAGCAGAAAAAAGAGAAAATATGTAAGTATTCTAGCTCTTCAAGGCTATTTGACTTGGGCCTGATTTACTATGATTCCATTTGTATAATAAGCTTGCTTATAATTAATAACAATTTCCTTAATATCAGGTCTCTGAAAACTTTGCTTACTACTTCTCATTCATAGTTAGAACGAAGGATTTTATTTTTGTTGTAAGAGACAAAGAAAGTGTCTCTTTGCTTCGTGATTGGAAACAGCTTTGCAGCTTGGTGATGTGTAATCCAAATTTTGGTTTTAATATTTTTTGCTGATATTAAAATTGAAAAAAATAATGGATAGTGTCCATACTGTCAAAATTGTATATCCTTTCATATCCTTTTTTTCTGCACTATTAAGCCAGCTAAAGCACTTTAAGTTCTTATCTTGTGTTGAATGTTTTTAATTGGCTGCATTTTCAAAACAAAAACAAAAACAAAAACAGATGTGATTCATTTTGGACAAGATTTAAACATATAAATTTCACATGAGTTTACAGGCCACTAAAGTCATGAAGAAACATTTTATGACTTATAAACACAATCCATTCTGGGCGAGTGACCAGTTAAGGTGATAAGGGCAAGAGAAATATCTTAGAGCATTTAAGGTGAACTATTCTTGACCGAACTGTAAAGTAAATTCACAATTATTTCACATTGTTATAAAATTGCTTTTTGAAACTTAAAACAGCAAAATTTGATCTGTTATTATACTCTCTCTTTCTGCAGCCTCCTCTGTAGGCATCACACTATATGTTTGCACAGAGTCCAAAAACCAATCACATTCCAGGCATTTCTTTTGGCTTTGTGTATTGTTCTCTCTCCACCCATCTGCAAGGCTGCTTTACCCTACAACATTCAGACTTACAATTTAAAAATTATAAGGCTCTTTAGAAACTTAGCGATTAGTAATTATTAATAATTTTAGTATCAAAGCAGGTTTTATTGCATGGGGATGTTTGAAACTAAATGTATTGCATGTATATATATGTGTGTGTGTATAAACTTCCTTTTGAAAAGAATAGTTTTATAACTGAAGAATCTATTTTTTTAAAAAAAGAATTATTGTTACAAAATTCCCCCCCATGTATATTTAGAAAAAATAATTAACTTTTTCAAAACCAATGGAGATATATACTTTTAGATTTTTGGTTGGGAATTATTCTTTTATTTCTTAACTATTTTGGGGTAAGTTTAGTTTTTACTGTGAGAGAAATTATGTATAAGTGGATTATTTATTCAAAAAATTTGACAATAAAGTCATAAAGTATAAATATTTTAGAAAGATTATATCTACCAATTTGTTAATATTTCTAAACCCAACAGTGCATTTATTAGTGCAAGTGTGACCCATGATAATGGACACTTTATCATAATAATCATCTATATTGTGGAGAGCTATTTCCTCAGAATAAAAATGTGAATTCCCCTCAAGTTGGTTTTACAACATGAATGACATTTGTTTTTGTGGAAGTTTTTCTTGATTTTCAGTTTTCCCTGATGCAGAACAAGATACATGTGGGACGTGGCTGAAGAGGAGTTAATTACCAGCAGCGTACTATGACCGATAAACCGAATTACCTCTAATGGTCCTATGGCACAGGCCCGAGTGAGACTTCGTTGTAATCGTTGTAATTGCCATTCTTTTGTGTCATTAAAGCACAAATAAAGATCAGATATGCCAATTAAATGAGAAATAAAACATAGTAGGGTTGTTTCTAAGATTAAAATCTCATCTAATTAGCATGAGGAAAAAAATTAGAACTGAAACATTGAAGAATTTCTTACTATTTTTAGAGCTAGAAGAATACTGCTAATGTCTCATTTAGAATTATTTGGCTGTCATAGCTGTTACATATTTCAAAAACCTTTTTTGCAAAGAATCTGGTTAGTCCACAGATTCATGAGAATGCTAAGTACATTCTGAGAAAGAATGAAAAATTGTTCATTATAATTGGAAAACTTCTGAAGTAGGATTTGTCCTTGCCCACTCATGCTCTTCCTCTAATTCATTGCCAGAAACAATAGCAAACACTTCAACAAATTTATAGTTCATTATTCTAGTATAGCACTAAATGACATGAATTTAAACATGAATGAAGGGCAAGGACAATCTAAGGTATTATATTTGGTCCAGTCTACCATGTTAAAATATTGGTTCTAAAATATGTAAGTGATTTATACAAATAAATATAAATAAATATATAAATAAAATTAAATCTATCTTACATAAAGCTACTTTATGATATGAAAAGGGTTGGGGAAATTATTCTGTTGATTTGTGAAAAATCATGTTAAAGTCTTTAATTAATAATTGTTGATTTTTTACTTTCTATTTTCATCAGTGTAACTTTTTTATTACAATAAATTTTCTTCCATTAGCATCTTTGAACTTTGCATATTATTGTACCTCAGATTAATATTGTTCAGCCTATAGTGATTTGATAAACATTTGTTTTATTGCTTCCTATCCCTTTATTTTCAATATTATTATTGTATTTGTCTTCCTTGTGTTTTTGCTTTCAACTGGTGATTTGGAAATTTTATATATTATTTTATTATTATTTCCCTTTTGATTACAGTACAGTACAGTTTCATATCAAAATCTATAGTTCATCATTTACTACAACCTCTTCTCAAATAAGGCCAGAATTTTATCATGCTTTCATTTGACTCCTTTTCACTCCACCCTTGCTTTTTAGCTCTAGTTTAGTTAGTGTCATACATCTACATTGGGTTAGTTGGTACTAAACGTATTCTAAGTCATCTTTGTATTCTAAGTCATCTTCTTTCATGACTATTTTTGCTTATTTTCTTTTACTCTAGAAATACTTTCAGAGAGCCCTCACTGTGATTTTCCCCTTCACGTTTCCATACCCTTTGATTAAAATCTTGGAATATCCAGGACCCCTCCCTATATCTAATTATACTCAACATAGGAACATGACTTAAAATTTTTTTCTGACTAAACCCAATGTCAAAACTCATGAATGTGCTTGAAGATCAGCTGAATAGATTCAAATGTACATCATAATTTTCAAAGAAGAATCTTCCTTAAAGCAACTTGATTTTGTAAGTCAGAAGAAAGAACACTGGGCTAAAAAGATAGAAAACATCATTCTGGAGCTCAATCTACTAGTTAGTTCTGCGATGTTAAGAAAATCACTAGATTTTTATCAATCTGAATTTTTTCGCCTGGAAAATGAATGTTTCTAACTTTATATCCTCTAATATTCTTTATGAATCTAAATTAGAATGTAGTATATTTAGATAAGATGCTAAAGTGCATTAAAATATTACTTTACATGGATGTCTATGACTGGCCCAGATCTAGTTTAATATTTTTATTATTTGTAGCTTAAATTCTGAAGAGCACAATAATAAAAGATAAAGAAGATGCTGTGGTACTTAATATATTTACATAATATAGATATGTGGATAAGTATCTAAAATTTTATGGACAATATTTGTTCTAAACAACATTTTATTATTCTTAAAGATATCAGGGAAGTCAACTAAAGTATATATTAAATGTGTACTTTTTACATATAGTAAAATATCAGGCTTTTACTAAAAATGAAACAAAAGTAAATCTGAAATATTTAATAAAGTAGAAGCAAAAATAATTGCATTGAGTCTTTCACTGTTAAGCTGAATTTGCAATACTTATTTTTTCCTTCAAAATGGCAAAAGGCATTGTGCTCAATTTAAAAAGAGAGAGAGAAAAAAAACAGACAGAAAGAAATTTTATTTACCAGAGAATACTTGTTGATCTGCAGATAGTGATCAAGTAAAATCACTCATCATCAGGATTAGTTCTAACAGCATCTGCAGAAACCAAAGGAAAGGATGATGTGACAGCTCTTTTGAAAACATCCATCAGTGTCATCTGATTCCTCTTATTATGTCTTTCCTTTTCAAATGTTTCCTTCAGCCTGTACATCTGGAGGATCTCCTGTTCTGCAGTAAATTATCTTTGTTTCATGAAATCTATGCAATTTTTACAACACTCTCAATTGTTATTAAAATAGACAACACCCTGTCTGAGTCACACAGATTGGGCCACTGAGTGAATACTTGCCATTCATTTGTAGCCCTTTTGATAATGAAGAATGCCACTACCATAAGACTTTCAGTTTATATTGAATAGTTAATACATCATATAGTTTACAAATCAAAATGACATTAAAAAAAGTCTTGTTCCTACCCCTCTCCATACCTGTTTTGTTTCTCATCTATCTTTCTGTTTCCCTATAACAAATGTTTTAGTTCTGCGTTCTTATAACTAATTTTCCAATTATTACAATGCTTTGGTTATTTTTAATAGATAACAATTTTTTAAATATTTATTAAAATTCAATATTTGGATATTTCTAATCTTTAGACTCTTGAAAATACACTCCTACTGTCACTTATTTATAGGCTGAAATAAAATAACTAGTCTTGATTCTCAAGTATTATAGAGAAATATCAAACATGAGTCTGGCTTTGTTTATAACCTACATTTTAAATAGAAATGTACCAATGGAAACTAAATATATCAGCATAAAACTTTCGTCACAATTGGCCAGATTCTTTTAAAGGAAAATGGCCAGTGTTTGGGTTCATTTACACTGATTTGCTTGCATTGGCTTCAGAAGAATAAAGGTAAAAAATATGTGCTGGTAAGAATGAACTTTAAGAAAATATAACTAGTTCAAAAAGTATTCATTATGTGGAAAAAAAGTCTCAGGAACAGAAATGTGGTAACCACAAGTATGTGAGCTTATGAAAAAGCTAGTAAAAAGGAGAAGGTACTGTATCACTAAATCAAGTCAAGTTCTGACCACTAAGATGTACTGTTTGCTCTAACGTAGAAACAGGGAGAAGATGGTTCAAGATGAACAATCTAATCTCCTTAGGCTACTTGAAGCAATGTAACACCAGAAATATTTCAAAATGAAGTCATAATACAGATAGTCGAAGTTTTGTCTCATCTAGATTAAACAGAATTGATTACCACATATGCTTTAAAATAATACACATACTTAACTTGGGTCTTTGAAAGCAACTAAATTCAGAATGAATGTTTAACTTCTTCAACTTAATCTTCAACCTTTCTCTATGTTTCTGTGTAGTTTATAATACAAATCTTCCTCTTAAACCAGAGCATAATTTCTTCCAAGTCTGTAAAAACAGATTTCCAAATAGCAGGAACAGAATCAACTCTGCTCTGTTGACAGCCTTAATTGAATATGTGCACCAGGATTAAAAAAATTAAAAGTATAATTTTGTACACCTTGAAGGGATGTTTTAAATTAAATTATATAAACCAAAGGAAGGAAAACAATCGGCCTCATCATACAAGAGGAATTACTTTCATCAGTATCCATCATGTCATATGATTTATTACCTAGTATTTAGAAAAATTTTCTTTTTATCAAGTCCATTACTAAATAGGCTACATAAAAGATGGTAAGATTTATCTACTTGCCATAGAATTTAGTTTAGAATATACATTTAAATTAAAAAAAAACAGATGGGGTTTATTTTACACTATATTATTGTGGAAGAGAACAAGTAGACATGAAATGAAAGAGAAAATATCTCCTCCCTTTGTGCTGTCATGGCTGGGTTCAACATCCACAGAGTTCAACACTCATTGGGCTAGGATGCTAATTTCATTTGAGATGTGCTTCTCCTCAAGATAGGAGATGAGATTTTCCTTTTTCATTGCTTATTTTTAATATTTTTAAAGTTTTATAAACCTAGTCAATGTATGCATTAAAAAAAGATATTGAATTATTTATAATAAAATATAGCAATCTCCTGCCCTTCCTTCCTGTTCTTACTTTCTAGTCTTCATCCTCAAAGGCAATTGCCTTCAACAATATGTTTGGTACAAGAGTTGATAAATTCACTTTAGAATATATTGAATTTGTCTAAATAGAAGTGTTCCAAAAATAGTTGGATTTACAGATTTGAAATTTAAGAGAGAGAACTTGAATAAACATACTTCTTTGGGAATTTGCTATTTATAGGTGGTATACGAAGCTCTGAAAATAATATCTATCTCAGAGGTTGCTTTTTTAAACATGTGTAGGAGAGCCCTTCACAAAATGTGTTATAAATGTACAGTCTTAAAGAATAAACAAGTTTAAGTTTGGCACTAGAAAGCTTAGTAGTGTGAAAATTAATAAACTGAAACCTCATTTAAAATGGAATGAGAAGACTAGAAGATACAAGTCTCAGTCACATGTCACTCAACAGCATATTACTGACCCCAACAGGATGAGAGAAACCTTGCATCTCGATAGTGATACTAGGTTCCTACCTGAACAGGAGGACGAAAAGACTCCTCCTTACCCAGTGATAGCTCAGCCAATGGGAGTCTGCCAAAACTCAGCCAATAAAAAGTCACTAGACTTTGAACTTTCAGTTTCCTTCAATGGACTCTTTGTTTACAATAGTTCCTCCCAAGTCCAGGAAAGAGCGTTCTTATTTTTGTTACTTTGGACTTGTGCATGATTCCTAATTAAACCTGTAAGTTCATAATTGCATTTTTTGTTTGTTTGTTTTTCCTGAATAAACTCATTTTGCTGGAGAAATATCTGGCTGTCTATTTGTTTAAGGTTCACAATAGTAATAAACTTTGGCAGACTATTGTACATCTTGAATGCAAAGAGCGAGACACAATATTGACAGATGAGGCACCAAAATGGGTAAAACAGATCAAGAATGAGCAGAAAGAAAGGGATGGAGAAGGAAAAGTAGGAACCCAATCTTAGGTTTTCCGAAGGCCAATCGCAGACTGCATATCCTGCAACAGTTCAGAAGTTGGAAAGACGAATTTGGGGGTAATGATTACATACAGAGCATTGCATAGAATGCTTCATAGACTTTTCCATGGAGATGCACATAATTAAATAGAATATTCTTACACGAAAAATTGGGCACTGAGTTAAATTCGTCTTTGCATTGTTCATCCATAAATGTGTTTTATTGTTATATTATGGTTTCCCATAATTCTCTACTTCAATTCTCTATTCAGATTTATCCCTGAGGACCATGTTTCCTTCTTCACAGGACTTATTCTTCACTTACATCAAAACTCACTTGAAATTCTACTACTGTTCATGAAAGATTAATTGCATGGGAATAATCTCTCTGCCAAAAATGTTTGTAAAACTGAACAAAATATTAAACCAATTTGATACATTGGACAGTAGTGTACAACTATGATTTTGGAGATTAGGAAAATAAGTGAGGTGACCTAAGATTTCTCCCATTTATACTGGGTGGGAGCAGTTTGCAGATCACAGTGCATCAAGAAAAATTTCAAACGGGGCTTAGCTGAGTTGAAGACAGAAGTTTCCTGGAAAAGAAGTTGGCTAAATTTTGCAAGGCAGAATATCCAAAAAAGAGGGGTTATATACACACTGAGTTTTAGGAGTTTGCAAAAGTGACTCCCCGAGTCTTTAACTGAATAGAAATCTAGAAGTAAAATTTCATGAAATACCAACTAAGAGAACATCAACTAAAATAAAATATAATAGTTTGAGAATTCTCTGGAGCTCACCTACATCTGAGAAGAATTTGTGTTCCCCATCAGCCAGTGGATAAACTTTCTGATACATGCAGCATTGGGTAGAGTGCTCAGAAGAGCCATACCTATACAGTAGCCCTAGAGTAAAGGTTGCTTTAAAAATTTGAGAAACAAAGTGAAAACATATACATTTGAAAGCATCAAACTTATTCTAGATAAATGCATGCCAGAAAAAAAGTTCAAAACTATTTAAAGAAAAATATCACCATTCAAAAACCACACAATGTAGAATTTCTTGCATCTGATAAAAAATAACCAGCATGCAAAAATGCAGGACTGTATGACTTATAGCCAGTAAAAAAAAAATTAATAGAATCAGACCCAGATATCACAGAAATAATGTAAAGATCAGGAAAAAAATGCCCTAAGTGTATAATATAAACCTCATAAATAGATTTAAGGATGTTAAGAACACCTGATGAGATAGGAAATGGAACACATAAAGATAAATCCTTTAGAAGTTACAGAGATTAAAAATATAATACCTGAATGAAAAATCATTGGATACATTTATTGTAGATTAGAAATTACAGAAGAAAACATCAATGGACTTGGAGGCATATAAATGAACACTATCCGAAATAAAGCCCAAAGAGAGAAAAAAATAAAAACAAAGTTTGGTTTATCAGGGACTTGTGAAATAATATTTTTTTTTAAAATATAAATGAAATTGGATCCTGGGGGATATTTGAAGAAAGAATAATTAAAATATTTCATATTTAAAAAATTGTCACATTCCAATTTTTTATTTTTACTTATTTATTTTTTTAAATGCTTAAAGCACCTGGTATTCTTAAGTTATCTCTCACCCAAGTACTAACCAGGCCCGACCCTGCTTAGCTTCTGAGATCAGACGAGATTGGGCATGTTCAGGATGACATGGTTGTAGACAAAATTGCCACATTCTAAAAGATCCCTTAAGCTGAATATTTAAAAACAAAACCACACCATGACACATTATAATCAAATTGCTGAAAGCCAATGATTAAAGATAAAAGTCAGAGAAATGGCTCACACATAAAGAATCACATATAAAGAGAAAACTTTTAAAGGTGAGGGAATGGTTCTGTATCTTGATTACACAATTATGCATTTTTCAAATCTTATCAAACTATAAACCGAGTGAAATAATCTTATGCAAATTATCCTTCCATAAAGATGTTTATTTAAAACTTTTGCTTGATCTGTGTTCTTTATCTACTTGACAAGTTATAATTATATAATGGTCTAATTAAAAATAAATAAACTTTTCTGAGCTACTTTTATTTCAAAACCAAAATTTTGGAGTGAAGTTTTTAACTTCAAAGACGGAAGTTTTAATAGTGGTCATGTTAAGTGCTGTAATGAAAATATTTGGAAGCAGGATAAATTTTCTAGCACTTAATCGAATCTCACCATAGGACTACCCAAATAGAAGCAGTCCTGCAAAAATAAACTGGCCTGAATTTAAAATGTTAATTCAGGCAATCGTAGGGAGAAAAACCTCAAGCTATTAGTTCCAGCAGTTCGGCCCCTTCTCAATAATTTACTCCAGTGAAGAAGTACAGTGGCTCCAACATTCCACAATAGCCTCAAGACATGAGAGAATTTCTGTTTGGCTTTATAATACATAATGTGATTTTTTAGTAAAAATTTTCCAAAAATTTAATTTTATGTAATTATATAGTTATATCAAGAGCAACCGAACTTCACTAGAGAAAATACAACAAACATTTTAGATACCCACCATTGATAGAATTCTGTAAAGGACATTAGGAGTAAAAAGACTTATCAACTTAATTTTAGTCATTAGTACAATGCCTGCCACATGTCATCTGTGGAATGAATAAATATAATAAAAAAAATATGTCTCATCTTCCACAGAATCATACAGCTATATTGGCTTGGGAGTACTACAAAGATGGGATATTTCCTGGGACAACCCATCACATATTAGCATGCCTGTTTTTCGTTATATAAATACACATTCCCCTACTTGGAAAGTTCTACTTCCCTTTTATCCTGATCCAAATCAAACCGGTATGCAATTTTAGTCTTGAAAAATCTACCAAATGGCAAATTTGCATATCAATTCTCAAGAATTGCCCAAACAGCAAAATGAATTCTGATTAAATAATCTCAGGGTACATCTATCATTACAATTGATCAACACATCTATTAAAGAAGAAATTGATTCTGTTTAAGATTCTGTCAATTTCTACTTGTATTTTATAAATCCAGGATTAATTTGCAAATAGTATCAATGCTAACTGGAAGGACATAGCTTACTAAATTGAAATGTAAACCCATAACCATCGCCTAGGTGAAGTAAATTGAAGTTAAAGGTCGGCACTTCTTTCCTTTAATAGGTTGCATTTTCAAGAAAAATATGAAAGAGAAAGTACATTGATATTCTTGGGATGCAATATACAAGAATGACTTCTCACAATTGACTAAAGCCAAAGTAACGCTATAGAGAAAGAATTCAGGCGAATCACCAGTCACTTGGTTGTAACATGTTCCTAGTATATCAGTAATCTAAGTTTAGGAGGGAGAGCCTAAATCTCAACAATATTTATTAAAAACCCTAATCGCAAAATTAGAATTCCTATGACAAAATCTTTATCAGAAACTTGATAACAGCCTTTGAGTTTAACATTCTCTGTCTCCTAATATATCTAAGGACTTAAACCAATGACTTTTGACCCAAGTAATTTTCTTCTAAGATGAAAGCGATTGTATTAAACAGACTAGACAGATATCACTAAAGAATTTAATTACATTCTCTGGCTTAAAAAGTATTATATATCTAGCTTTACTTATGACATAGGTAGCAGTTAAATGATTTAGATAGGTTTTAGAGTAAATATTGTTGGCATAATGAAAGACCTACTGTTTTCTGTCTGTTCTTACTTGCCTATTTAAATGGCCTGGCCATGGTTCTTTAGCTGGATTTCCTTTGGGCAAAGTAAGCAAGTTATAATTTAACCCACTGATATTATAAACATCATCGTACTGCATATCCATATTATATGTTCATGGGTATAATACATTCTCATCATCAACTTGTTTTATACATTTGTTCATATAAAACACATTTAATTAAATGAAACAAAATTATTGACCCAAAGGGTATATATCATATATATGGGTTTTGTAAAACGCGTTATCAATTTCTAAACCAGTCTTAGGCCAAATAGTGGTCTAAGTTCCCCTGATACCCACTTTCCTAAACATTTGCCATCATTTGTTCCTCTTTTCATGGTCAGTAAGAAAAATTCAAATAATAAAAGGGCAATGAATGATCCTAATTTTTTATACTTGTGAAGAAAACAGTTAGTGGCCAGTTTAATTTACTACTTCTCACAATATTTGTTTTTTTCTCTTTTTAATCTTCTTTCCTTCCTTCCTTCCTTCCTTCCTTCCTTCCTTCCTTCCTTCCTTCCTTCCTTCCTTCCTTCCTTCCTTTCTTCCTTCCTTCCTTCCTTCCTTCTTTCCTTCCTTCCTTTCTTTTTTCTTTTTCTCTTTTTCTTAATTCTTCACATCTTTTTCAATACTTTTGTCTCATTCACAGTGAGTGTACTCTTATTTTAGCACACAATAGAATTTTCTCATGTTAATATTTTCTTAGCAAGCACTTTTTTTCTGTATCATTAAGTAAAACCTAACAGGTTTTGCTTTGCAACTCTTTGGGAATCAAGTCACCAGGAAGGTGAAGGAATGAATAATATGTGAGCTGAGGTCTGAGGATACCAGAGATACTAATGCTGGCTGTTTAAGATTCTTCATTTTCTCCTCAGCATTGATAGTCTAGTTCCTGGCTTCACATATGTGAATCTGAACTTTTTGCGCCACACTCACCTATCCTGCAGCTGAGCTACTGAACTGTCACTAAAGGGATGGTTACCAGAAGGAAGGAGGAGGAGGAATAGGTAAAAAAGGGGAGGGAGATATAGCCAATAATATTGTGATAAGTTTATCTGGTGACAGATAATTACTAGAACTAGTTGGGTGATCACACTGTAAGGTATAAAAATGTTGAATCACTATATCGTACACCTGAAACTAACACAATCAATATAAAATTGTATGCCAACTATACTTAAAATAAGAAAAAGAAATAAAGCTATGTTTGTTTTGAAGTTAGACATTAAGAGGTCTTGCACATTTCATTTTTTTCTTATGTCTTCATCATTGCCAAAAGTTAGTCCAGGTCAGCCGACCCGGCTTTAGTGGCATGTGACAAATGTCCTGGTCATCCTAGCAGAAGCCAGTCTTCATCAACCAACAGCCAGCTGAGCTCCAGGTATCTGAGCAAGCACAGCTAAAGTTAGCAAAGAGCCTTAGTTGACACTTACTTGATTATAGATGCATGTACAATGAATAATTCTTATTAATTGTCATTGCAGTTTTGTGGTTGTTTTGTGGTATTATTGTGACAATATGTAGTTGGTACACAGAATTTTTCAAAAGGCAATGCCAAGGTGACAAAGTCATCAGTAATTCCAGAGGTGATATGACTTCCTTTCCTCTCACTGATATTAAAACATTTCTGGGTACTAGTCTGTTCACTGCAGGAAGGTTACTTGAACCTCTATTTTTATCTCTAAACTCTGTAAGCCAGGAATATTATTCTGTCTTCCACAATTTGGCACTTATTCTGAGGGAAAACTTCATATTCCTTTCTTTGTATTTCCATGTAGAGTGATGTTTTTTAGCCTAAAAATCATAGTCTTTTCCCATTCTTTCACTCACTTCTTAGAAGAGGAAAACTGCTTTCTAAATGGGAAATCTTCTAGTAAAAATTAGTCATAGAGACATTTTCCTGCAGAAAGCATGCGATAAGCTTCTTTGCCTAACTTTTGACAATGCAAAGCCTCGATATAAAAGTCTATATTTATTGACTCTGAGTGTGAAAGGAAAGACTGGAGCGTTCTGGGTTTCAGTATTTGGAAACGCTTTGTTGTTATTCATATAAACAACCTGGTCTAGTAAAGATGACATTAGAGTTCCATTTTCTCATTGTTTTAACTCTCTCATTTTGCTTAAACTCAAATGGAGAAAAGAAGGCTTCTTTTCCTTTATGCCAAATCCCACTAACTTCCATCCTACTCTTCGTGCCACGGATGCTTACCTATCATATATATGGTCTTTTTTGGTGGGCTACCATTTCCTCAGACACTAGCAATAGAGGCATAAAATGTAGTTAATCATTGGTTGAAACTTAAGACCAATCAATTAATTTGGGCTTTTGCTCTTTCTTTCACTTATCAAATTTACTAAGCACATACAAAGAAATAAACAATGAATGAGACAATAGGAATGCTGATATGCAATAGTCTTGACTCCTGTCTTTAAAAATCGAGTTGATCATCTAAACCACCAATGTTGTAAGATCTCCAGACAAATTTGTTTGCATGAAAGAAATCCACAGTCATATTTCAATAGATCAAAAACTAGCACTTTTTTATTCATTAGTCTTCCTGACATCAGAATTTAACTATTAGCAAATATTTATTTGTCATCATCATCTACTACGTATTAGGCACTGTTCTCTGACTTCAAAAATATGGTGAAGATAAAAACCTGATTTCACTAGGTAAAAGATAAAAATAAAAGGTAAGGGAATACAGAAAGCAAGAATAAATATAATTTTCTAAATATATTAGTATTAAGGGAAGCAAACAATTTGGGTAGTTGGCAGGGCACGTTGCACCAAGAAAGTTTCCTTGTTTGCTTTTGTTTTTAAAGATGGATAGCTGACATTTGTTGGTGCTTACTAGATGTCAGACACTGCTGTAAGAGCTTTCTAAGAGTCAAACTATTTTAAAATTTCAACAGTCCTGCAGGAAGATAGGCAAAATTATTGCCTTTATTTAAAGACTAGAAAACTTAGGGAGTAAGAAGTAATTGCATAAAAGATTCCCAGCTAATAAGCAGCAAAGCTAAGAATTTAACCCAATCCGCTGTCCTGACTGGTTCTAATGCTCATAACTGCAATGTCACAGGAAAGATAAATAATAATTAAGATCACAGTCCCCATGGAGAAGAGGGGTTCACAAGTGGAGGGATTGAGCTCAGGTAGGAGCTGGGCAGTTCATGCACTACAGAGACAAACACGTGCACAGGTACAGGGAGTTTGCTAGATCTGGCGATAGAGAAGTGAAAGAGTTTTCCCCTGGTTGCTTCTGTTTTTAAAGAAACAAGAATTGAAGTTATCCACTGAAATAAAAACAGGTGTTCAAGATCTGAAGAAAGAGCCAAGAGTTTGAAAGAATCATCTAAGAAATAAGAGCAACATGTTTTTTAAGTTTTAAAAAACTATCTTTGACTAGTTAGATATAAATTAAAAGAGAGACTAAACAGTGCAGGTGTGTGTATTTCTCTTTTTCTGAGTGCAAGTGTATTATAGCAGAAAGTTGTATATAACCTTTGTTGGTATTTTACCAGCTAGTGTAATGGAGAAAGATATGTGTAAGAGAGTTGGGGGTGGATGTCAGAGAGTATGTGGTTGACCATTGACTTAAATTAGGTAAAGAGGTCAGTAATGACGTGAGATGATTGGTGCACAATGAAAAAGTGATAGGATGACTGATGGATTTGCAGTTTTAATGAGCTCATAACATTGTTGGGATGGTGTATCAGAGTAAGAGACCTAGAATGATAAAAATATGTGATCAGAGAGTAGTGGCCAAAATTGCAAATATTGTTATAGTTAATGTCAACCTTTAGGCTATGGCCACAAAATTATTATGTGGCTGAAGTGAGTTTTAGAAAAAATATTATTCAAAGGGAAGTTAAGAAACTAAGGAGCCTGAATATTAAATTAGATATTAAATTAATTTTATATGTGGAATTTGATATTTCAGAGAATTATAGCAAAAGTAGTTTTGGAAAGGAAGACTGTGAACTAATTGCTAAAATCTTCAGTGAGTGAGGGAGTGTGATTGGGTATTTGGAAAATATCTACAAAAAGAGAGATAGAAGTTGGTGTAGCCTGATGTCATATACTTCAAAGAAATAGGATTGATTGAGGGAACCAGCAATGGGAAGCAAGGAAGACATCACCTCCAGGTGGTCTTATTTGTAGGTTACTGATGGAAAAGCATTCTCTGTTTGAGAAATCTTCATGGAAAACAGTGACCTCAGAAATAAGATTTCAGTTAGAGAGAGTGAAGTAAATGCTTGGGAAGATGTTGAGTGTATAGGCAGTTTTTCTAATGACTGAAAGGATTTTCTCAGAAACTTAATGGAAGTGTTTGAAGCATTTAGGAGAAATGAAATATTGGGTCATATTAGTGGGGAGATATAGAAAGATTTTAGATATAAGTGTTCAGATGATGAAGGTGGATGACCTTTGGGGATTTAACTTTGGTGGTCAGTGATACAAACATTGATATAAGCTTAATGGGGGTTATTTATAACGGTACTTATGGAAAGATGAATAATCAATATTTATTATAACCTGCTTCTTAAGCCTAGACTTTTAGACAATTTTAGAATAGTTAATGGAAACCTACATGGTAGAAATAATCCTCACCTGATTCATCTTTCTTTGGATTATAGTTCAGAATGTTGAGTGGTTACACTTTACAGAAACCTTGCCTTATACCCGAATCCTATTCTTCAGGATTTACTAACTTAAGTGGCTAAGTGTTGTAAAAAAGAATAAAAGTAATAGACTTGTTAAAATATTTTAACTCACAAATCTAAAAACTATAGCTACCAAGGCTTGTGCTGGCTGGAAAATTACTGCTTGGCTATCGCCCATGGGAACATAACATTCTAACAATAAGCTTTCTGCTTCTGTACCCCCTCTTGCACAACTGACCTATAGGTTGACAGTTAGTAAATAAAAGAAAAATAGACTTTTGTGTTCAGACAGAATGAAGAATGGGGTTTAGGGCTTAAAAATCCTGAACCTCTACATTTTGGGACTGCTTAATTTGGGGTCTGCGTACCCCTGGCAGACCCAGCTGGCTGAATAAAGAGTGTGTTTCCTATAGCTCACTGATTTCTGGTGGTTTGTGTGTCTATCAGGGGCTGGTGGCTACAACAGCTTTGATATAAAAATAAAGTTTAGTGTAATGGCTATACATTTACTATGCATAATGCCAGTTATAAAAATATCAGAAAAGCAGAAACATTTAAAATCTGTTCCACGTCATGGATCAAATATACCTTTTCCATTTTCTTTTATAATTGTTCTTCTCTCAGTTCTCTCTTCTAACGATCTGGTTTAAATTAAAAGTCATTTTAAAGAGAATTATTAAGTTTAGCTATTTAGTTCATAGAAAGAGGGAAGGATCAGCAAGTATGTGCTTCTTTTTTCTAGCTTACCATTGGCCAGACTCATGACTTCTACCTACCTTTCAGGATGAAGCCTAATTGTATTCTCTGGAATATTGTGCAAACTTTCATTATACCACTCGTCACAAGCTAATCATCTTTTTATACACTTGTTTCTCTACTGGACCATGAACTCCCCAAAGGCAGAAAAGAATGTTCTTCTTGATCTTTGATTCTATGACACTTGGCATAACTTGGAAGCATGGTATATGAAGTATATGTTATAACTGAAGCTCTTAACACATTTCCATGCAACTCACTTACAAGATTAATCAGCAGTCTCCATTCTCTCTGTAAAGTATGTTGAATAATACCAACCACCCATTGAACTTAATGCTCTGCCCACATATTCTATTTCCTAAACTATTTAATGGAAGTTGGAGTCATTCATTTATTTATTCATCAGATATTTATGTGCTGGACAGTGTTACACCGGGAATATAATAATGAACAAAAAATACATAATTCCTTGTCAGGAAGTTTATATTCTACTATACTTGTATATTTATATGGTTTTATGAATATTACACAAATCAATAACACGAGTATAAAAAAGTCAGTTGTCTATTAAAAGCATAAAAATTCTAAATAAATGGGAGAGTCATAAAATAGAAGAACTCCACCTTCTCATGGCGCAAGTGTCTTTGAAATGAAATAAATACACAAATAGGGTGTGGGAAAGCTTGGATGATTCAATATGTGTGTGATTTATGCAAGGAAGCTGACTTGGCAATCTATTTTGAATATCTATATTGAAAGACATGGCTTTGGCCTTGCACCAAAACTTTGACAAATAAATATGTGAATAAGCTTAAGTTAAAATAAAAAATAAGACACACACACACACACACACACACACATATGAAATTCCATAAAATGTTATACTTTAAGAATTTTTTAAGAATAACTGTTGGTCTTGATTGCATCAGATGAGAGCATTTCTGCTGGGTTACTAATAGTTAATACTTACTTAAAAGCCACCATGTGCCATGTATTGGGATTGGCATTTTATATGCATATTTCCTGTCTTCACCTAATCGGCGTCAAGAAAAATGTCAAGTAATTTACTCAAAGTCATACAATTATTATAGATGAAGCCAGGTAAACTCTAAAGCCACTACTATATAAGGTTACTCCTCTAAGTTAGAGGTCAAGCATTATCCAACCTGGGAAGCTTTTCTCATTCTCTCCCCAGAGTCTAGGTTAATTGATCATGTAATAGTTTAGTGCCATTTTTATTGTATAAAAGCTTGTGACCTAACCTCAGAGAGGGATGTTCCCAAACTGGGAAAAGGGGCCAGTACAATATCCTATCAAGGTAGAGATTGAGACATCAGTTTCATATAGTATTTTGAGGCCACAGAGGCTCAGGAACTAAATGTAGCCTGCAAGAAAAGCTGCCCTAACAGACATATCTGTCTTCATGTGAACCAGACAGGTCTGGACAATTGACCCTTGGAATAGTAGACATGATGGAATGATAATGGGAAGAGCAGACACTCTTCTTCACTTTTTTGGGAAGTCCCAGGGTTCTCATATGATCCCACAGTACAGGGGAGAGTCCTGAAAAATAACAAAGGTTTGAGTTTCCATTAATCTTGGCAAGTAGGTATTGAGATAGATTAAATGTTAGATAGAAAAAATAAACAAATATGATACGTTAGTTTTATAGAGTAATTCCTACCTATAATATACATTTAAATGTGTAGAAAAATGTATATTTAAATATGTATGTGTGAGGTTTTTGTGTATGTTTTCATCTGCAAATGACAGAAATTTAATGTCAAATAAGAAAAAAGAGGACTTATTTTAAGGGGAAGCTGAGAGGAATGATAGGCCATATATGGAAAAATCCACAATTTTTAGAATCTGCATCTTGAATGCATCACTGCTGTTTCTGTCACTCTTTCCTTCTTCTCTTCTGCTCTCCAATTAAGTCTCATTCTCTGAGTCTTCTGAGCAAGGACACATTCTTAAGATTCTCCCCTTTCAAGTCCAAGACAGAAAGTGAAAACAGCTTTACCTCAACGCTAACTCAAAACATCCTAGATGAGAGGACTCCAATTGTCCCTCTAGCTACTACTTGAAATGACTTTAGTGGCAGGGTATACTGGACCGGTGTTGGCTCAGATGAAGCATTCTGGGTGCAAGTGATGTAGCACTGGAGAGGGTGAGACTTCCCTAAAAGCTGCTTAGCTTTATAAAAAAGATGCAAGTTAGGACACAAGGGTGAGAAGAATTCAAGTAAATTATGTGGGTGAGAAGGGAACATGCTGTGAGCAATATCATGAAAGTGTAAATGCAAAGGATACAAGGAAAGTGACTTAATTAAAGAGGAGGCAAAGGAAGGAGCTATCATTTATTGAGCATCTGAGATCTATTGGATGATGGCTGGTTCTTCATGGGTATTTCTCACTTTATCTTGGATAAATTTAGATGATTCTGGCTACAAGTAATAGAAATCCAAACTAAAATTGGGTACATAGAAATGAATTGGCTCAAAGAAGGACAAAGGTAGGGCAGGATTTAGGATTGGTTGATCCGGTAACTCAAAAATCTATTCACCGTTTCACAAGTATAGTATTTTTCATTTAACTACTCTGTGTCCTTGCACTGAAATGAAGTGTCTAACCAATTTTTACTTTGGCTGTTGTGTTCAGCTCATATGCTAACTATGCACTGTTTTAAGTTAAATAAAACAAAACATCAAGTTCTTCAATCACACAAACCGTATTTCAAGTTCTTCGACAACCACATATGGTTTGTGGCTACATGTTGTATAGTACACAGAATCATTTCCATCTCCATCAACACAGAAAGTTCTATTGGATAGTGCTGTTCTATCTCCTTGAAATACTTTCTGAGATGTTGTGCTTTTTTGTCTTATTTCTTCATTTTAATCCTTAATTGCACATTACCCTTGGGCTATTCTTTTAAATTATTCTTGCTTATACATATTATCTGTCCAAGATAGTACATTTCAAATGCAAGGACAATTTTCTATACTGAATGATGGATGAATAATCATTTGTTGTTTTGAATTTAAACATATTATAAGATTTTAAGCTGACATCAAATACCCAACATGAATTGCAGAAAGGAAGCATATTTTAATTGAATTTTTAATTTTAGAATAGTTTTAGATTTACAGAAGTATTGCAAAGATAGTACAGAGAATTTCCATATAGTTTTCCATATAGTTTCCCTTTTTATTAAGATCTTATATTTGCATGGTAGATTTGTTATAATCAATTAGGCAATATTGATACATTATTATCAACTAAAAGCAATACTTCATTGTTTTTACCTCATCTTCTTTTTCTATTCCAGGATCCCATACAGGGTACTACATTATATTAAGTAGCCCTGTTGCCTTCACTGTGACAATTTCTTAGACTTTTCTTGTTTTTGATGATCTTCATCATTTTGAGGAGTGCTGATCAGGTATCTCATGCATTGTCCCTCAACTGAGATTTGTCTGATGTTTTTCTCATAGTTAGAATGAAGTATTTTAAAAATATCACTTAAAGGCCAATTTTCAGTAACTTTCAAAATAAAATTAAAATAAAGAGAACAGATAACTAAGGATTGAGACCATAAAGAATTACAGTCTGATTGGAATATACACTGTGGTGTCATAAAATTAATTGTACAGGGAATAGAGATGAACAGTTAGATAGTACTAATTGAAATCCTCAAAGGTATGGGAAAAGAATGAACGAAAGTCTTTGTATAGGAAATATTATCAATATGAGACAGGAGAAAAAGTTGCCCAAATCTATTTGAACACAATTTCTTTTAAAGCAGCCACTTTTGAGTAATAATTCTGAGCAAAACTTTTCAGGAAGGTGAGTGAGTCGATGCCAATATCTATAATAAAAGTGAGATAAATCTAATGTTCTTGATTAAATTTTTTAAGAGAAAAATAAGTATTTGTTTTTATTAATCAAATAAGTAAAACAGTAGCTATTGAAATGTTCCTAATAGTTACATAATAGATACACTGATAATCATTTAACTCTTTCACTCCTAGACTGTCATGCCAGTCATTCTTCCACTTTGAAACGTGGTGACGTGTTTATGAACACACTTTAGAATTATGTATGTGCTTTTAGATAAGTTGGTAATGTGAGGGTACTTCTTAATTTTCTTGATTTATCACTTTTTTTGTCATTACTGCTAGGTGGAAAAATACATTTCTCAAATCCAAAATATCTATAAATAATTCTGTGTATATTTTTATCTAAACCATATATTTGCTTTAAAATGCTAGCCAAAGCATGTGTTTATACCTGTGGGATGATTAGGCCAAATAGAAGAGCAGGCAATCCTCCAGAGAAGTGAGAATAAAAAGGAGAAAGTGAGTCAAAGAGAGAAAGGGAGTGCAATTACATAGAGAAGTTGAAAAATATTTTAGTTTTATATAGTTTTTATTTTACCTCTCTCATATCTATATCTGTTTCATCACTCTTCAAGTTAGATTATTCTCAGAACGGAGACTTCCCTTTTCTTACACTTTTAAGGGAGGAAAGCTGATATTACTTCGGTGCCTAATGTGTGCAACTTGCTGTGTTAGGTGATTACAAACTTTGTCCTACTTAATTGAATCTAAAAATTCTTAGGTAGTTTTATTATTTCCATTTTAAATGAAGAAGCTAAGATTTTAAGAAATTACATAATTTGCCCATTGTTAGAGAGCTGGTAAGTGAAGAAGCTCATACTCATGTCTGTATAATCTCAGATAAAACTCATGTTCTATCTGCTGATAAAACATTTCCAAAATGATTGAATTGAGCCAGGTCATATTCCTAAAGTATACATTCAGGGAATATATAAATAGTTTAATCTCTGACAATTATTTTCTTTTCAGAGATCAGGAGCAGAGAAGTTAAATTTAGGGTCGGTTGATCCAGTAGCTCAAAGATCCACTGGCTGTTCCACAAGCATGGTGTTTCAATCATTTATATTCAATATGCTCAGAGCTGAGATAAGGATTCAGCTAAGGCTCCACAGCCAGACCAGAGGGAAGGTAAAAAAGTCATAGTGAGAGTCTCCATTGTCATGAAAGAGAGGGCTTCTAACAGGAACTCTCAATTCATTGAGTCACATGCTCAGCTGGGCTTTAAGTAGTCATTTCGTACAAACACTTAATCACCAGAATACAAATCCTATCTAAAACAGGAAGTAAGTAAATCACCTCAAGGAGTCAAGGACACAAGTTGTTTTGAGCTGATCATGTAGACTCCTGGTTAAATGCTTTGCCACAGTTATTCTGTTCTCTTGAATGGTTTTCAAACTGAGTTCATACATTTGCCCTTGATGCAAATGATAGCTCCAGCAGGGAAAATGAACTTGATTAAACTATGGATGTGTTTTAATCTTGTTTGTACAATGTTTGATCATTGAAATATGGTTAAAATCAGGGAGTAGGAATATAAGAATATAATTACCTCTATAATTTCAAAAGCCAGCAGAGGAATGATTTTTAAGAAATCGTTACACAGTGTGTGTTGTGTGTGTGTGTGTGTGTGTGTGTGTGTGTTGTGTGTGTGTGTGTGTGTGTTGTAGGAGCCCCACAGAGGGTACCTGCATCTAGATAATTATAACCTGGCGATTCTGATGACACATGTAGAAATAGGAGTTTAAGAACATGAAGTATTTATTTAGTAAAATTCCTACTCTTGTTCCAAATTTCAACATATAATTTTCATAGCCCTTCTCACCAAGGAGTAAGAAAACTTATTCAAAAGTTAATTTGTTCCATATTTTGGCATTCTATCTTTTACATTACACTGAACTGGCAGTTTACTTGCTACAAAAAGAATAACACAAAGAAAATATTGGGCATGTCTACCTATATTATCATAGTTTACTGTGAACAGCATCAAATATTATTTGGACACTTCTAGGGACAAACATAGTGATTATGGGGGAAAAGTTCATGATTATTTTGGCTTTTTATTCTAACACATTTTAAAGAATTGACCTGACTTTAACTTTTTTTTTTTTTTTTTTGTCTTTTGGAACACTTGCTGAAAGAGCATAGTTGTAAGTTTCAAAACTTGGATTGAAACTTAATCTATATGGCAAAAGAACTTGGAAAAATCCAAGCTTAATTCAGACTAAAATGTCAATGTCAGAACAATTTTTAAAAGTGGTACATTTTATATGACTGAAAAATATAAAGAAATAAACTGTCTACTGCTTAACAGTTTTTCAACAAAGGGCACAATGTGTTAAGGAAAGGAAATAAATGTTCGATAGCAGTTGCTTTAGCATGTCCTTGTCCCTTTAGAGGTATATTTCATCTGTGAAAATATTTTAAAATATGGATTACATAATGGTTTATATTTTCCTTTTTGATTCTGAGGGGAAACCTTCCAGATTTTCATAAAATGCTTTTATTTTGTTTTCATGCCATAGGCTCTGTTACATATGCTTTTCTTCAATACCAGTTATGATTAACTTGCTCTTAAACACAGAATCTACAAAATAGCATTTGTTGAAATTTCAATGGTATTCTTTCCCTTCCTACCATCTTTCTCACCACCCCACCTCACTAACTCATAAAACCAGAACAACATGCTAACATAGAGTAGCAATATACCTAAACTGATTTTCAGTATAAAGCACTAGCTCTCAAACTACACATTGGAATCATCTGGAATACTTAGAAAATGCTGATCTTTGGGTCCTATTTTACCTGATTTCGTTGATATGGAGTGTGATTTTGGGTTTTTTAAAAAGAAGTTTTAAAGGCTCCATAGATAATTCGAAGGTGCAACAAAGTGAGAAGCCCTAGTTCAGTGGTTCTCAGTCTCGCTTGCACATTGGACACTTCTAGAATTCTTTAAAATACCAATGCCAAGTTCCCACACTTCAATTTGGGGGAGTTAATCCAAGGTGCAGCCAGAAAACAAAGGGTATCAGCCCACCCCTACATGTTGCTAGGAAGTAGCCAAGGCTAAGAACTATCCATTTGCATTTCAGTATTTGTTGGATCAGAAGATCAATCTAATTTTCATATTTATAAACTTTCTCACATTGAATTTTTAAATACATAATACAGACATTTTGAGTTTTAAAATAGATGTATTTGATTTAGTTTAATGAATTAAGGCAAAATAACTGATAATTACATGTAAAGATCTCCCAGAAGAAAAATCTTGTCCTTATTGTAAAAGTGTAAGATTCAAGGGCAAAGTTATTACTACTTAAAGAAAGAAAATTATAAAAATATAATCCATAGAAGTTATTTTTAATGAAAGTACAACAAAGATCATCCTTGGGAGAAATTTATTACTCATAAGTAAGAATAAGAGAGAGAAGAAAAAAGATACTTTTTGTCAGATTCACCACTTTTAAAAGAAATGTGATCAATTCTCAAATAAGTATTTTCAGATGTGTAAAAGTCACCTACAAATATTTATTCTACTTAGAATATTCTTAAAAACACAAGTTCTTGACAACTAATGTAAACTGTCAATTGCTTAATAGTGGTAAAGAAATATCTATTTAAAGATGATAGTTTACTTCTGAATGAAAGATACAGTGCTAGTGTTTTCTTTTAATTAAAGACTTGATAACACATTCAGAGAGAAGCCAGAAGTAAACTGTTAAAGAATCTACATTTGTGGAATGGTTTTATATGATTTTGTTACTGTAGCTTGCTGAAGTGTTGTGTAAACAATGGATAAGTTATTTCTTATAACAATTTATACATGCTAATCTTAAAGTATTTTTCCCTCCAAAACATATCTAAATGCTTATACTCAAAGTGATACACTGTAAAGAGTCATGTTCTCTTTAGTATCAACAGAAAAATTCTCCCTATTTTTATTTTAACATTTGGGTAATTGTGTGTGTGTGTGCATGCACACGTGTGTGTGTGTGTTTTGTATTTGATAATGGGGACTTCATTTCTCTAAGCAGATTACTTTAGTTGTCTCTATAATTCTACCATTGCATTGCATTGCAGGATAGATATCTTGTTAGCAAAAGTAATGCTAACTGCTCAATGTCTTCTCATGCGTGATAAAATGCCAATACAATGATATGATCAGTGTATAATGCATAGGGATATTAAGAGCTTCTTTACTCACCAGTTGCTAAAAAGAAAAAAAGAAAGGTTAAAGTTGAGAATAGGTAAAGGATCACTGGCAGCAAAGTGATGTCAGTGTTGATAAAAGAAACTATACAAACACTTAACTGTTCCTAGCAGTCTAGGAGAACCTATTCTTAAAGAAATTATCTAAATTTGGAAACTTTTTTAAAGTAATGAATTAAAATAATAAATAAAAAAATTTTAAAAACATACAAATTAGTGTATAAATTGCAGCTGAGATAATTATAATATTTTAAAGCAAAAATAACACATCTACTTGGCTTTTTTACTGTATTAGAATTTCATCTTTTTCCTTCTTAATTGTCTTATTTATGGGGTCCTTTTGGTTGAGATGCCTTTTGAATCATCTTCTAGTATTATCCAATCTACTAACTGGCAGAATAAAGGTATAATTAATACTTTATTCCCAATTATGCAAATGTTCTAAACATTTACTTAGCCAGCTATCAAATTAGCTCTGTGGAAGTCAAATTTTCACCAAATTATAAAAGTCAATATGCTGTCGATCTTGCCTAATCTGTAAGATAACTGAAGTAAACTGAATACAGAATAGTTATTCATTTATTTGTGTCTTATAGGCATGGTTTAAAAAATGTCAAAATTTCATGACTTCAATAACATTTTGATCATAGGCACGATGCCTGACAGGAGTACAACAAATAAGATATGAGATAAAGTTCAGAAAGTTTCTTCCTCAACAGGGTTGCAATCCAGGAGAGTAGAAAAAACTAAAATGCAGAATGATGTTAAGAGATTCATACATCATATGAGACCAGAGAGAAGAGGTATCTGTACTAGACAGAAGGTAATGGGAATGGGACAACGTAATAGGGAAGGTTCTTGAAGTGTATAAGGTCAAGGTGGAATCTTAATAAACCTAAAGAAACAAAACTCTTGCAGAGTGAAGAAGTAGCCTGTAGTTTTAGAAAAATAAACATTCTAAGCATGAGATAGCCAGGAGGTAAGAAAGGTCTAAAAAAGGTATTGAAATTAGGCAAATGGCAGAATAATTTGAAGAAACAATAGCCAGGTGTGCTATCACAAAGATAAACAAATGAAAACCATTTTTAGGCATTTATGGGAGGGACAATGTTGGTATGGTGTCAATCAACTTGATCAGATTTGCATTTAGAAAAAAACCCATCTAACAGCAGATTCGAGACTGAAGGAAATAGAAATTTGCATTTAGAAAAAAAAACCCAACTAACAGCAGATTAGAGACTGAAGGAAATAGAGAGTTTAGTTAAAATGGATGTGGTAGGCGGGATACCTAAATAGCTCCCCCAGAATCTCACCTTTGTATAATCTCCTGCCTTATTTGTGAGTACAACCTGTGAATATAATGAGACATTCATAATGATGTTGTACTACATGAGAGAGATTTTGCAGATGTAATTAAGTTTCCAGATGAACTGACCTTACCTAATGAAGGGAGTGCTTAAAATGTCCGAGCTCTTGGCATAGGTGTGAAGACTTAATGAGAAAGAAATACTCCATTGCTGGCTTTGAAGATAGAAAAAAACCACATGGCATGGAATGTGGATGGCTTCTAGAAGCTAAGAGTGGCCTCTGGGTGACTGCCAGCAAAGAAACAGGGGTCAGTCCCACAACTTCAAGTAACTGAATCCTGCCCAAAATGTGTGTTTAGAAAAGGATTTGAATCTCCATATGAAAATGGAGTCAAGATGACATTCTGAATTTAGTCTTGTGAGATTCTCAGCAAAAATCCCAGTTATGCCATGTCCATAATTCCTAACATACGGGAACTGTTAGCAAATAAATGAGTGTTGTTTTATATTGCTAAATTTGTGCAATTTGTTACACAGCAACAGAAAACTAATACAAGGAAGATATATTATTCCAAGTGGAAAAGAAATTAATATAATAACTTAAAATACTTTGTAAAACCATTTAGAATTATATTCAGTTGCAGTTTGTTGTAAAAAATTAGTCACAGAACCCATTAAAACAGAAAAATAAGACAAAAATTTAGTCAAGTTGCTCAATTATAACTACCTATTAGGCTATTTTTATAATTGAATCATCTTTGATATTGAGGACTACCAAAGTTTTTAATAAACTTGTGTCCATCTGTGATTTTTCCCCTCAAAACTTCTCTTTTCAAAATGTTTCTCACCATATCAAAACTCTGATAGCCTTTTGCCTGAGGGCTTGAATTACTTATCATCATTCTCTCTTTATGATTAAAGAAAAAGTCTTTGTTTTTCTCTTGAATAAAAAGATTTTTTCAGAAAATCTTGTCATTACAAAATTACTTTAAAAGGTAATATTCGTTTAAAATTTCACCTGTAATGTTAAATTTGAGTCTATCATCCAACTCATTTCCACTGGAAATATGAGCAAAACAGGATCAAAAATACAAACATCACAGAATTTGGCCTCTAGAAAAAGAGTATCTTTCCTAATCTCTGCTTTACTTATTTTTAAAATAAATATTAATATTTATTTTTATTATATAAAAGTTATATATGGGATACTCACCATAACAATTTATATAAATTGAAAAGCAATATTAAATATTTCTGTCTTATAATATGTGAAGCTATTTACTAAAAACTAATAAAAATTCTATTAACTAGTAATCTTTAAGAATATATTCTAATATTTATATTATAGTAATGGTTTATGGAATGGTTATCTATTTATTGACACTTTTTGTGACTATCTCTAAGTTTATAATACCGTACTATTCTAAGATAGCAAGACTTTTTTTAAAAAATTAAGTTTATTGGGGTAACATTGGTTAATACAATCATATAATTTTCAGGTGTACATTATCATTTGATATTTGTATAGTCTATTGTGTGTTCACCACCCATAGTCCAATTTCCTTCAGCTACCATATATTTCATCCCCTTTACCTACTTCCTCCTTCCTCTACCCTCCTATATTTGATCCCCCCACTACCTCCCTCCTTCTCTCCCACCCCACTGGTAACTACTAGTCTATAGTCCATGTCCATGAATTTCTGTTTGCCCTGTTCATTTGTTGCTTTTAGGTTTATATCCCACATATAAGTGATGTCATATGATTTTCAACTTTTTTCTATCTGGCTTATTTCGCTTAGCATGATTATCTCAAGTTCCATCCATGTTGTCGCAAATGGTTGTATGTCATCTCTTCTTATGGCTGAGTAATAGTCCATCGAAGATATGTACCACAGCTTCTTTAGCCAATCATCTATCGTAGGACACGATAGATAGTTGTTTCCATGTCCTGGCCACTGTGAATAATGCTACTATGAACATTGGTGTGCAAATATCTTTATGAATATGATTTTTTAAGTCTTTCAGGTAAATACCCAGTAGAGGGATTGCTGGATTATATGGTAGATCAATTCTTTTTTGAGGAAACTCCATATTGTTTTCCATAGTGGCTGTACCAATTTGCAGTCCCACCAGCAGTGTCTGAGGGTTCATGTTTCTCCACATCCTCTCCAATATTTGTTATTGCTTGTCCTGTTAATTATAGCTATTCTAACAGGTGTGAGATGGTATCTCATTGAGGTTTTGATTTGCATTTCCCTAAGAGCTAGTGATGTTGAGCATCTTTTCAAATATTTGTTTGCCATTTATATGCCCTCTGAGGAGAAGTTTCTGTTCAAATCCTCTGCCCAGCAAGACCTTTTTAAAATAAGCTACTTCTTGAGTTTCCTTCATAATAAAACTTTTTTTCCCTTTTTTTTTGTTATTATTATATGGTTTCTATTCTGTGCCAAATACTTTGTTCCATTACCCACAATAGTTTTTTTTTTTTAAGTATAGCATTCACTTTATTTTCATGCCAAATAAGGTTTATTCTCTAAAAATATCAGACAGGCATTTTTATACATGGAAAATATTATTTATTAAAATTTATTATCTAAAAGGGATATAGTAGACAAGAGATTGGAATTAAGTATTAAAATATTTTTTAAAAAGAATCTTGAAAGGTGATATCTTAAATATGTAATTAAGCATCACATTTATTATTCCTCTTACTTTAAAAAGAATGTACTTTAAGTTTGTTATTTTGGTCACTGTAATTCAGTTTATCAATGAACTGTCACTGTATTTAAACATCTGGAACCCATCACACCGAAAAATTGCCAACGTTCATAACCAATCAATGAGTGTTTACTGTGAAAAATAAACATTAAGAATATGATCCTAGCTTGTTGTAGTAATTACGTGATGGAAAATCTTCCATCTCAGATCCTTATATCTTGCTGCCTGAAGAATTGTTATTGCCACTCTCTTGAAACTTTAAACATCATCAATCATTTTATGCAAAAACTCAATCCTTATAGATTTTTCAAAATTCTAAATGTCTAAATGATGTGTAATGATGCCCTCTCACCCTCCAAAATAAGAATATTATGGTAAAAATATTATAACTTTAATCATAAGTCTTGAGTGAGAGACTCCATGTAATTAACTTCTAAAATTTTGGCCTCAGTACTTCAAGAAACCACTTAAAAGAAGAGAGCCTTTTAACTACTCTCAATGGAATTCCACTCTACTTTTATCTCTGGAGAGGATTTCTCTATAATTCTAGCACTTCAGCCAGATTGTTTGCACACGGCTGAACAGAAATAACATATATTTATACATCAGCATATTTAATATCACAGGTTCTTCAACGTACTGACACAATGTTGGCAATATTAACAATACAGACATCATTAGCTTTCCAAAAGATCCATAATTGAAAAGTCAGACTGCTGAAAAATGTCACCTTGTATGTACTATGCTAAGGGAATAAAGCTTTGCTTAAGTCCTTTAAAGGGCAAATAAAAACTCAATTATTGCTTGCATTGAATCCACAGGCACTAAATTCCATTAGCTTTTGCATACAGTTTGAAATTTTCATATCTGATAAGCCATTTCTCCTAAATTTGCAAGAACAGTTCAATCTCTGTCCTACTTGCCAAGTTAAAACCTTATGAAAACTTACACAGTAGATTTCAAAATGGTGTTTCAATATATTATGATAACAAGTATAAATATTTTGTAATTCTAGGGAAAAAGTAACATTTTATAGATTTGCTTATTTGTTTACTAGAAGCAGAATCCTTGGCAGAATGTATCTAATTATTTTGCCAACTCAATTTACAGATGATATTGAAAATTTAATTTTATATTTAAATTAAAATTATAAATTAAAAAAAAAACATTCCAAAGGGGAAAATTTTTTCAATGAAAATTCAGTTTCTGTTTCATTTTTTACTCTCTCCCTCTCCATTTTCCCATTTTCTTCCCTTCTTTTAGCCTATGCTCCATGTTCTTGGGGCAGGTATGGGGGCAAAAGTAGAGAGAGGGTGAGGGGTAGGGATGGGGAGATGGGGGAACAAAGACCTTTAAAATTTAGAAAAATAGTTTGAAACATCACAGATTAATATAAACTCTTCTCACATAAGCTCTATAGGTGCTCCAATTTCGATAGCCTTAAATCAAAACCTGAGTTGCTACTTTGGTTCCAGCAGGCAGGCATGGCCTTGAACATAATGACATCGGTCTGTACCAGGACAGGACTGAGTTCACTCATAGCTCAGACCTATAATATGTTTAGAGGAGAGGGTTAAAATTGTCTATGTGCTATTAGTTTCATTTTGGAAGATACCAATATTGATATCTTTTTAAAAGTGTCACTAAATCCAGGAACAAAGATTTAAATGTGAGCTTAAATATTGTGAACCTTTTCCTGCCACTGGATATCTAAGGGGGTTTCTGCAAATAAACCATCAGAAGATGTTAGTGAAATATATAATTTTTTCTGAATAACATATATAGATGAATTCAGTACTTCTTTGAATTCAACTAAGCATCGAGAGCATCCATTTTGGGTACTACTGACAAATAATGTGAACAAAAACTCTGGAGTCAAACTGCCTAGGTTTGAAACTCAATTCTCCTACTCATTAACTGTTTGGTTGACTGCCAAACACTATTACTTCCTCTTCCTCATTTGTAGAAAGAAGTTGAAAGTAATTCCTATCTCATGAGTTTGTTCTGAGGATTATGTGAATAACTCATCTAAAGCAATGGTTCTCGACCAGGGTGATTTCCCCACACCCTACCCTGGTCACAGTGACCATGTCTGGGAACACTTGTCATAAATGGGAGTGGGGGTGCGTGGAGGAGAAATGCTACTGTGTCTAGTGGATTGAGACCAAGGATGGTGCCACACATCCTACAATTCATAGGACAGCTGCTCACAACAAAGAATTATCCCACTCAACATGCCAACAGAACTGAAGTTAAGAGACCTTAATCTAAATTACTTCAAACAGTGTCTGATGCAGAAAACAAAACACCAAAAGAAGTGTTAAATCTTACTTTAAAATATTAAAGTTTATTTACTTACCCTTACTATATACAAATTTTTCCATCATGTTTTATTTTTCCCTTGTTTCTTTACTTCATCTTTTCCTTTGGAGTTAAATCTGACAGCATCCATAATTTCTTAAGCAGCTACTTTTGGAATGAAACATTCAATATATGTTTTTAAAATTTTGCCCCTAAGAAATACATTCACAGGACTCCTCTAATGGATGTAAGCCTAATAACTTCTATCTTCTGGATTCTGTCCTAATCCCTCATATTATATATGCTTCACAATAATGAAAAAGAGAAGCTAAGCATATGTCAGACAAATTTAATTTGCATTCTTCTTATTGCTATACAAATACAGAAATGAGAAAGCTGGGAGAGAGGAGGATGGAAGGAAACAACACCCACATGAAGTAAATTCACCTGCATTACGTGGAATAAATGACTCAAAACAGATATGCATCCTTCATAATGAATGGACACTTTGCATTTTAGATGAAATATTATATCAGTTAGGCTTCTTGACTGTCACTGACAGAAACTGACTTTAGTCTGAGCAGGAAGGGACATATTAGAAGGCTAATCTGATAATCTGCACAAAAGATAGGAAAACCAAATAAAGGCAGAAGCAAGGAAGAAGGAGCAGCAGGAAAACAGCAAGGCTTCCATCATGAGAGCCATCTGATTGGGATGTCTCTCTGGCACTGCTGCCCTGGACGTGGCCTTCTGAGGTTACGTGAGGCCACACATGATGGATTCTAAATGGCACAGGTAATCTTTAGTCATGCTGTCAAGATTATAAAGCTCATACTAGGTCAACTGCACAAGGCATAACTGCCAGAAACAAGAAGACAGAATATCTGGCCATTAAACTTCCAGAATAGGAGATGAGAGAAAATTGTACAGGGCAGACTTTTAATAGATAAGTTAGGCATTTTAAGAAAAGCCAATATAAACACTTGGGGGTTTCAAGATGTAGTTACCATGCTACTTTGGAGAGTATCGTTCAGTATCCATCTATAGCCAGTTCATTAAACGTGTTCCTGGAGAAGGAAGAGCTTTCTCAAAGATTTTATGAGGGAGTTGTGGTTTGCAGTGATTATATTTTTAAATGAAAGATTTTTCATTTGAGCAATTTGTTTTGTCACTTGTAAGTCTGCAAACATGGGCCAACATTTTTTCAAAAAGGAAAGGCCTTAGATTTTTTTCTTAAAGAGGAATTTCACATTTGGTGAAAGGTTGGCAGAGTTTGGCTAACCACTCAAAGACACGAGCCCACCATGCTGCTGACTCAGAAATAAAAGCAAAGAGGACCAGAAGACAACACTAAAATGTTTTTTCTTTTTCCATGTAATCTCCATTTATAAAGCCTACATTAAAGTTCTTCACTAACCGTAAAGTTTATATGATACATTGCTAACAGATGTATTGTTGGACAGTTAACACACTCATAAACCATTTTTTAAACTTAATAATGTGTCTCCAGGCCATAGTAGCTATGACTATAGCCAAGGGTATATACATCTATCACTATTAGTCTCACAGATAATGCTAAAATGACCTTTACATGAGTTTTGGTTGAATTTGGCAAGAGTAAACATAGGTTAGTATTAAATTTCAGTTTCAAAGAGCAATTTTCCTTGTTAGGTGATTACCAGTTCCTCTTAGAAGAAAAGAAAGAGAATTGCAATTTTGTCCAGAGGGGAATGGAGTGGAAAGATTTGTTGTTGCCATGCTAAGTTTAGTCTGTAGAGTCTTTTTGTTGGATTTTATGTTTTGAAATTTTCTTAATGGTAGCAAGTGTCTTATACTAATCATTAGTATAATGCTTATATCCGTGACATGCTATCTCTGGTTCTCCATAATAATTTGACATTTTAGCAATTACAGTGTCTTAATATTTGACTATTTTTCTCAATCAGCTCGATTGCCTAAAATAATTTGTACAAATTTATTTTTATATTTCTTGTCTAGTTATTCCAGTATCTGATAAACCAGACTATTTTCCTGTTGCTTCCAGTGTTTCCTGATCATGGTAACCTGTTTAGTTCTGTATCAGGCATTTGTTAATAACTAAATCTAGTTGCTAGCTTTAATCTTTGAAACTCTTGTGCTACTAGATTAAGGATCTCCAGAGAAGGATGGAGGTTGTCTCTGCTAGAACCAAAGAATGCTAACAAGTGGGTCTTGAAATTTATTTTTCAACTTGAGGGGTCCCTGACCTAGTCAGGTAGTATAAATTAAAGAGTGAGCTATGCTTATGATATTCAGGAAATACTATTCTTATCCCAACCAGAGCCACAGCAGAGACACACAGATCTTCTGGTTCCATTCTGTGGCACATCTGTTGTCATTTGTTGTTGCTGCTCTTTAAATTAAGACTCTCACTGAGTTTATATTATCTTAGATGGTCCCAGCTTTGTTCAGGGCTTTTAGATTTAGCTGCCAATTGTGTAATGACTCAAGAGGTAGTGGCTAATTTCCCCCAAACTCAAGGTTCCTGATTATAGCATTTGGCTTTGAGATAATTGTAGAACGTGTGTGTGTATGTGTGTGTGTGTGTGTGTGTGTGTGTGTGTGTGTGTGTGTGTGTGTGTGTGTGTGTGAGAGAGAGAGAGAGGGAGAGACAGACAGACAGACAGACAGAGACAGAGAGAGACAGAGAGACAGAGTCCATATGTGACTGTTCCATGGGTACCAGAAAATTCAGTCTTGCTTTTTAGTCAGGAAACAAAGTTAACTTAATATTAACTAGTATATATCATTAAATGTGTTACATAAGTCTACCTTATAGGAACTCGTTTTTTGACTATTTGATGTAATCTGCACTGAGGCAAATAAAAGTTGACTATTGCTAAGCATTCATCTAATTTTCTTCAGGCATTTTCTCTAGGTTTTTTAGCTTGACAATGCTATATGCCTTTGTGCGTAAAAGATTATCTGTTAGATATTCACTGTGGGTTTCTTCCTTATTCATTAGGTAGTGCTATACCTTATGTTGCTTAGTACTTTTTCCTTTGTATTTTATCTTGTCTGATATTAAGATTTTGACTCTTGATTAATTTTTGGTTTTCACGTATCTTCTACAGGTTTCCCACCTTTTTATTTCAATCTCCCAGAATTGGTCTGTTTTAGGAGATTCTCTGGTTCAGACTATATAAATGAATATTTATAATAGAAGTGTTTTAATATTAAGTGAGTTCGGTCCATTTGTAGTTTTTAAAATCAAGTTTTTTGTTCATCTTAGTTCTGTTCTCATATCTATAGTTACCTACTTGCATAGTTTTTCAAATGATCACATTAGATTATTTGCTTATTGTTTTGTTGTTTGTGTGTGTGGGGGGGCTTGTGTGCATGTGTGTGAGAGAGAGATTTTGTGTAGTTTTTTTCTAATGTTTACTTTTAAAATCAGGATTGGATTCAGATTTTGTGTGACCTAAAGCTTGTACAATTCTAAGAAACATTTTAAAGAAAATAGGAAACCATTAAGTAGGAATGTGAAAAAAAATTTTTCAAACTAGCAGAAGAATCACAACAAAATGTAGAAGTGCATGCAAGAAGGGCCTTGAATCTTAACCTTTATTAACCTCATAGTAAATACACTGGAGTTTATTACTTACTTTTTTTAAATCATTTTTTAAAATTGTGATAGTATATATAAAACATAAAATTTACCATTTTAACCATTTTTAAGGGTACAGTCAATGGCATTAAGTCCATTCACATTGCTGTACAACCATCTCTACCATCCATCTCTAGAACTTTTTGCACCTTCTCAAACTGAAACTCCATACCCATTAAACAATAACCCCCCGTTTCTTGCTCTTCTCAGCCACTAGCAACCCCTATCCCACTTTCTGCCCCTATGATTACTCTCAGTACCTCATGCAGTATTTGTCCTTTTGTGACTAGCTTATTTGACTTAGCATCCCGTCTTCAAAGTTCATACATGTTGTAGCAAATTTTCCTTTCTTTGCAAGGCTGGATAATTATTTTTTAATAACAGACTAATTCTTCTGTATTTCATACAGTGTTTATTGACCCTCTACCATAAATAAAGATGTAATTATACATTGATTCTCTCTTCCTCTTCTGTTCCTTTTCCCCCAACACTTTAACTGATTATACTGCTTACCTTTGATTTTATGTTTACTATATAATTAAAAAAATAAATTATCTCTTTGCATTATTAGCCTAAAATGGGAAAATCTGTGTAATTTATATCATCTATGGCTTTCTCATTCCTTTACTGCATACTATTTATGTCATTTTAGCTTTGTCAGGTTTACACTATTGATATTATTCTTTTCTGTAAAGATAGTTACTTGATTTATTTGTGTTTAATACTGTCCATGATCCATTTACAATTGTTTCTCAATTCCTGTCTTGGTTGACTAAAATTAATTCTCAAGTAGTTTCTACAGGAAAGCTTTCTAAAAACAAGGGTCCTTGAGTTCCTACATGATTTGTTCCTATATGTTCCATTGCTTTTATATGTGCATGTACATTGGCTTTTATACATTTTTCCCCCATGTTATCTGTGACATTGTTCCATTGTTTTCTAGTCTTGAGTATTGGACAAACATAAGATTGACCTGTTTTCTCTTCTTAAAGAAGTCTTGACTTCATTTTATTCTATTTTATTATTATTATTATTATTTAGTTTGACTACAAGCAACTTTGCTCATACATTCTCTGTTTATTTTTTCTGGATCAATATGTAGATCTGTTCTTTGTTTTATTAATTTGTGTCTCTTAATTTCATTTTAACTTTTTTTTGTTATATTATCTTAGTCATTTTTTCTTTGGGGAAAGAATTATGCATATTTGGCTCCTCTTTGTGTGATTTACATATGTAGCACTTTTCCCATAGTTCTTTATAATTTTTAATTTGTATCTCTTTTTTTTATGTTGTCATTTTTTGTTTGGGGTCCTTTGCATTCACTTTATTTGGGCTAATGTGAGGGTTTTTCTTCTGAAATATACAATTGTAGAAATTATGTATAGCTAAAGTTCAGGAACATATTGCAAGGTAAGCAGATATTTTCCTATGACCTATTATGTAAATGAGTTCCCTTGTCCATTTCCATCCTGACACCCTCTTTACCCCTATCAACTGAAACTGGTGGCAGTGGGGTTGCTCAGAATTCAATATTTCTGATCCCCAGGAGCTTTAACAACAGATTACTGCCTTGCAAATATGGCTTGAATGTGTGTTTTATTATTGAGTCTTGTCTCCTTGTTTTTTTCTTGAAATTAACTCAAGTATGGGAACTTTCTCAAGTACTAAAATAATATCTCAGATATACCATTTCTTTAGATAACACATGCTTAAGGGATTTTTTAAAAAATGACATCTGCCACTGTAGTCACCCTCTTTTGGCATTTTCCCACTGATTTAGGCATCTTTTTTACCATCACTGATTTAGGCATCTTTTTTTTTTTCTACGTTGTGATTTAGTGTTTCAGGTTTCTCATTTTTTTAAATATATTTTATTAATTTTTGTATTTTTTCCTATCTCTGTTGTTTTTGGGCAGTTTTGTCTCACAATGTCTTTATTTTGCTTTATTTTTGAAGCAAATTTTATTGATTATAGAATATTTTGTCATTATAATCTTTTTTTACTATTAAGCTTAATGTTCTCTTATCTGCCTAATTCCATTGTTTCTGCTGAGAAGTCAGGTCTGTTTTTGCACATCGTTTGATTACTTGGTTTGTTGTTTGATCGGTTAGTTTTTGCTTCTTTGAGGATAATGTATCTTTTTCTTTCTGACTGTTTTTTAGACAGAAATGTTTCAATAGCACTTGAAATATACTAGGAATGATTTTCTTTATAGGTATCTTGAATGAAGTTTGCATTTATTATTGAATCTGTATTATATCTTCTGCAAGTTGAGAAACTTCTTAGTATTAATTCTATAAATACTGTTTTTAGACCATGATTTTAATTTTTTCCTTCTAGAACTCCAATCACACATATGTTAAACCTTTGTTCTGTGCCCATTTACTATTTATGCTATTTTTGTGTGTGTTTTGTAGACTTCTTTAAAACTTCGTGTCAGTTTTGTACTCTAGCCTCTTTGTCATGTTATCTTCTCTTTCTTATTTTCCATCTCTTTTCACACACAAAAAGAAAACTAATATCGCTCCTGAACACAAATGCAAAAATCCTAAATAAGATATTAGTGAACCAAATACAGCAACATATTAAAAAGATTATGCATCATGATCAAGTGGGCTTCATCCCAGGGGCACAGGGATGGTTCGAAAAAAATAACTCCTTTTGCAATTGCAACAAAAAGAATAAAACACCTAGGAATAAATTTAATGAAACATGTGAAGGACCTGTATAATAAAAACTATAAGACCCTATTTAAAGAAATTGAAGAAGATACAAAGAAATGGAAAGATATTCCATGTTCTTGAATTGGAAGAATCAATATAGTTAAAATGACCATATTACCGAAAGCATTATACAGATTTAATGCAACCCTCATCAAAATCTCATTGGCATTTTTTAAAGAAATAGAACAAAAAATCATCAGATTTGTATGGAAGCACAAAAGACCTCAAATTGCCAAAGTGATCCTGAGAAGAAAGAATGAGGCTAGAGGTATCACTCTGTCTGACTTCAAATTATACAATAAAGTGACAGTAATCAAAACGGCATGGTATTGGCAGCAAAACAGGCATTTTAACCAGTGGAACAGAACTGAGAGTCCAGAAGTAAACTCATACTTATATGGGAAAATAATTTTCAACAAAAAACCCAACAACATACAATGGAGAAAAGAAAGCCTCTTCAATAAATGGTACTGGGAAAACTGGAAGGCCATCTGCAAAAGAATGAAACTAGACTGTTGTCTATCATCACACACCAAAATTAACTCAAAATGATTTAAGGACCTGAATATAAGACCTGAAACAATAAAATGAAAAAACATAGGAACTAAACCCAAGGACCTTGGTCTTAAAGAGAATTTTATGAATTTGACCTCAAAAGCAAGGAAAGTAAAAGCAAAAATAAATGAGTGGGACTACATCAAACTAAAAGGCTTCTGCTCAACAAAAGAAATCGTCAACAAGGCAAAGAGACAACTATCTCAATGGGGAAATATATTTGCAAGCAATGCCTCCGATAAAGTCCTAATATCTAAAATATACAATGAACTCATATGACTCAATAACAACAAAAAAGCAAATGATCCAATCAAAAAATGGGCAAAGGAGCTGAACAGACATTTCTCCCTAAAGGACATACAAATGGCCTACAAAACATATGAAAAGATGGTCAACTTTGCTAGCTATTAGGAAAATGCAAATCAAAACCACAATGAGATAGCATCTTACACCTGTTAGAATAACTATAATCAACGGGACAAGTAATAACAAATGTTGGATAGGATATGGAGAAAAAGGAACGCTCAAACACTGTGGATGGACTGCAAATTGGTATAGCCACTATGGAAAACAGCATGGAGGTTCCTCAAAAAACTAAGAATTGATCTACCATATGAATCAGCAATCCCACTGCTGGGTATTTACCCTAAAGACTTGAAAATCCATATCCAAAAAGATATTTGCAAACTGATGTTCATAGCAGCATTATTCACAATGGCCAGCACATGGAAGCAACTGAAGTGTCTTACAATAGATGATTGGCTAAAGAAGCTGTAGCACATATATATAATGGACTATTACTCAGCCATAAGAAGAGATGAAATACTGTCATTTGTGACAACATGGATGGACCTCAAGATATCATGCTAAGTGAAATAAACCAGATTGAAAAAGTAGAAAATCACATGATATCATTTATATGGGGATACAAACCTAAATGTAATAAATGAATAGGTCAAATAGAGATTTAGGGACATGGACAAGGGACTAATGGTTACCAGAGGATAGGGGGTGGAGAAGGAAGGGAAGAGGTAGTCGGGGTAAAGAGGGTCAAATATAGGGGGGTAGGGGGAAGGTGAAGTGGGTAAAGGGGATCAAATATATGGTAGCTGAAGGAAACAGAACTTTAGGTGGTAATCACACAATAGAATATAAAGATGTCAATCTATAATGTACAACTGAAAATTATATAATTGTATTAACCAATGTTGCCTCAATAAATGTAATAAAAATAATGTATTAATATTGACAATATGACAATATACTATACTAATATATTAATAATGTAATATAAGATATTAATAATATGGGAAACTAGATATGGTATATATTGCAACTATGTAATATCTTTTCAATTTTTCTGTAAATCTAAAGCTATTCAAAGTAAAAAGTTTTAAAAAGTTAATTACTTAGTAGCAGGAATTTTATTTCAAATCTGCAAATAACCAGTTTGGTTGATTTAATTTTTGTTCATGAGAGAATTTGTTGGTTGGTCCCTACTATTTCACTCTGTAGTCACTGAATAATTTGGATGTTTTGCTAGGTTTCAATAGCTCCTGACCATTTGGGGTAACATGGAGTGATATGCATAAATTTAGACTAAATTTAGCTACTGGAGGAAACTCCATGTGTATGCTAGAGTGATTTTCCTTTCTCCAAACTCAGAGTTATATAGGTTTAGCTCCATTCAAGGAGTTCCATATTAAGACACATCAAAATGAAGCAGAACACTTTGACCTGATTCTGTCACTCCAGCCTCAACTGCATCTTAGCTCCAGCTTTGCTACAAAAGAGCATGCAGTTCCCAGGCAGTTCCAAGGTCCCACTAATCTCTTTCCAACTCTACTTTACCAAAGCATTCTTTCTATCCAATCATGTACTTTAAGCTTTCTCTCTTTTAAAGTTTCAGTCCTCAGCATCGACCAGGTAAGTTATTGTTCGGGCTTGATGTGATCCTAGACTATATCTTGTACATATTGGAAAACCTAAATATACCTATATTTAGGTTTATCTAAATTTATCTATAACCATGTCAGAATTAGAAAATTAAACACCCTAGATCAAAAGCAAGATTATTTCATATTGTATTCTGAAAGATGTTATAATCAGATACAAAAATATGAGATATTCTTTTACATCTTGCATTAGTTCGTAAGAGCAAAATATTTATGAGAAAGTTCCTTCTGCAAATTACTCAGAAGATTTTTGTCTCTGAGAACTTTTTTTGTGGTGATGGCTCTCAGTATTCCTCCAGAAAATGTACTTTGTGCTTTAATTATGTTCACTAAAGGAAGAATTTATTAAACATTAGCACAGAGTTTCTCTACCTTGGCACTCCTGATATTTTGGGTTAGATAATCCATTGTCATGAAAAACTGTTCTGTGCATCATAGAATATTTAGTAGCATCCCTGGCCTCTAGCCACAAAATGCTAGTAGCAACCACTCTCAAGTTATGGTGACCAAAAGTGTCTCTAGAGATGTCACAACAACCCTTCGTTGAGAACCACTTATCTAATGTAACTATCAGACTTCAATTTTATTTAAGCTGTTGAAATATTTAAATTGATTTGGCTGTGAGAAACAGTATATTCCAATCACAACAAGCCGGCAGGACACCAAACCATCCCTTTTGCTAAGTGAGCACTCTCTGTATCTTTCTGTGCCGTGAAAGTTGTAACATTGCTTCTGAGTGGAACATGAGGGCCGCAGTCTGGTTGGAAGGGCCTGTGGAATTTCTGTCGATGCTTCCTTTGCATTGCCAGAAAGCCTCCTCCTTAGAGAGATGTTTATTAGCAGAAGCTATGGGAGTTGGAGGCTAGCCTTCCCCTTGACAATAAACCTCAACATCAATCAATTTTATTCCTCAAAAGTCATCCTTTGACTCCACTCCGATAACTGATGTTAATACTTTAAAGCAGGAGTTGGCAACTTGTGGTCTGTAGGAACACAGCCACACCCATTCTTTTACATATGGTCTATTGATGCTTTCCTTCTCCAACAACAGATTTTGGTAGTTGTGACTGGGTATGTATGGCTCTCAAAGCCTAAAATATTTACTATCTCTTCCTTTACAGAAATAAACTGACAATCCTGTTTTAAATCCTAAAATCTGCAAATTATGTAAACTGCCTAACCTAAACGCTTTGCCCCCTACATTGCATTATTTTAGTTGTAACAGCAACAGCCACATTCACAAAAGTATTAGATTCTCTATGATTCATGCCAGGGGCAGGATGGATTTAGATACAATCCTCACCCTCGTGGGAATAAGCAGTTTGCCACTTCACATTCAAAGACCATTTTTATGCCTTTGCTTATTCTGTCTTTTCATAGGCTCAGCAAATCTAATTTCTTTTACCTTCTGTTGTAGGTTTTTTTACCCTCAGGCTTTTGGTGTCTTTCCTGACATTTGTGGGAATGCAGTGGGAAATTGAGGTCGCCTAGGAGCCAGTTTATCATTACTAGATATATTCATTTACCTTCTAGTTAGAACTGAAAGGTGGGGAGAAGCAGATGACCTTGCTGTAGGAGAGTTGCTAAAACATTCTTTCTTCTCCAGAATTGGTGGTAACTCTTAAATTTTTCTGCATTGTTTTGGTTTTTTGTTTACAAGGAGAAGAGAAACTATGGGAAAGTTTGTCTAGCAAGTCTCTATAATTTTTATTTTGTTTGCTTTGTTAAAAAACAAAATTTAACTGAGTGCATTCAGAGATCTAATCGGCTCTATTAAGCAATTCATGAATCGGTCAGCAACCCATCTAGCAACTATGGGAGCACTGCAAGGAACTGCACAAAACAGAAAGCATTTGTAGGAAAAGCAATGAAGCATGGGAACTATTAATGAAAGAAAAGAAAAAATTATTTTTAGACCAGACATCTTTGTTTGGGGAGAGGGGGAGGAAAAGCATGGGTTTTTATCATGCAGGTTGCCTCTGCTTCGAAGGGGATTGGAGAGGGCCCATCTGGCAGATGACATCATTGGTTTTGACCAGAAACTTCCAGACTGGTTGATTGAGATTATGTTATTCTGAGAGGTTGAAATAGCAATTAGATCAAGTATTAAATCTAGGTTTGGTATCAAAGGCTATAACACAAGTGACACCATTTTGGCCTGTGGTTTTCTCTTTAATTGTTTTTTTTTCCTCTAATAATCATGGGTCTGGGATGGTTTTCCTATTAGGACCAGTTAAGTCATAATATTTTGCCTGAGGCTTATGCTGTGCTCTGCAATCTGAAACTTTAAAAAATTGTTTTTTTTTAAATATGTAAGGCTTCGAAAACAATGTGTGTGTATGATACTTGATAATTTGTAGTCACATGCTGTGTGGAGGAAGAGACTAAGGAAGGAAAAAGGAGATATACAACCTAACACAGTGTACTCTGTGGATTACTCCATTAAGCTATTTTCATTGTTTTAGAAATAACCATTGTGAAGAAATAACCATTGTAAAAAAACGTTTAATCTTCATTTTTGTTCCTTTTCAGAAAAGACTAAATTGGCAATATTAAGACTAGATATAATATTAAAGGTATCTTTCAATTCCATGCTTATTTGCCCATGTACGTGTATTTTTCTTGTGAACTAATAAGTTGCTGAGAGTAGTAAGCCAGAGCACTTTAATACTTCTCTCTTCTAAAGTTTCAATTCTCAGCATCGACCAGGTAAATTATTGTTGTAATTTCAGACTACATCTTGCGCATATTGGTAAACCTAAATGTATCTATATTTATATATCCAGTTGGAGCTTTAAAAATATTTACATAGCAAAACAGAATGTTTAAACTGCTGTCCCCTTCATAAGCTGTCCCTGCTCCACTTAGCATACCTAAGAGAAGTAACTATAGTAAGAATGGACTAGAGCATTGCCAGTAAATGCAGTGTGGTTCCCACTTACCCAGACAGGCATTCATTCACATTTTGAACAGATTCTTGCTAAATATAAACTCAAATCTACTTTGCATTTTGATACAGAAGAGTTGACTCTATATAAAATATACAATTCTACCTATTTGTCAAAGGAATATTTAAGTAAGTATAATCAACATCTACATAAACTCTAGGTTTGCAATGAAGAAAAATGGCTTTTAAGTGGTACCACTTCTATGCATGACTCACTTGCAAACATGCACACTTAAATGACATAGAGTTTTTATGATAATTTAAAAAAATGATTTAGAGGAGGGAGGAGAGGAAATTATGAGGTTGGGGATGGTGCTAAAGAAATGCAAATGATTGGGGAGGAGTTTTGAATATGTAGAGTAAACTATTGGAAACATGACCTTGGAACAACACTAAAGAAGGAGGAGGTGGAAATGGGAAAAAGAGCTAGAAGAGATAAGCTCATTCACAACCCATGCTCCAAAAATAATTGGATTTTCATATTCTATGGGATAAAGGTTACAATTCTAAACCCAATTGCCTTTTTTTTTTTTACCCATATCACTGAGCCATTCTTAACTCAGCTGTTGTCCTAAAATTTAACTTAATTCAGACACCTTCTACCTAGTGACAGTATCAGATACCACAGGTTAAGGGCTCAGTTCCTAGAAGATGCTCTCCACTTCAGATGCCAATAGTCCAAGTTGTGACCTGTGTTTCTGTGCCTGTAGATTAGAGGTTCCAATGCCCTTCTCCTTCGGTTCAATTAATTTGCTAGAGCAGCTTATAAAACTCATTTTTCTTACTAGATTACCAGTTTATAATAAAAGGATATAATTCAGGAACAGCCAGATGGAAGAGATGCATAATGAATTCATTATCTCATATAGATTTAAAAAAAGAAAAATGGCAACTTTTCCTCTTGTGATGAGAACTCTTAAGAGTTACTCTTTTAACAATTGTCATATATACAACACAGCAGTATGACCATCATGGTGTACATTACATTTCTAATACTTATTTATCTTATACCTGGAAGTCTGTACATTTTGACCATCTTCATCCAAACAGTAGTTTAATGTACATTATAAACTTATTGTGGTGATCATTTAACCATATAAGTCAAATTATTATGCCATACACCTTAAACTTATTAAGTGCTATATGTCAATATATCTTAATAAAACAGTGAAAAAACACAGAAAAGGTAATATCAAATAAAAATACAATAAAATACAATTAAAGACAAAAATAATAAAATAAAAAATAAAACTACTGTTTCTATATATTGGATAATAGTCAACACAAGGCTGTGATCATTGAAATAAATGATACCTGTGAGCCTTACAATTGCCCTAGATTTCTACCTGGGGTTATATTCTAGAATATGGAACAGGGAGGATAGTTTTTAGCAGATCATGGCTTTATCACCAAGGTGAGAAGAAAGAGATTGGAATTTAGGAAAATCTAAGAAGGATGAAAATAGTGAATCAGAGTTCCAAAGAGGAAGGAGGTATGCAGAAAAAGAACACCAGAAATTGTAATAAGCTTTGCTTGAGACTAGCTGAATAACAAGGCGTATACACAGAGGATGGAACTGCATGAGACTAGACAAAAATTGACTGGAAGAGCTGGGGATCCTTTGGGTTTGTTTCAGACAGTATGGCAAATCCTCATGATCACTCTCGAAATTCGACAGAACTGTCAAAAGCCACACCTTAGTAGCAGAGCTAAATATTATCTACAGTAAAGGCTGTTTCAGTTACCCCCTCCCCCTAAACCCCCCAAAAATCCTAAGTAAAATAAAAAGAAACTTCAAAAAAGAGCAAGATGAACTGCAAGTAACTTAATTACCTTCCAGAACAGAGGTCACCACTCTTTAAAGGACAACAATTAGTGACGATTACCATTGTAAAATGTAAACATTCACCATCCAGTCAAAACTTATTAGACATGCTAAAAATCAGGAAAATGAGACACATTACCAGGAAAAAAACTTAGCTCATAGAAGCAGAACAAGAAATAGAGATGATAGAATAAAAATTAGAAGAAAAAGTTATTAAAACAGCTATTTAAATAATGTTTAGTGCAGTTATATATAGAAAAACAGTGTACAGAGAAAGGAAACATTTAAAAAAGAACACAATGATGACATTTCTAGAAATGATAAGGTAGAATAACATAAATATTCACTACATGAGATTAACAGACACTGCATAAGAAAAGCTAGTAAACCTTTTAAAAAAAAATCAGTAAAAACGATCTAAAATCAAATCCAGAGAGGAAGCGATGCCCTGAAGGACAACACTAAGTAATCTAAAATCTGTGACTGAAATCCCAGAAAGGGTGGCAGAGCAAATATTTGAATCTATAATCCAAATTTAAGAAAAACTTTATAAGATGTATGATGAAACCTAAGTAGGAGAAATGCACAAAAAAAAAAACACACTGAGACAAAATGAGTAGACATATATCTACATTATCAGAAATAAAAAAGGGACATCAATTTAAATTCTACTGATATTAAAAGGACAATAAATGAATACTGTGACCAGCTTTAAGCCAATATATTAAAATAATTCCACAAAGAAATCTCTTGATACTCATGAATTCTAGCACAGATTTAAGGTAAAATAAAACTAATCTTAGCAAACTCTTTTAGAAAATTATAGGAGTGGAACATTCTTTAATTTATGTTATGAGACAATATTACCCTATTTGAAAATATTATAAGAAAAGTACAAAGATTTCTCATAAACTTAGACATAAAAATCCTGAAGGAACATTAACAAATTTCATCCAGTAAATCTTTTAAAAAATAATGTTATAACCAGATGGGGCCTTTTCAAGAATGCACAGTTAACTTTTTAATATCAATCACTAAAATTCATCAAATTTACAAAATAAATAAGAATGATTAGGTTATTTCATTAGATACAGAAAAAGCATTTGGCAAAGTTGAGCATGCATTTATGACATAATATCTCAGTAAACTAGTGTTAGGAGGGAACATTTCGATGGTATCTATCAGCTATACCTAATATCTTACTGGCAAGGAAAGAATCTCCACATTCAACATCCCTTCCCAATACTGTAATGAAATAAAATAAAGCAAAATAAGAAAATGAAGACACTCAGTGATAGTAAGAAGTAAATTGTTTTAATTAGCAAATGACATGATGATGTAGACATTCCTAATGAATCTACAAAAAAGTAACTATGATTAACAAGTTAGTATAACAAGAGTGCATAAAACAAGATCAGTATAAAAACCAATTGTATTTATGTACTAGCAATGAACAAAAGGTAATTTTTTGAGTATTTATAATTGCACCTAAAACAATACTTAGAATTTAACAAACTGCAAGACCTGCACACTGATAAAACATAGCTGGGAAATTAAAGAAGACCATGATGGAGAGAAATAACACGTTCATAGAATAGGATACTCAGTATTAAAAGCTGCTAGTTCTCCCTAAATTGATCTATAGATTCTACACAAGCCCATTCAAAAGTCCAGCCAGCTTTATTTTTGAGGAAAATTAACAACCTAATTAAAAAGTTACAAGGAAATACAAAGGACCTAGAATAACCAAAACAACTTGATAAAGAAACAGAATTAGAATACTTAGATTCCAAGATTCCCAAGAATTCTGCAGTAACCATGACAATGGTATTTATGAAAGAATACACATATAGATCAATGGAAGAACAACGAAAGATAGTTCAAAGTAGATCACGCATATATAGTCTTTTGATTTTAGACATAATAATTTAGACAAAATAATTCAATGGCCAAAGGAGAGTTTTATCAGTAACTGGTGCTGGCTCAACTGGAAGTACCTACAAATAAAAAATGCCAACCCTTACCTCAAAATATACAGAAAAATTAACCCAAAATGGACCACATATAAAAATAAAACCTAAAATCATAAAACTTCTAGGATAAAAATATAATTTTTTCTTTTATAAATATTTTCACATAGTTCAAAAAGTATCAATCGTAACAGAAAAATGAATAAAATAAACTTCATTAAATTTATAGAAGGTGCTCTTCAATAGTGTTTAAAAATAAAAATGCAAGCCACAAATTGAGAAAAAAAAACATTTACTATATATATCTTATAAAGAGTTGTATTTAGAATATATAAAGAATTCTTATGGCTCAATAATAAGTAAGACAACTGAATTTTTAAAATGGGCAATCTGTTTAAACATATTTCACAAAAGAAGATATTCAAATGCCTCTAAGTACATAAAAAGATGCTTAACATCATTAACATAACTAATATGCATCAGGCAAATGCATATTAAAACCATAATGAGTACCATTACATTCCCACTCAAATGGCTACAATTAGGCTGACTGACACGTTCAAGTGTTTGGTAGTTGGTTGGGAGGGTAAAATGGTAGGTTCACTTTGGACAACATTTGGGGTAGTTTCTTATTCAGATTAAACATACACTTTGTATATGACCTGTAATTCCACTCGACAAAAAATATATGCCCACACAAATACCTACTTTTGAATATTCACAACTTTTGTTATTTTTTAAATAGCTCAAATCTGGCACCAACCCAAGTGTCTATCTACAGATTAATGGAATGGATAAATAAATTCTGGCTTGTAATAGGTAGGTTCTAAAATAACTCCCAGTGATCCCAGCTTCCAAATGGTATTCACAGCTTTGTGTAATCCCCCTGGTCTCCAGTAATTTCTTTCTAACCAATAAAACATCTCATTGTTGAGGTGATGTCATTTCTGTGCTTATATTACTGGAGAGATTAGCAACTTGTTATCAGACTTTATCCCTTGGTGGTTTTGGTGAGTCAAACTGCTATTGGGGAGGCCCACAGGCAACAAACCGAAGGTAGCCTCTGGCTAACAGCTATCTGCACCTGTGATATCCGAGGTTAATGGTCTAATAAATCATGATTCAAAGGAATTGAATCCTACCAACAATCACATTAAGTGAGGTTGAAAGTGAACCCTTCCCAAGGTAACCTTCAGATAAGACCTCAGTGCTGGCTGACACCCTGTTTGTAGGCTTGTAAGGGACACTGAACCAGAGGATTATTCACATAAACCATGCCTAGATTTCTGACCCATTGAAAACATGAGACAATGTGTCCTATTTTTAGACACTGAACTGTTGGCAATTTGTTATACAATAATATATATCTCATATATTCACTAATAGAAAGGAACACCTTAATGATTTTATTAGTTTTTTTATGGATGCACAATAAATTACCACAACCAGCAGATATAAAAAATACCCATCTATCAATTCATGGTTCTGTACATCAGATGACTGGGCATATAGATAGTTGGTTCTTCCCTCAGTTTCCACATGGCTGACTTCAAAGTGTTGGCCACTGCTGTGACCTCATGAGGATCAGGGTCTCTTCTAAGTTCATGTGGTGGTTGACAGAATTCAGTTCTTTATGGTTATAAGATGAGGCCAGAACTTTATTGCTGGCTGTCAACACAGGATTGTCTCCATTTCTAGAGGTTGCTTGGTGTTCCCTGCCATGAGGCCCTCTTCACAACAGGGAAATTTTCTCTTTTGAAGATAACAGCAGAGTTTCTCTCATGGTTCAAATATCTCTTAACTTTTTCTACAGACTCATCTGGTTAGGTCAGAATCAATTAAGGAAAATCTTCCTACTTAAAGGAAACTTATTAGAGACTTTAATTACATGTAAAAACTCCCTTCACAATAACATCTAGATTGATGTTTGACTGAATAACAGAGAAGGTGTGCCTATCAGGAGGCAAGAATCTGAGGGGCCATCTCAGAATCCTGTGTACCACATGAATAGTATAGATAATTTTCAGAAAGAGTTCACTGAGTGAAATCAGCCAGGCTTAAACAGGATACAAAAGTGAGCCCACTTATTTGAATCTCTGGGAAGGATCACTATGCTCCATGGTAATAAAAAATAGATCAATAGTTGCCTGGGTTGGGGATGTGTGTTGAAAATTGACTGTAAGGAAGGACGAGAGACTTTTCTGGGGTGAGAAAATTATTATGTACCTTCATATTGCTACTGGTAGCACAGGCCTATAAATTTTCCAGAACTCATCAAACTATATACTTAAAATGTATGCATTATATTCTATATAAAGTATTCTTCAATGAAGTTCATTAAAATAAACAGAATCAGCCCCCTATGTAACCTTTGCTTCACTGTTATGCAAGGACATTTGATTGGTCAAACATAATCTCACCCAGAAACCCAGCTGTGAAGGAGTCTAGCAAAAGCAATTTTAGCTTTAGGTTCCATCTTTCATGATAAACGGTTGGGCGCTGGAGAGCAGACAATACAGATGTTGAGCTAAGCCTGGTCCTTCTGCACAAGGTATTAGTATTTCTCCTTGTTCCTTTGGTATATTTAGTTGGTTGGAACTAATGAATCAAACAAAAACACATCTATGTGCACTTGTGTACACACATATATGCACATACTTCCTATGGACAAGCACTATAACTCATAACTCGAAGCAATGTATATAATAATATCTGCCCTTAATAAATGTTTTATGTATCAATATACAAGTTTTAGTCTTCTTTTTTTTGTTGCACAAGCTAAGAGATAGAAGGCCTGGTTTCTAGTCCCAAACTTCACTAAACAGATATATCACCTGCATGGAAAAAATGCCACCACAAGATTATTACTTCTTATTTTAAATACTTAGGAATGGAACCTATTCTAAAATTATATGATTCTTAATGGGGAAAAATAAAACTGAGTTGTACACAGACCCTGCAGAAATCTTTAAAATAATTTTTCCCTTTTACCTTTGGATCAGCTAAATGTATAGGACCGAGCTTCCTTTAATAATCTATATTTGAATAATAAGGTTGAAGTGGGCAGGGCACAAATCAATTATTTTTAAGGCCAAATAGTCCTCTGGGTTTAAAAGAGGGTGTTTTCTTTTCTAGTCAAGCGCATGTGTACTTACTTATCAAAAATAAAATATACAAATTAATGAAATAATTGCAGCATATCTGAGAAAGATTTTCATCTGATGAGCTGCAGGAGCATACCATTTGAGAAACACTGACACAGTAAATTATATAAATAGGACAAAGAGCAAGAGTTAAGTAAATTGCCAATGTTCATTGATTGTGCTCTTGCAATATGTATCACCCAGAGAGAAATAAAACTTAATGAAAATGATAGTAAGGAACGTTGCTTCTTTGATTTTTGCCAAACCTGGGCATATATATAGTTAAATGAATTTATCTATTGATGCCCACAGAAATTACACATTTACCTTTATAACAACTTTCATGGGGTATTTAAATCTAGACTTCAGGGAAACTAACAAAGAAATAAATAAAAATAATTGGACATCATGTCACCCCTGCACCACGGGCAGAGATGGAGTCGTTTCAGTAGGATAGTCTTGGTCACAAGTAAGTCTTATCAGACTTCGAAAGTCATGTCCTCCCCTATTCCTTGGAAGGGCAAATGTGTCACATTGTGTTTGGTTTTAAAAAATACAGCAGTGAGCTAAACAAATAAGGGGTTTGTTTGTCTCAGGCAAAAACCTCATGGGTGGGAAGATAAGTACTGTGGCTCAGTGTCATCGAGGATCCAGATTTCCTCCGTATTCCTACTGAAATCAACCCTAAAATGTGGATTTAATCCTCATGATTGCTCCTCCAGGCATACCTGTGGGAGGAAAACAAAGGGAATGAAGGACCAACCCGAGGAGCTGATCTCTCTTACGAAGCCTTCTTGGAAGCCACAACTAGAGGCTTCCATTAATTTTGTCATTGGCCAGAATTAGGCCACATGACTACTTCTACCTGCTCTGGAGGTTGCTAAAACAACATTTTTAGCTGGATTCATTTCTACCGAATTGGAACAGATGTTAAGTCAGAAATGGGAAGTGGATATTAAGTTGGCATAAGGTAGTAGCTGTCACTGTTAGTGACTATCACAGACAAAATCCACTATCTTGATATACCCTTCTCCCATCTAACCTTCAAATCTCTCTTTCTCTCTCTCTCTCTCTCTCTCTCTCTCTCTCTCTCTCTCTCTCTCTCTCTCTCTCTCTCGGGCCACTTCATTTTGCTCACATTTACTTTCCATGAACTTATTTAGCAGATCCTTTCCCTGAAAAGGTAAGCATATTCTTGGAGAAATATAAGTGTTATTTGCCCAGGTTTTTATGTCTCTAAATCAAGTACCAAAATATTCTGAGATTCAAGTTATTGCTTAATCAAAATTGAAATAAAAAGACTTTCTGAGAATCCTAATTAACCTTGCAGCATTTTCCCAGAGTTTATCAAAGGTTAATATTCATTTCAAGTGAATGTGTTTGAGTCAAGGCACATTTATTGAGCATCAGCAATGTGCCAGGCCCTGTGCTAAAGTTACCAAAGAGAAAAAGGCAAAGTGCCTCCCAATATGTCATACTATCCAATACAAAGAATAGGCATGTGAGCAAATAACTACAAAAGAGGAAGATATGAGTGAAAATTAGAGGACAGCACAGTGGAAGAATGTTTCACTCTACTGGGGAAGGGGTACAGGGAAGACTTCTTCGAGATATGATATCCAAGCTGGGTGAGTCAATGTCAGGATCAGTTCTCATGTTTGCTATTTTCAGTCTAATGCATTTCTTGCAATCTAAAAATGGAAATTAAAAAGTGGCAATGAGAAACGAACCTATAACAATGTTTTTAAATCTATGTATGAATAAATATACAACCCCAAGAGTTGGTCTGAATTCTAATGAAATATTTGGACTACTGCTTTGGCTCACCCCAAATGCATTATGTTATCTTCACAGTTTGTTATAAGTTTCATAAATATAGAACATCTCACAATATGCTTGTGCCTACTGAAAAATGAATAGCAAAATGACTAATAATTGAAGAAATTGTTGTCCACAAAATATGTTAGACATTGTCATGAGCTTGAGCTATACTTATATTTCTAATTGTTTTCTGTACTAAATATTTGAGAATAAGGGAGCAAATATTACTTAATTGATTTTATTATACATTAATGATCTAAACTATAAGTATGTTGTGGCACTGTAGGTGAACCTCTTGATGATCAAGTTACACAGTCTTGAAAGTATATAAACTCATTTTAGATTTTTGGGGGTGGAATTTTATGGTAGTCCTTAATGATTGTGAACTAGGACCTGTTTTCCCTTCAGTGACTCCCATTTTCATCACCATCTTTCCATTCAAGACACAACCCTGTCTGCCTAAAAAAATAGTTAACAATTATAAAAATATATCAAAGCGCCTTCAAATATTGTATTCCTTTAATTCTCACAACATTCCTGAAAAGTTGAATGAGCCATTTCATGTGGGTTGTACAAAGTGAAGAGACTTGTCTAAAGTCATACAGCTTCTAAGTGACAAAGCCGACCCTGGTTTTTTCACTCCGAACTCAGTGTTCTTTTTAGTACTTCCCACAACTCTCTACTAAGTCTTCCAGAGGTGCACTCTGTGCTACACAATTACACTCAATTTTCAGTTACTGACACTGATTATTTTCTCTATTTTCTCATGTGAAAACCAAGTGTTTCTACTAGGTACCCTTTTAAGTATCTTGCAGCTCAAATAATCTACTCTGTAAGTCCTCCTTCAACCAGGTTCCTTGAAAGTTCCTAGTAATTTAAATATAATAATTCTTTTAATAATCCAGAAGTTTTAAATTGAATGTCTATTTATGTTCTCAACACTCTACTAAGAATAAGGTAAATATAATAAGTTTCAGTTACTGTCTTCTAGGAAATTATGGTTTATTTCGCTGTTAATATAAGCCTCATAATGGCTAGAATTATTAACAACCACTGTATCTTTAATGCCTAGAACAGTGCTTGATACAACATATAAGTATATACAGTCATGAGTGAATTTTCAAGACTAGAAAACATATGAGGGGTCTATCTGTAAAGGAATAAATGTAGTCAATAAAATATAAAAACAGTAAAATTCTAAGCCCAGACACCCAAAGACCATGCCAACAGCTATCAGGGACATTCTGGGATAATTAATAATTCCTCTCAGGGTTTTGAGCCAAAGTGGAGAGAAGCCAAACCACTTTTGGTCTTGTATATATCAAGAATCTTATCTTAACATAAACTTTGAGCTTTATTTACAAATTTTAGAACATTTTCCACAAACAATAGGATGTGCTTACAGGCATGAAAACAACACATCAGCCCAAACCATTTATAAACTCGAACATAACATTTTCAGGAGCAAGGGGGCTAGAAGAGAATAAAGCTCTGAAAAAAGGGAGAACGATATGCGTAGTCCATTGAAATCAGATTAGAAATAACAGAACAATTATTTTAGCTAAAACTGATGCAAATTTCTGGGCTTGAGTAAATTGGAAAATATACTAAATCACACTGCATACCAATTAAACTGACATTCAGTTTGAGTATCTACTGCAAGTCTTATAAGAACTATTCATCATTTTCATCTCTCGGTATGGGTTTAATCATTCCCAACCAGTCCTCTGTCATCAGATTGTAGTCGCTGATGCTTAGTTTACACACCTTGCAGGACTACGAGGAGTGAGTGGGCATCCTCTGCAGGATGTTACTTCCACAGCTATAGCTTTAGCTAAAATTTGCTGAACACATTTTCTGTGACAGGCAGATAAAGAAACTGAGGCACGGAGCATTTGCACAAGGTCCTATAACCAGTAAGTGGTGGATCAGGACCTGAGTTCAGGAGGTCTGGCTCCAGAGCTGGTGCCCTAAACCCCTAAACAGAGCATGTATCTGTGTATAGCTACTACTTGTGATGCCAGTTTAGTCAGTTCAGCTTCTGCAACTGTATTTTGCCTTCTTGGTGGATTTTTCATGACATGGGTTTAACTCTAGAATGATGTCCCCTTGCCATTCAATATGGATTGTTTTATATCTCACAATGTCAGCGGCTTTTGTATGCTCAAGAAATATGATTTTAATACTAGCTTGAAATAATCAAGAAGGGAAAATTGAGAAGGAGAAAGTGGGTATGATAATTTCAAAATTCTAGCCTGAAGGAGAAGATGATTAAAAACAAATCTAGTTATTTTAATTTTTTAACCTTCAAGGAAAGTTTTAGAGAAGTGAGAATCTAACAATAGTTACCCACATGAAGTAGGAATGAAATTGTTAAATTAGAAACCCAGTTGATTGGAGATGACTCACCTCTAGAGTGGATGCGTTCCCTGTGAAAGAGAAAGCTCCAATGAAACAGAAATTAAAAAGGCATAAGGAAGCATATTGGAATAATAAAAGAGGGTTTTAGAAAGTCCTCAGTCAAGATGTTCCCTGAGCCTGATTTTCTCTGACAACGTTTCACCAACTTTACTGTGCAAGAGAGTCACTTTGTTAAAACATAGATTTCTGAGCCCCACCCCCAGATTTTCTGATTCACTGGCTCTGAGGTTGGGCCCAAGAACATGCATTACTAACCTTCTCCCAGGTGATACTGCTAGTATCACATCACTTAGAGAACCACTGCTCTATAGTAATTGCTCTCAAAATAGTATATACAGTCATCAGAGGAGTATTCTTTAAGATATCTACATTATAAGATTGTGCTTTTACAATTAGTATGAGAGTATATACCAGAGAAAAAAATTGGATTAACTAAATCTTAAGTGATAGCAGAAAAATGAGAAAGAAAATCTACCAAAAAGTATATCAGTTCTAGCTAGGAGCAGCAAGCAAACTGTCTGATGAGAGCTACTTAACTAAGAAAATGAAAAAAGATATTAACCAGACCAGAGATGATAACTCTCCTTGGCTAACACTGTCTTCAGTAAAACAGTGAGAAAGAACACCACTCCCATATGGTAAACCTACATATTAGTGAAAATTAGATAAAAATTTAAAACACTATTCTACATGAAATGGTGAGTCCAGAAGATTTTAAAAGTGGAACATGATCTACTAGATTTAAATTTTAGGTAATGAGATTTATATCAACCAGTAGCCACCCAGTTAAAAATGAAACTCAATTTCAATTCAGATTAACTGTAGCAAAATGGGAAGCATACTGTATCATTATCAGGAGTAAGTTGAAAATTTAACCCATGGTTGTATCTACATGTTAAAGAAAATATATTCTGAAATTTTGCCAACTTTCCCAATTGTTCCTGAGATTACCATTTGTCAGATTTTAGTCTAATGTCCAACCATGAACCAACTTGTATGGCTGGGTAACTGAAGGGTTGGGTTGGCCAGACCCCCGGACCCAGTGACCTTGGAACATGAGTAGCCTTGTCAAAAGTCCCAATTTTCCTCTAGTTTGCCCCAATGTTCCATAGAAATAGTAGTATTTTATCTATGCCTGCATATGAAAGAGTTCGGGAAACATTGCTTTAGAAGATAAAATAACATAAGATGAGAAATAGGCCAACTATTTTCCAATCACTCCTACTGAACAGAACCTCTAGGTGTTAAAGTCAAAATTGGTTATATAAAACAAACATCCCTAACTGTTATGCTGTTACCTGAGTTAGGTAGATAATAAATCCCTTTTGAAAGTGGCTTCTACACTCTCAGGAGGAGGAGGAGAGGGGGAAAGGGGATAGAGCGGCCTGAGATAGAACCTGAGGCCTTCTGCACTGATGCCTGCCTCATCCCTACTTCTATCTGCATGTTCTAGCTCTGCTTTTTTTTTTTTCCTTTTCATGTAATCTTTGCATGGGGTCAGGGTTCAGTGGCTAACAGAAGCTTGCAAAATGCCTTCAGAACAAGCTCAGGACAGAGACTCCTCCATTGTGGTTATGCCAGCCTTCACTATAGTAAAATCAGAAATATTCTTTCCTTGAAAAACTCAGGCTAAACATTATATGAACTCTATACCTTACAGCTCTCTGTTATGAATAGTGCAAGGAATGAACTCTCTGGGACTGAATCTTTGATGTAGTTATGGTTTAATAGTTTAGTTAGTTTTAAGGACTTGGACTTAACTAAAGCTCAGCAATCAGCCTGTCGTCTTCCCCAGGCTCAGGAGCCTGAGCAGGGCATGCCATGCACAGGTTTGGGATCATTCTGGCAGTAGTCCAGTGAGAAATACTGCATGCCAGCTTCACACTCAATTATCTACAGTTCAAAAAAATATATATCTGAATAAAAAAAAAATTGAGGAAAAAAGAAAACTCATAAAGATATCCAACACAGCCTTTACGAGAACTTCTGGCTTTTATGCACCTCGTTGTGAAATCACACAAAGATTATTTTAAAAGCCAAGTTTTGAAGTGAGATGTACAGTTCTGGGTTTTCAACAAAATCTGACAAGATTTCACACACTGTCAGAGACGTTCTTTTCTCTTGCCTGGCTTCCCTGTGGTGGGAGAGGGGACCGAGCCAATGCCCCAACCTCCTCACACTCAGGGAGCCACTTTGACCCAATTCCAGAAGCCCAAGGGCTGTCCTTAATTAGCATTGTAATTTATATTGCACAATTATGCAAATTGGGTACATAAACAAAATTATCCTTTCAGTTTGGCTTTGCTACATGAGAAATGCAAAGAGTGTTAAAGATAAGAATAAAGAAAACAATACGTTTGTTTTAATGCAATGCACAGGTTCTTGCTTTATCCATTCTTTTGTTTTACTCTTTCACCTTGCATTTGGGATTTTTAATATTTTCCTTTCTCCTATTTTTTTCCTTATTTTTATGCTATTTCTTTCTTTCTTTGTGCTTGGCTCTTTTCCTTGAGAAATTTTCCATCTCATTAATTCTGCTGCAGGGATTCGTAACTCTTCAGGCCATTTCTTTGTTTTCTGATATGACTATTATCTCGACTGTCTAGAGTTTCCCTTTTCTTTTTGCTCCCAGATTCTCTCCTTTCTCCTGACATCCCTTTCAATTTTACTCCATTTTCCTGTTAGCCTGACTTGCTTTTATAACTGGGTGATACTCCTTGACTGATAACTAGCCAAACATGCTCAGGATCCTATCACTTTTACAAAGAAAACTAAAAATAAGCATGGCAAATAACAGAGCTTGGAAGATAGGAAATTTAAGATATAAAGCCCAGTGAAATGGAACAGGAAGCCAATGCTTAGAGGCAACAGACTGTTTGAATAGATATTAACTACCTGGTAATCAATCAACAAACCAACAAAGATAATTTTCCAACACTGGATGATATTCCAATTGAACCAGCCCCTTAAAAAAAACTTTAACACCATATGGAAGATAAGAAAATCTAAAATATTTAAAACTAGTGAAAAATATAACCTTCTAGATAAAGCTGGGTACTGGTGCTTGACAATATAAGGAGACTGTTAAAGGCGTTTACAATAGAGATGCTTGAACAGAATTGGGAAGAGAAGAGAATTGTTCATTGCTTTATCTGCCCAGAACCAGGGCTCCCATGGGGAAGTATGCTTCCTGTTTCTATAGCCCTCTGGCTGCAGCAACAGCAGCCAAATTAAAATATAACCCAAGGGATACTAGACCCAACTTGGGCAAATCAGGACACCCTCCCTCTGGCTATCACTTTTTCCATTTTGAATAACAATCAAATGTTTCCTAAACAGATTTTTAGTCCCTGACTCCCTCTCTAACACCCACATTCTTCCCATTTACTTAAGTTTTAGCCACTGTGGTTGACTATTATCTTAGATTATTGCCTTGCATCTTTCACCCTCTACTCCTGGAATGATTGAACATGGTCTCTTCTTGTCATTTGAGTCTCTACTCAAATGTCATCTCTGAGAAATATACTTATATCTCTACCTAATGTTGACCTTCATTCCATCACTCACTTTATATATTACCTTGCTTTAATTTAGCATCATTGAAAATTGGCTTATATATTTACTTTGTATATGTACTTAACTCTCAGATACTTATATTTTAACTTATTTGTTGCCTGTCTCTCCCCACTGGAGCGTAAGGTCTTGTCTCTCTGGTTCTCTGTATTCCTGTATTCCTGGTACTCAGCACAGTGTGAGACACAGAGAACATTCTAAATTAAGTGAAAGAATAAATATTTGTTACAGAATGGGCAATGGCCTAAACCTGGCCAAAGTTTTCCATCCCTATGATTCGTGGACTTTGAGATCAAAAGTTAGTCAAGTTCATGTTTGGGAGCATTGAGTACTAAAATAAAGAGATATAAAGCTTAGAGAAACAGGCTTTCTACCATATGAACCACAGTGAGTAAGCCATTGTCAGGGGAGGTAGGAGGCGGTGGAGGAGGTAACAAGTAAGGGGTGGCAAGGAGTGAGGAGTAGAAATCGAGTTTGGACATAGTGTTTATTGCACGGTTTCTGATGTTCCAGAAGCCCAGCTACCTTCCTGTCTTGTCTGTTTTCTATGAAACCTCTCAGGTCCTTTCTATGATTCTGCTTTTCCTTAAACTATGAGTTGGATTTCAATCCTTACAATCAAGTAACATATAATAAATAGCATTATAACATTGTGCTCAAAAACTAAACTTGAATGTACAATTAGGGTTTGAATCATGATTCTGCTATTTACTATCTGTCTCATGGAGGACCAATTTCATAATTTTTCTAGACTTTAGTTCCCTTATCTAAAAATGAAGGGCAATAATAGCACCTATCTGATAGGGGTATTGGAGTGAGTAAATGTGATTATATATATAAACTGCTTAGGCACAATGCCTGCTATATAAAGGAAGTTCCTAATTAAGGGTGAAAATCTGCTTTGGATTAATATTTCAAACCTACACTCATTGATAGTTTTCTGTGGTATATTCTACATCCCACTTTGTTTAAAACGTTTTCTAAATTCTTTTTACGATTAAATCTATTTAGACTTGGATTTCCTTACTTTCCTCTATAAACAATGATGCTGTCATCTTTGATGGATCAGTTTCTACTAGATGTCTGGGTGGGGCATTTGTGAATGAGCAAAATACTTGGTGCTAAGGAAATAGGAAAATGACGGTATAGCTTGATCCTCTTTAAGTATACATTGGTAAGTGTTAGGTATCCAGTTTATGAAAAATAAGTAAGTTCACAAGATGAGATCTTGGAAGACAAACAATGAAAGTTTACCTCTCCTAATGCTCTTGGTTTTTGCATGTTACAGGATGTGAGCTGTTACAATGAGAAGAATGAAACCATAAATGATTATAAAAGCCGGAGAGGGACTTGGAATGGATCAACCTTTTCGAATGAGGCTTCAGATACCATTTTGCTGCTCCCACAGTATAGGCCTGTATCTTAATGTGCAGTCTACAAAGACCTTGTAAGCCAGCTCCACCTTTACCACGTCAATAAACTGGATGAGCCACAACTGGGAGTGGGGGTGGAGGATGGTGTTTGTGGGGAAGAGGCTGACCCAAGGCCAGTAAAATTAAAATCCAAAGAGTGATGACAAGGTAAGCAAGTATAAAAAGCAAAGTAAGCAGAGAGTAAAAAGCAGGTCTCGAGTAAGTTAACATGTATTTCTACAAACCATGTCATATCTTCCAAAAGTAAAAAGAAAAATATAAAAAAGGTATTTAAAAAAATTTATAGAATGAAATTAGAAGTATATAAGAAAATAAATCTCAAAAACCTACACACAATTTAATGATATTGGCAAAAAAAAGTTGACAGTTTTGAATATGTTCCTTTACTTGAGTGAAAACCGGAATTTAGATTTTATTAAGTGACAGAATTGACTCTCTAATGAGCTTGTAATTCCAAGGTAACATTTAGAAAGAGATTATGAGGAGGTGAGGTAAATTACTGAAAAGTTATTTTTTTAACACAGTAGGATTGAGAGGATTTAAAGAGATTAAACACTTTGTTTTTCTGACAAATTTTGGGTGTGAGTTTGAGAGAAAAACTAGCTTATGGGTACTATATTTTTGTTTACATCCAAATTATAATGTATGTGATATTTTGTGACTCTTCTAATCCAGCAACAACCATTTAAAAAAATGTTAAAAAAAATTTTCAAATTTGCACAAAAACATAAAATTAAAAAAAAACATACTTAAAGTATTGCGATGGGCACTGCAAGAAAACTTGAATACTTGGAAAAATATAGTGTTATTATAAGATCAAATGTCATAGATTGGTCATTTAAGTCATTTACATATAGTTGAGATAAATGAAAGTATTGATGGATTACTGGATATTATTTTAACACTCTATACAAATTATATTTGCTTATATTTCATCAACCAAATTGCAACCTTCTTAAACAAGATTGCCCTCTATATATTTTTAAATTTCCTATTCGTTGTATTTTTTTTCATTTCTAATTTTTTTTTTTGCATTTTACTCTTTACAGAAAATTTTCTAGATTTTTTTTATTAAAAAAAATTAAGCTCTGTGATTTATCTGTTGTTTTTACATGTCTCCAATTCAATAAAATGTGTTGTTTCCAGTCCCTAAGTTTGGTCCCTTTGATTTATTGTAACCTATTTAAGTTCTTGAGATAAAGACTTGATTAATTTATACATACACTTTTAAATGTAGTAAATACTAAAGCCTATGAATTTGTCTCTGAGCGAGCTTTGGTAATATACCTGTGTTGAAATGTGGTGCTGTAATGTTAGAATAGTCTACAATCACAGTTTTATTTTCCATTTTGTCCCAATGGTTATTTAGGCAAATGGTTTGTTTATCTAATCTTGCTTTTGTTTCATTGTTAGTTTTTAATATGTTGGGGGGTATTCTTATGAAAAACTTACTTTTTAGTACTATTAAATGGTTACCATATATAGTTTTTGCAATTTCTGTTATTTATGATTTATTTGTTCTTGCCTAATATTGATAATTTTGGTAAATAAACCACGGATGCTTAAAAAATTGTTTGATTGTAGGGTACAAATCTTCATGGACACAAATTATTAACTTTCCCTTCTATTTTCTTGATTTTAATTATTTAAATTTTCTGCTTCTTCTCCGGTTATTTTGCAGTTATATACCATTTACATTTTTTATTAATATATATTTTCCCCTAAAATGTCTACACTTTTATACCTTATACTGGTGTTATTATCAAAGCTAAGAAGGTATAAAACCTGGATTTCCCAAGATATATAGCTTGATTGAAGATACCAAGCAGGATATAGGATCCTTAGACTTTCATCTTACAGAAAAATAATCAAGAAGATAATGTGAGTTAAGTGTCTTCCACAGTCATTTTACATAGTCCAGCAGTTCTCAATTAGGACCTGGACCTGCAGCATCAGTGTCACTTGGGAATTTTACAAATGCAATTCTCAGGTTCCGCCCAGCCCTACTGAATTAGAAACTCTGAGGTCTGTGTTTTAACAAGCCTTCTGTGTGCTTGTTAAAGTTTGAGAATCTCAAACAAAGAAGTCCAAAAAATAAGATAATAGAATAAACATAAAACAACAAAACATATGATTCTTCTGTTGTTGTCTTATTTTGTTTAGAAAACAATTTGTCTGCATTAAAAGATAATATTTTCCCAGGAAGTTCATTTTTACCTACAGTAGAATTAATCAGGGTACCTATGATTCTATTGTATTTTTCCATTACCTGCCAAAGATTCATGACTGATTTTCAATATCTTTCACTGTACACTTAAGTGATCATTAATTCCTTACATTTGCTTTCAAAGATTCTTTCAAGCAGCAGTGTTGGATTTCACTTGTGCTTTACTTACCTCATTGAGATAATGTTACTATAATGATCTCACTTATATGTTGCATAATTAGGTCTAATATCTCTCTAATGAGATATATCATGTTATTTGGAACCAGCTGCCCTATCATGGATAGCAAAGGACATGCTATGCTAAATTGTCCAAGACATTTGATAATAAGTGGTCATTTCAAACAAATTACTTTTTCTTTCTTTCTTTAAAAACCTAGTTGTTTCTAGATGGATTTTAACATTCACAATACCTCAAAAGATTAAGGATGTCAGCTGGCTTTGGCACAAAATATAGTGCATAATAATTATTCTCCTAGAGAATAAAGACTTAGTTACCAAGAAAAAACAGTTAACTGAGTCTATAGACCAGGCTGCTGTAGCATCATCACATCTGGATTTACAGCATTTGTTATATTTTATGAAATTATAGTTTAAAAAAGAAATTCTGTTATATAAAGAATAAATTTATTTATTAAGAAAGCCACATGCCAGCTTAATAATGTGATAATTTTTTCAGAAACTGCTATGTTTGTTCAATAAATATGAGATGGAAAGAAGTACATGCGTATCTATGGGGTTTGCTTCATTGGTTATTCACTTATATAGAAGTACCTATGTGCATTGTTAATATAGACAAATAAACATACCACAGACATGTATAGACATACAAAGTGAACTGGATGGAGGCATAGTCCCTAGTTTACATTCAATAGTATTCTCATCTCTCTGCTGAATATAAATATATAACTATTTATCTAAACCGTATTTGCTTGTTAGTGAAAACAGAGCATGCATAACATTTTATGAAAGTGTGATGAATTAATGGCTAAGATTACCTCACATCCCTACAGTCTGTACAGAAGAGGAAATGAAGGGAGACAAACTGAACTGGGATGCTAGGGGACTCCCTTGATTCTGCCTGTCACCGTTTTAAGCTAGCTCAAGGCCTCGAGGGAGTCTGGTTGTTCTAGCCTTCGTCAGCTAGCCAGACTGTAACGGCCCACTGCTTTTATTCATTACCCTGAATGTAATGCACTAAATTTAACAAGTAACACACTCAGCGGGAATTTATTGGCCTTTTGCAGTATGATTGTAAGGTAGAATATGGATATGGATTCCAATTACTGTTGACACCCAGATAAGAACAACAAAGCCTGTATATAATTATTAATCAAAGTTGATATTTTAGGGAAATAAAAATAAATAAATAAATATCTCTATACTACTTGAAGCAAATGTTCCCAGTTTGAAAGACCTCTCCCTGGTTACACAATAGAAACATTCCAATTAAATATAGCAATAATAAAATAGCAACACATAGAGGCAAAGTGATCCTATAAAGTAACAATTTTCACATAAAAAGAGCTGTGTGGAGCAGATGTGCAGTAGAGAGAAGGCTAACAAATTCCAAGCATAGACTCATGTGTAATATGTAAATGAATCATCAAATAAACAATAATCTTTAAACAATTTAATATTTTAATTAGAAAAATAATCCATTTAACATTGCTATTCCAGATGATAACTACAGACCTATAAAATGTGATAGAAGAAGTGATCATAAAAAACAATATGGTTATGCTTTCATATCTACAACACTGTTGTTTCCTGATCATGAAAATTAAATATTGTTAGCACATGAATATTTATGATGAACCTCAGAGTCTTTGAATTACAGTAAGAAAATGGGAGAAGCAGCTAGAATTTTTACTCATTTTTGAGCAAGGGTATGTTTTATTTATAAAGGTCATAGGAACACAATACATGTAAAGGCATAAGAGGCAGAACATGATTATATTTTACAGCACTGTACATGAATGAAAAATATGCATCACTGGTAAAGGCTTGAACTCTCACATTACATAGAATCAAGTCCTGTTTTTAATAATTACTAGCCCTCTGATCTTGAGCCACTAATTTAATCTCTCCTAGCCTGTTTCTCAACTATAAAATAGGGATGATTATAGTAACCACCTCTGTTGTTATATTGACAATATTATATGCGTCACTGTATTGTATACTGTATTATATACTTAAAAGTTGCTAAGAAAGTAGATTTTAAATGTAGTATAAATGTAGTTAAACATAGTTTAAAAATCTCACCACAAAAAATGAAATGACAATTTATGGGGACAAGATAGAGGTGTTAGCTAATGCTAAGGTGGTAACCATATTGCAATATATAAATATCAAATCAACATGCTGTATACATTAAGCTTACACAGTGTTATGTCTACTATATCTCAATAAAATAATTCTGGTAAATTATTTAATATCATTCTGGATGCAAAGTAAACACTCAATAAATATTAGCAAATTTTATGTTATTTTGTATTATTTAAATCCAGTTAGTGTTGAAAAATCATTAAACTAGAAACAAATGCCCATAATCAATCTTTTATACCTGGATATGTTTCAATACAAATTTGAGCTCAAATATTTCAATGGAAAATGGGACATTTTATTCCTGTATAGATTAGCTTGGATTTGAGGTTACTAATTTTATGGCAAAGTTTTGTCCTGTAACTGTGTAAAGTTAAAATGCATTTCTGACACTAAGCATATAACATGCTAAGGTATTACACTAGTCTACTGATGCCTGCTTTTGAGGGTATATGTTAAAATTGGAGGAAAAACCACACTATATACTATATACATATATATATATATGTGCGTGTATGTATGTGTGTGTGTGTGTGTGTGTGTGTATTCATGAAACTCAGCACATGGCCTGGTAGCATCCAAATATTGAGATATTATTTATTAGGAATCTATAGATGAACACTTGTTTTTAGTCATCAATTCATTATCATTCCCATTACTTCAGCAAATGAAACAAAAAGATGAAACATGTTGATTGGTCTTTATGAGACCACAGAGTTAATAGCAAAAGCCTCACTCAACTTGGGTCAATAACCATTAGTCAGTGTTATTTCTACTGTAGTAGGTGAGAAGATAAAGGTGGATCACTAACAAAGTGTGTGTGTGTGTGTGTGTGTGTGTATGTGTGTTGTGAGAAAAAGCCATGTGCTCTTCATAGTTGGTGCACAGTTTAGATTTTAAACAGAGAGTGGGTAGGTGAAAATCAAGTGTGTTGGGCCATGGTTTTCTCTAATTTTCTTAAGAATGACATGAAGCTTACCTATTTAAAGCCTTAAATAATTGAGACAAAATGATCTAAATAAGTAGAAAGAAGTACTTCTATCCAAATATCAGCTACCGACGTTTTGAGATCAGCTTTCATCAGACCCGCAAGCCTGAGTAATGTGAAGTCAACCACCCTGCAGAGAATTTCAGCAAAACAGTGAAACGATTACTTAAACTGAAACGTTTAACCCAAACTATCAAAGATATTATATTATATATGTCGATTTTTATCACCAAATTCTGTCACTACTCTAGTTTTTATTCCACGATACATAGGATCCACACATAAAAACTATTCATATAACTTCCAGATAAAGGCCTAGTCTTCTAAATCAGAGAAACATGGATAACACATGACTTTTGACAATTAAGGAAGAAAAAATAAATAATATTTTAAGTAAGTCTGAGTAGGTGCTTATATTGAAGGAAATTTATTCACTCTTTCATTCACTCACTCATTCATTCAACAATGATATATGAACTGCCTCCTCTTGGCCAGCTATGTGCTAGCACTGAGGATACGGCACTGAATCAGATAGACAAGGTCACTACCCATACAACAGAATAGTAGAGAAAGATATGAAGCAATCATATGATTACAATTTTAATGAGGGTGTTGACTGCGATGGAAGCTTATACAAGAATTTAAATCTGTTCTCGGGCAAGGAGTCAGAGGGTCTCATCAGGAAGTAACATTACATGTGCTAACTCAATCTTCACACCAATCCAATGAGATCAGTACTGCTACAATCATTCCATTTACAAATTAAGAAACTAAGGGAAAAAAGACATTAAATATCTTAACAAATCATACCACCAGGAAGGGACAGATTCAAGATCAAAACCCAGGCCATCTGATTTTATACTCTGTTCTTAACCACTGTGTTATAGAAGTTCATGTGCATTTGTGCATTTGTGTGGGGATGATGAAAACACACTGCAGACAGAAAGAAAGGCATGTGGGAGAAGAACTTGCAATGGAGAAGTACTTGGTGCTCTAAATCAGAACAGCATTAATAGAAATGTAAGCCACATATGTAAATTAAATTTTCTAGAGGCCATATTAAGAAATAGTAAAAAGAAGCAGGTGGGTACAGTACTCTGGAATGATGATTTGGCAGATTCTTATAAAAGGAAACATGCAAATACCATATGACCCAACAATTAGACTCAAGTATTTACTCCAGATAAATGAAAACGTATGTTCACACACACACACACACAAACCTGTGCATGAATGTTTATGACAGCTTTATTCACAATGGCAAAAACTACAATCAACCCAGGTGTCTTTCAATGGGTGAGCAGTTAAACAGAGTGTGGTGCATCCATATCATGGAATGCTATTCAGCAATAAAGAGGAATGAATTACAGATATATGCCATGGCTCAGATCAATCTTCAGAAAACTATGCTAAGGGAAAAAAGTCAATTCCCAAAAGAGAAACCTGTAAGATTCCATTTCCATAACATCCTTGACATAACAAAATTATACAAATGGAGAACAGACAAGTGATTGCTAGAAGTTAGAGCCTGGGAGGGATGGAGCACAGGAATGGGTGAATGTGGCTATAAATGCACAACACAGGGGATCTTTGTGGTGAAGGAACTGTTCTGAATCTTGATGTGGTAGTGGAAACATGTATCTATACATATAAAAACTGCATAAAACTAAACATACACACATGAGCAAATGAGTACAATGAAAACTAGAAAAATTCTAATATGTTTGTGTCACTGTCGATACCCTGGTAATAACATTGTAAAAATAATTTGCAAGATATTACTGTTGGGCACACAGGGTTTCTCCGTACTATTTCTTACAACTGCATAGGAATCTAGAATTCTCTCAAACATATGTATTAATTTAAAAAAAAAGATTGTTTATTTTATTTAACCTAATATCTTCAAAATGTTTTCAACATATTAAGCAATATGAAAATTACTTAAATTTTTTACCTTTTTTCATGCTGTCCATTTGAACTAGCCACATTCTAAGTTTCTACAGCCACATGTGGCTAGTGGCTATCATACTGTGCCACACAGTTGTAGGGAATACAAAGACAGAAAGTGAAGACAGAAGCAGGCAACAGTCAGGTTAGAGAGAGAACACTCCTAACAAAATGGACTACAGAACCCAGTGTTAGGGCTGTTTTCTCTGCCTGGAATCTTCTTCCCACGGTATCTACTTGACTTGCTCCCTCATTAAGAATTGTCTCTGCTTAGATATCTGTCACAAGGTCTTTCCCAACCTACTTATATAAAAGAGCAATTCCATTTCTTGACACACTGTATCACCCATTACATGCTTTAATTTTCTTGACATTACTTATACCATCTGACGTTCTATATGTTTACTTACTTGTTTATTGTCAGTTTCCAACAGAACCTGGAAGAGTGCCTGGCACACAGACGACATCCAATGAATATTTGCTAAATGAATTGTTTGATGAACAAATTAATTATGTTTAATTCTTTCAAAGTTCTCAAATAAACTGCCTGTCTCAAGTAAAATCTGTAATCTCTTTGAATTCATAAACTGACATGAATTTCAGAAATTAGGTAGTCTTTTGAGTTTTCAAAGTACAAAGCACAGAAGCAATCTCTTTACATCCCAACAGGATCAACAAGATTTTTTAATACAAAGAATAAGCTTTTGACTAGAAGCTTGTCTTTTTTCTTAACATTAGCACTTAGTTTAGAGAACTCATTTCTGACTATAAGATCATTTTATTTATATTTTGTTCCTATATTCATGACAAATTTATTTACATCATGTGAAATTCACTTTTCTACCAAGTAAATTAATTCAGAAATTCTAAAAAATGATAATCATTATACCTGAATGTGCTATCAAAGCCCTCCTAGTACTCTGGGACTTTCACGACATGTCACCTTCTTAAAGAATTCTCCAATAACTCCAATCAGAATTTCTTTCTGGTACTTCCATTACTGCACCTGATATGTACTTTAATTCAGCATCTATTTATATCAAAGATATTTATTAAAATGTTCTCACTTCAGGAAGCAGAAACTGCCTTTTTTCTCTGTCACTAGCATAGTGTTTTACACTTCCCAGTTGGACTTAGATAAATATTTGATGAATTGAATAAATTCTGTTTTGTTTTAATGTATGCATACATCTAGTTTAGAAGACTTGGTAGGCAAATTTGTATAAGATACCTCTCAAACACAAATTCATACCAGAAGAGAGTTAATATTTATTAAACTTCTATGATACGTTAAAGATTTTACATGTGATCTCCTTTAGAACCCATAATATATGGAGTGTTATTATTAATTCTGTGTCTATGAGGACATAGAAATTTAGGAAGAACATGTAACTTTTACAGGATCAAATAGCTGTTAAATGTCAGTATTTTCTCTGTCTGCCTGAAATCCATGTTGAGTATTATTTCGCACGTTAGCATGGAGGTCAAATATTTTAATGTAGAGATAGCTTCTAGAGACAAGTGATACGAGGTATATAATTGTTATCAAATTTACCCAAAGTTTTTGGAGCCCAAAAGAGGACATTAATAAATTAGGAATTATGTAGAGAAATGCAACCAAGATATGTTGAGTTTCTAAAACTATTTTTCACTTAAAATAAAGGAATTGGAGTGTTTTATCTAAGAATATAAATGATACTTCATGGTAAGGAATTCGGCCTCATTCAAACTGAGGTCTGGTCTTTGTACCTGGTTCCTGGGAGGTGACCTCTAAACACTTGGAATTTCCCAAGACTAGGAATGTCTGTTATTTACGGTGAACCCTTTGGACAACCTGGTAACAATCAATCAGTCATGTCTATGTGTCAAGTCAATAAAAACTCTGGATGTTAAAGTTCACATGAGCTTCTCCTGTTGGCACTACTCCATGTGTATTATCACACATCAGTACTGGAGTGGGGATGCACCTGACAACAGTGGAAGCCTTACATTCGGAACCGTCCCAGACTCTGCACTGCATCTCTCCCTTTGGCTGAGTTTTAGTATCATTTCTCTGTAACAACCAAAACTGTGAGTATAGTAGGGTTCCAGCTAGTTCTGTGAGTCTTTCTAGTGAATTATCAAACCTGAAGGTGGATTTGTGAAAGCCTGAATTTGCAGTTGGTGTCAGAAATAAGAGTGGTCTTGTATGTACTCTTCTCTTTAACTTTGTAGTTGGACTCTAACTCCTTGTAGTTGGGCTCAAAAATCTTGGGCAGACTTGATGGTCTGGAAGATTATACACTTAATTCTGTGTATATGTATAACAACATTTTTAATTTTAGATAGAAATAATTTTAGATATCCTTAAAAATGTATTATAGCATATTAAAAATCTGTGCGGAAGAGGGTCATGAAAAAGGATCTCAAACATTCAAGTATTACTATATAGACATATTTGGCATTGTTCCAGAGACAAAATTTGGCTCAAATAAGAACTTTCTAAAAAGAATTAGAGCTAGTCAAATATATCATGAGATGCCTATGAAAGAAATAAGCGCTCCGCCTTAGGAAATGTGAAGTCCTAGAGTAGAATGCTATAAGCCAGATGTCTTGCTAAGGGATTCCAGCCTCAGAGGAGAGGGTGGGTGATTTTAAGACATCTGAAACTCTAAGATTCTGCAATTGTATGGCTCTATTTCTTAAAAATAGCAACTAATAAAGCCAAGATTAAATGTTTAATAAGGCAAGTTCTTTAATTTGGCTTGTACAAAGATTTGTTAATTTTGTTTTGCTTAAAAATACCACACACATACAAAAAAAGAGTGCTCTAGGAGAGAACATTTAAATTTATGCAGTGCTGGCTCAAATCTTCCCATATAAGTTTTTATCATTACAGGAAAAATAAGGAATAATTACTTTCAAATGTTAATAGAAAGCATACCTTCTCTGAAAAACTATACTATCACCAATACAGAATTTTAATGATTTACCATTAAGAACTGTTATTTCATTACAAATCGAATTATAGAAAAGCCTTTTCAAATAAATATAAATGGATATAAACAAAATCTAAAACTGTCACAGAAGAACATAAACTATACACTTAACAACACTTTAATGTAATGCAAAATATATTTACTTGTATTTCATGACAGTTTATTTCACATTATAATATACCACTAAATGTTGTCACATCAACAGCTTCTGAGAAAACACCTCCCTGAGTAAGTGCCATTTCTTTATACTTAACCGAATTTTAAGTTCTCGAGTAAAACTCTCAGAGTATGGGTTTTATTGAACCAATAAAAACTAACCTGTTCCTTGGTATAAGTAGTATTTCACACATTTCTGTTAATATTCTAATCAGCACAAAACATTGTTAAAGCAAGCAATACAGAGTAACATACTCAAGAGAGTTAATGTCAATAACCTGACATGTTATGAAATGTAAAATAAATAAATAAGAATTCCGCCATATAACAAGTGTAATAATCCCTGGTACAACATTTCCAAGAGTATCTTATTGCTATTAATCTGTAGAGATTATTAGGTTTTGGTTGCCTTGAGCTATCCTTGTCTATTTTCACAATAATCTCATCACTTTGCTCTAAAGGCTCAGCCTGCTCCAAGTTCCTAACTATGACAAGATCTTATATAAAATAATAATTTTAAAATCATGTATTAGATTAAAAAGCTTAATCAAAACAAAATTCTTTAAAAATATTCATAACAATGATATAACAAAGCAATATGTTTATATCGTAACTTTGGGGGCAAAAGGAGTAGGAAGAATAGAAGTATTAGAAGTGGGTCATAGACTACCACATTTCATTTTGTAGATTTATGTAACTTCCTAAAAAAGTTCTTCAATTCCTCATGTAGAATGAAAAGAATTTTCAGAGTCTAAGTAAGATATCTTCCAACAGTTTCAAAGTAGGATATGGGTCTAATTTTAGTGATGTATTATTGAATAATTGAAGTATTTTTATACATGATACCATAGATTTAAACTAAAAGCATCAATATGTATATAAATTGAAAACTAACTATAATTTATCTCCAATAAATATATGTAGCAGAAAGATATATCCTCTTTATATCTGGTGAGGAATATGAGATTAGAGTTTTGTCAAAATGAGCTAATTATAAATTGAAAATCTTTCATTTTCCCGTTTTGTACAAATAAGAATCAAAAGGACAACCATAGAGGTGACCATTTATAAAGCCATAAATTTCTGAAAGTTCATAAACAATCACATACTTTTATTTCCATTCCCAAGAATACACACATACTTCTGATTTTAAAAGACAATTGACATTTCATATTATGCATTTATATTACCTCAACTCTGCATCCCAGGATAGTGACAGGGAGGGATGAACCATCTCCTTGGAGTAGACTGGAATGGTTCACATGCTCCACCACAAGATGTTTTTGATACTTTCAGTTGTCCCTATTATCTATTGCATATTAGTTTTCTCTAAAGATCTTATAAGGTTAAAAGTCACCACAACACAATTTTACTAATACAACATTACTCACTTTTTTTTTTCCCTGAGAAAAACTTAGGATTATTTGAGATTGGAGAAGGTCTCCATAGAACCTTATATTTGTTCAAAGCTACTTCTCCAGGAATTTCTCCACAATTTAATTCAATTTCAGTATGAGTAAAATAATCTAGAGTTTGACATTCACTAGAATAATGGTGCTCAAACTTGCTCAGCTGGTGGAATCACTGAGGATTAAGATGGTCCTTTTGAAATATTATGAAATAATGACATATTAATATATTCAGTTGACCCTTGAACCACACAGGTCTGAAATGCCTGCATCCACTTATATGTAGATTTTTTTTCAATAAATATAGAGTTGGCCCTGTGTATCTCTGGGTTTTGGGTTCTGCATCTCAGATTCAACAAACTGCAGATAGAAAACAGCATTTTCAATCCACAACTGGGAACTAACAATGTGGAGGGTTGACTGCATGCACTGTTCTATTCCATATCGTATAATGGACTTGAACATCTTCAGAGTTTGGTATCCACAGGGGGCCTGGAATGAATCATCCATGGATATTGAGGGATGGCTCTAGGTTAAGTTTTTTGGGAGTCAAAAGTTATACATGAATTTTCAGCTGTGAAGGGCTCAGCATGCTCAAACCCCATGTTGTTCAAGGGTCAACTGTAATTATAAAATCACAAATCTTCCCCCACTCCTCCACAATGAAGCTAGATTTTCTATGCGCTTCCGGGTGGGAGGTACATGATACCATTTATGAATGAACTTTGCTCAAACAAAAGAAGAGAACCTTTGGTCCAGTTCTCTGTTTACAAGAAATATTAGTAGAGAACAATATCGCTAATGACACTGCAGGGATGCAATCATCAAAACCCAGAATGAGAAAGACACTAAAAAAAACTGACTCAGTTTCATCAACAAATAAATTACAAAGAACTAAAAGAGGTGGAAACTTACATCTTGAAAGAGACTTTAGAATCATGTGGCCTATGTTTGAATCTTAATTTAAGCTAATTAACTATAAAAAATGACATAACTAGGAAAATGTATACATTTATGAAATATTTGATATTAGGAAATTACTGTAAATATTTATAGAAGTAATAAAACTACTGTGGTTTGAAAAACAGTACTCTACTTTAGAGATACTGAAATATTTATAGGTGCACGTGTATTATATAGTGCTTAAAAAACACCAGGAAGTGAATGAGTGAATATGATAGGTATAGATGAAAAGAGATTGGCCAAAAATAGTAACATTTGAATAGCTGGGTATATATGCAAAGGAAAGGAAATCACTATCGCAAAGAGATATCTATACCCAATGTTCACTGCAGCATTATTTACAAAGACAAGATATAAAAACAACTTCAGCATCTGCCAACGAATGAATGGATAAAGAAAATGTGATATACATACATACAGTGAAACATTCAGTCATAAAAAAGAAGTAAATCCATTTGTGACACCACGCATAAAAGTTAAGGGCATTATATTAAATGAAATAAGTCAGATAGAGAAAGACAAATATTGTAGGATCTTACTATATGTGGAATCTATGAAAACCAAACTTATAGAAATAAGTTGTAGGTTGGTTGCTGCTAGGGCTGGGGAATGAGCACAATGAGTGATGGTGGTCAAAGTGTACAAAGTACCAGTTACAAGATGAATAAGTTTGGGGGATCAATACTGTAGTGTATATCTGAAAGCTGCGAAGAGATTAGAGCTTACATATTCTCACCATCAAAAAAAAGGTGATGAATGTGTTAACTAACCTTATTGTGGTAATCGTTTCATAATATATTACACGATGTTATATGTCAACTACATCCCAATATAACTGGGAAAAAAGATGTCAATTCTCCCCCTCCCCCCCACACAAAAAAGTTGAATAGTTGAAACTTTATGTGTGATGATGCTAATTTTTGAAATATATTTGGAATTTTTCACAGAAGTTTTTAAAAAGAAATCTGATGATCTAAAATATATTTTCATTCATATCAATATAAGCATAAAACTAAAAGAAAAAGTAGCAAAAATACATCTGGAAGAATTCACTAAAATAGAAAGTTCATCTCATTGAGTAATATTTGGGGATTGGGGGAGATTCTGACCAGGGTTTGGGCAGATGGAATCCACTGTGAAAATGAGCCTTCTAAGAAAGATGGTTCTTAAGAAGCAAAGTAGGATCACTGCTAGAAAACCAATATATTTGAATTGTGTGTTACTAGGAGCATAGAGAAAAAAATTAAGATTAGTTAGAAGGGTAAAAGGAATTGTCTCCTTCCTACCTTATTTCACAGACCAAATACTAAGTTGAACCTTTTATTGAAGTACAGAAAACTTTACATATTGAAAGAAACACATAGAGAAGAATTTTATAGTATTTAAAACAACAGATATTAGCTTTTTCTTCTAATATAGATTATTTATACCTAAACTGTGTGTTAATCTCTTTCAGGGTCCATGTATTTTTTTTTCACTAATTTCTTTTAGACTAATGTCCATTTTGGTGCCTGGTTACTCAAATAATCGCTAATATTTTGCCTGTTATTTCACTAGTTTTGTCTAACTGGGACTGGATTGTACTGTTTGTGGCCAAATAATAAGG